>CM035230.1:12777726-13131208 GCA_020226215.1 Sindora glabra | reverse complement strand
TTTTCTTATTTTTTGATAATTTTTTGAAAATATTTATTTGACAAAAGTAGATAATATGTAAGAAATGAGAAAGTATTATTTAATTAATCGGCAAAGCAACATTGTTATTATATTCATTTCATAGTACAAGGTGAAAAGAAGAATTATTGTTATTAATTTATGGAATGAAAAATTATGTGCATTAAAAATTCTATACATGCAAGAAGACATTATGTTTTTTATTTGCCCGTTCCTTGCGAAAACCGAGTACAAAAGGTGGAACACAATATACATTATTTTTTATTTAAACATTCATTGAAAATTGTTACTTCAAATTTGTACAAACTATTAGAAATACTAATAAAATTGAAAATTATTTACCAATAATAGAAAAAGTTATTTATATAAAAAAGAGAGAAAAAAAAAAAAGCAATTTGTTGAATATCAAATTTGAAGTAACACTGTTGGATGATCCCATATCAAATTAATAATGACGTCATTTTTATCTTAATAAATATATTTTATAAAATTTATTTTTAAAAAAAAAGAGTAGAAAAACATTTGTTAATAAAGAATTCTAAATTTTCATAAACAAATAGATTATAAGAAAGAGAAAGTTAACAAATGTGCTATACTTCTCTCTCTTTATGATAAGGAGATTTCACTTTTAATTGTCTTCTTTATAATTATTAGATGAAAGTTAAAATTAATAATGAAAGATTTGGTGTGAATCTTCCCCTTCTTATATATATATATATATCTATATGTTATTTTTTGGGGAAGATATATTTTATAAAAAAATTATTTATATAAAAAAATTTGTACACCTATATAGGATGTATTAAAAAAATATATAATATTATAATAATAAAAAATAATTTAATCTTTAAATTACAAAACGTATTATCTTCTACCTGCACTTTTATAGAAAAAAAAATTATTTATTTATGAAAAATCCTAAAACTCCCGACGCAAAGTGTCAAATTTGAAGAGCGAATAATTTATAGCCATGTGATTAAAATATGTAATATAGGCCCAAATTAATTAAATGGTAAACAAATTATATTATATTTTCAGAGCTAACTTCGACTCATTTGTCCACCTTTGTTTATATATAGGAAAATGTTAAATGACCTAAGTTATGATCCGAATTGAGTCCCGAAAATTTTTACAGGACTAATTTACTTTGTTTTTCATTCAAAATAACTCCACAATAGTTGCTGAATAAGTTTGCCATTTTCTATCCATAATTTTTGGTATCCCATTTAGCTTGTTTTTTTGGGGTGATATAGCACCACCTTATATCATAAAAGAAGATCCATGGTATTACTTATATAGCTTGTGACCAGCAAAATAATACATATATGATTCTATGATAGTTAAAAAATTTAGAAAACAAAATATTTTATTATATTATAATTATAGTTATAAATATAAATATATAAATTATTTTTACTAAAAGACATTTTTCAATGAGAAACTTAAGATATTTCGCTAAGTTGATAAAAATTTAGGTATCTTTAAGATTTTAAATTTTAAGATAATGTAATAATTACAGAAAGAATTTATTTGGCATTCGTTACAAAATGAAGGATTGTGACGTGTAGTTTTAATTTAATTATTTTTGAACTTCAACCGAGGGTAACTCGACGAGCCTGTGAAGTTTTATCCTCCTATGACTTTTCCATAGTCCAAACCCCCTTCGTAGTCCCCTCTGCCAAAGTTCTTGGAGTGAAAAAGTGCATACTCTATAACATGGCAATGCGACAGGATCAGAGTAGCTTAAGCCTCTTTTGTCCCATATTTCACATCGCCCGAGGAAAAACACTATTGTTGGGATTTGGACAATGATGAATTCAGGAGATCAGTGGTCTAACGATACAGTTAAACTCCGTATATTTTGTATGAAGTATGAAATCAGTTGCAGTGTTTGGTTTATATAATATATATATATATATATTCAGATTCTGATACCCTACTAATTTAATAGAGCATACAATCCTATTCACGTGTGGCTATCTGAATTATTAATTTCTTATTAATTTTGTTACACTTCTCAAAGATAAATTTATTTTTTCATATTTAAAAATTATAATTTTATCTTTTGATTCTCGATATAATAAAAATATAAATTAATTCTTCAATTTTTTATTAATAATATATAAATAATAATATTTATCAAATAATAAATAAATAAGTAATAATAATTTATAAATAATAATATCATGTATTTTATAATATCAAATTGATTTTAATAATACCTATATTATTATATTATATTTCATTATTTATATATAAAATTAAAAAAATTTAAATTAATTTATATAATATTTTGAACATAAGTATTATTTTCTTAGGTGAACAAAAGGTTTTGACTTTCTTTTTATTTTTTTATTCTTTTTCTTTTTTGTGTAAGTTGGAACTAAGGTTTTTTTTTGTAATATTTAAAGATTTTTAACCTCAAAATTTTTATTTTTTTTATTTAAGAGGTCTTGACTATTGGATAATATTTAACATAATCTATTTTTCTAGTTTTTCATTTTGATGTTTTTGATAAATTTTTAAGCATATTCATTAAGCTTAAAGATAAATTTTTTTAAGATAATATGAATCATTTACTTTTTTTTATAATTTTACTTTTTTTCTCAACAAACTAGAGCCATGATTAATTTTTTGTAATAATACATGAAGGTTTTGTAATAATACATATTAGTTCTTAATAAAACTTAATTTATTTATTTAGGATTTTTTGTCAATATTACTATTTAGAGATCAAACAATAACATACTCTTTTTTAGCAGTTTAATTCTTAATGAAATTTGATTTCTTCATTTATTTAAGATTTTAGTCGATATTATTATTTTAAGACCAAACAGTAACATATTATTGTCCAGAGATGAAATAGTAACATGTTATTCTTTAGCAGTTTACTAAATAGTAATATGTATTGTCTGGAAATGAAAATAATAGCATGCTGGCCTTTAGGCAGTTTAACTATTAATTAAACTTGATTTATATATTTATTTAAAATTTTAGTTGATATTACTATTTAGAAATCAAACAACAATATACACTTCTTTAGCAATTTGATTGCTAATGAGACTGGATTTAATTCATTTATTTAAGAGTTTTTAGTTAATATTATGGTTTAGAGACTAAATAGTAATAGTAATATGTTACTGTTTGGAGATGAAATAATAACATATTTTTTAGTAGTTTAGTTGTTAATTAAATTTTAATTTATTCTATTTATTTAAATTTTTTGTCAATGTTGCTATTTGGAGTCCAAACAGTAACATGCTCTTATTTAATAGTTTAATTGCTAATGAAAACTTGATTTATCCATTCATTTGGAGTTTTTATTTAATGTTATTGTTTAAAGACTAAACAATAACATGTTATTGACTGAAAATGAATAGTAACATGATATTTTTTTATAGTTTAGTTGTTAATTAAATTTAATTTATCCATTTATTTAAATTTTTTGGTTAATGTTACTATTAGAAACTAAAATAGTAACATGCTTTTCTTTAACAGTTTGGTTGTTAATGAGATTTAATTTATTTATTTATTTAAAGTTTTTAGTTGATGTTACCATTTGAAGACAAAATAATAATATGTTATTCTTTGACAATCTAGTTATTATTGAGACTTTATTTATCCTTTTATTTGGACTTTTTGTTGATGTTAGTAATATGTTATTGTTTGAAAATTAAATGATAATATGCTATTCTTTGATAGTCTAGTTGTTAATGAGACTTTATTTATTCATTTTAATTAGAACTAAGGTTACTTTTTTGTAATATCTATGAGTTTTTTACCTCAAATTTTTAAAATTTTTTGTTCATTAAATCTCAACTTTTGAATATTATCTTAATATAATCTATTTTTCTAATTTTTTAACTATGAAATAATAATATAATCACTTATTTTCATCCATATTCCTATGATCTTTCAATAAAAATAAGAAAATTTAATTTCAATGGGATTCATTTTGATCAAAAAATATATAAATTAAGCTTAAAACTTTGAATAATCGTAACTTTGCGCTTGATCGTCCGATTGGGATAAATTATATATCAATTTTATGTAACTTTTTCAAGATCTACATGCTTTTAGCTAGCAAAAAAAAAGCTTGTTTCAATTATTTTTCTTTATTTTCTTGTTATTTTGCTAACTTTAATCTCATTTTTCTCAATTTAAATTCATTTAAATCTCACATTAAACTTTTACTCCTTAATTCTTTTGGTGTCCAATAATGTCATAATAATTAAACTACTAAAATAATAGATAAATAAAGTATCATGAGCAACTAAATTGTAAAAGAATAACATGTTATTATTTGATCTTTAAACAGTAACATATTATTATTTGATCTTCAAACAATAATATTAATAAAAAATTTAATTAAATAGATAAATTAAATCTCATTAATAATTAAATTGTTAAAGAACAACATATTACTATTTCATTTTCAAGTAGTAACATGTTACTATTTAATTTTCAAACTATAATAACGACTAAAAATTTAAATAAATGAATAAATCAAGTCTTATTAATAATTAAACTGTTAAAAAAATATATTATTATTTCATCATTAGATAGTAACATGTTATTATTTGATCCCCAAATAGTAATATCGACTAAAAATTTTAAATAAATAGATAAATCAAGTCTCATTAATAACATAAACTACTAAGGAATAGTATGTTACTTTTCATCTTCAGACAATAACATCGATCAAAAAATTTTAAATAAATGAATAAATTAAGTCTCATTAATAACTAAATTATCAAAGAACAATATGTTATTATTTAGTTCTGAACAATATATACTACTATTTCATCTCCAAACAGTAACATTAATAAAAAAATTTTAAATAAATAGATAAATTAAGTCTCATTAACAATTAAACTACGAAAAAATAATATATTACTTTTTCATCTTCAAACAGTAATGTGTTACTATTTAGTTTTCAAATAATAATATCGATCAAAATCATCAAATAAATAGATAAATTAAATTTTATTAATAATTAAAATACCAAAGGATAGTATATTACTATTTAATCTCTAGACGGTAACATCAATAAAAAATCTTAAATAAAAAATAAATTAAATCTCATTAATAACTAGATTATTAAAGAACCTCATGTTACTATTTCATCTCTAATTAATAATATGTTACTGTTAAAAATTCTAAATAAATGGATGAATCCAGTCTTATTAACAATTAAATTGTTAAAGAAGAGCATGTTACTATTTAATTTTTAAATAATAACATTAACTAAAAATTTTAAATAAATAAATAAATTTAATTTAATTAATAATTGAACTATTAAAGACGAGCATATTATTATTTTATTTCCAGACAATAACATATTACTATTTGGTAAGTTGCTAAAAAATAATATGTTACTATTTTATATTCAAACAGTAATATGTTACTATAAAATCAATAAAAAATTTTAAATAAATGAAAAAAGTTCTTATTAACAATTAAACTATTAAAGAAGAGTATGTTACTGTTTGATCTCCAAACAGTATATTGATAAAAAAATTCTAAATAAATAGATAAATTAAGTCTCATTAAGAACCAACATGTATTATTACAAAAAAATAATCACCATTCTAATTTATTAAAAAAAGGTAAAACTATATAAAAAGTAAATGATTCGTGTTAGCTTAGAAAAAAAACTTTATCTTTAAACTTAGTGGAATATGCTTAAAAATTTATCAAAAATATTAAAATAAAAAAATAGATTGCGTTAAAATATTATTCAATAGTCAAGACCTCTTGAATAAAAAAATTAAAAAATTTTGAGGTTAAAAATCTTCAAATATTATAAAAAAAAATACTTTAGTTCCAACTTACGCAAAAAAGAAAAAGAATAAAAAAAAGAAAGCCAAAATCTTTGTTCACCTAAGAAAATAATGCTTATATTTAAAATATTGTATAAATTAATTCAAATTTTTTTATGTATAAATATAAAATATAATATAATAATATATGTAATATTAATATTAATTTGACATTATAAATATATGATATTATTATGTATAAATTATTATTATTTATTTATATATTATTTGGTAAATATTATTATATATATTATTAATAAATTATTGAATGATTAAATTATATTTCTATTAAAATTGAAGGTCAAATGGTGAAATTATAATTTTTGAATATTGAAAAAATTAAATATGTCTTATTCTGCTAAGGAGTGCAGCAAAGTTGATAAGAAATTAATTATTCAAAGAGTGCCACATGAGTAGGGTTACATGCTCTACTAAATCAATAAGGTATAAAAGTCTAGACCTATATATATACATACATACATATTTCACATTTTCATTTTTTTATTTTGATAATTATAAAGATTCAAAAGTTACATTTTTCAATATCATAAAATTTATAGCTCATTATATTAAGGAAAAAAAGTACAATCCATGCACTTGAGGTGTGCTGAGTTTTACTTTCTCAATACATGATTTACAGGCTATTTGGAAAGGGTTGAATCGAGGGGAGGAAGTGTAGGGGTGAAAATGGAGGTGAAAATGCGAATTTCACCTATTTGGCTGAAGGATGAAAACGTGAGGGGATGAAATGGAAATGACGAAAAAGATGTGGGCCCTAGCGTAAATATCCACCCCCTATTTTAGGTTGAAATCAAGTGAAAGCAAACCTCTTGCCCTTATTTCCCATTGTTGCCCCTGTGCATTTGTGCAACGCTCTCCCACTGCTTTGTGATTTATTTGGATTTTTTCACCTTCCTCTATCGCTGGTTGCACTGATCGAACCTCTCATCAGGTATGCTTCCTTCCTTCCCAGTGTACTTGTCTTCTACTCTATCGTTGTTGGTGAATGTAGGTAGGGGTGGAGATCTATGCTTTTCGGTGAAATACCCATTCGTGGTGGTGGGAATCTGTCGCCGGAAATGGTTGTAGCAAGTTTTTGTTGGAGTTATTGCCGATCTATTGGTGGACAAATGAAAGGCTACACGGCAGAGCTCTGGGGGAGAAAGGTCATCGATTTTGGAAGGAACTCGATTTGGGTCAGGTTGAATCGGGTTTGACTGGACTTGGTATCTGAATCAGGTTTGACATAAACCATGATTTTCTTAAAAAAAAATTCTTTGTAATAAATATACAATGAATTTTTTTTTAATTTTCAATAATTCTTCCTTCCTTCTTTCTTCTGAAATACATAATGAGAGACATAAGATGTTGCCAGAGATATCATAATGATATGTAAAGTTACCGTTCTTCAATTTCTCAATTTTCTCTTTTCATAACCAAATTAAATCGAATTGCCAAGAATATATGCACATTCTGTTTGGAAATACTGTATGAAATTTATTGTTAGTTATTAAGCTAAAATTTAAGATATAAATAAATAATTTTATTCCAAATAGAGTGTGGTCATCTGAATGTTGGCGAATTGAATGCCAGGAGTATAATGGAATGCATTTATTTAAAAACAATGTTAATTTCTTTTATTTTAATTTTTATAATTTATATAATTCACCATCAATTTCAACTTAATATGAATCGAAAATTGTCAAACAATATATTATATTAAAATTTTTTAATATGAAATTATATATTTACAGTATATTTAGTTTAAAATAAAAAAATTAGTATCTTTTAAGTACAAAATAGTAACTATTATATTAAATATAAAGTAATAAACTATTTATTAATTAAATAAAATTAGAAAATATATTTAATATTTTAATAAAAATATAATATAAAAATTTATCTAAAATATGACAAATAAAAAAATTGATAGAAATATAAAATGATGAATATTCATATTTATGAGACTTTGTTCATTTGAGATATGATAAGCAAATGTGTGTCATTAAAGTATCAATATTTAAAAATATTTGAATCTAATAATATGTAATAAAAATATTAGAGGTAGATGAGAAAATAAAAAATATTATCATTATTTAAATTATTTACAAAAATTACATATTATCAAATGTATAATATTTTATCAGTGTATTATAAATCTTTTAATTGAGTTTATTTAATTAATATTATTACAAAAATAAATAATATATTATAAGGATATTATAGTAATTTGATTTGATCCCATTTCCTCCCTCTCAAATTTCATCCATTCTAAAAAGAATAAATTAATTTCATTCATATTTCCACCTCTCCCATTTTCATCCATTCCAAATAATTTAAGTAAAATTACCCCCCTTACATTTCCTTTCACATTCATTTCCTCCTTCCTCCACTTTTACCTAAACCCAAACAAAGCATTAACTGTTGGAAAGCGTTAATATGTATTTGTACCGTTGAAACTTTATTTAATTAATTAATTTTTTTCATCCAAAACTAGCAAAACTAACTGTATATGTGAGGTGAATACAGTGTGCAAATTACAAAATGAAAATTTTGACATAATTATAATTTGCAAAAGTGAGCAAAATGTTTAATGATGCAAATCAAATATGGATAAACTGACAAATTTATAAATGTTGAATGGAAAATCTTTGTCAGTAAATAAAGTATTAATAATATAAATCACATATTAACTTTTTTTTTTACAATTCAAACTACATTTAAGTAGATAAAATGGAATTCAACCCATACCAGTGATAAGGAAAGTGTAATTTTCTCTTATATATTCCGTATGTGGACTAATATTTTTAGTTAGTTTGTTTATTAGTTCTAATATAATTTTCAGATCCTTTTCTATTTATGAGGTAATTTTAAAATTTTTATGTATAATTTCTTTTCTTAAAAATTTTTATTTTTTTAATTTATATTTTGAAAAATAATTAGTTAATACTATTTATAATATAATCTTGCTTTTAACACCTTAGAATTTAATTTTGACCTCCACGCACAAACAATGAACCCTTCATTTGGAAGCTCAGAATTTGTTTTGCAAATTGAGATAACTAACAAAATTTTGCAATAGATAGGAAGATAAATTTTCATTGACGACCCAGAACACAATCCTCTGTATGGGGACCTAAAGTTTAGATACGAAAATTTTGTGCCTCAAAAATTCAATTTATCAATTTTCTAAAAACAGGGACCCAAATCTGTTACTGTTGAAATAAATGACTTAAACCCACTTCGCAAAAGATATTTATGCTATTGACTAAGCAAAATCCGAAGATTACCAAATACAAATTTTACACAAAAATGAAAATGCAGTTCATGTAAGAAAGCATTTTGTGTGTAACAAAAATGCATTGTTAAGATGTCAATGGAGTAGGTAGCATCTTATTGGCATTTTTATCAATTGATAAACATGAAGTCAGGAGATTAAATTCTTCTGATGTTATCATCTCTTGGAGCAATTTCTGGAATGTCATTTGGAATATATCCCGAAAATTAGGCATTTTCTTTGACGGGCCCAGCGGATGCTCTGCCTAGTGACACTAATAATTGAAAAGAAGGATTTCTAAATCTGGTTTGGCCACCCATATGATTTGAGATATCATCAGTTGAACTTGCATTCCTTTAGAGACTGCTTCTGGATTTATTGAATGCACGTGATTTAAAAGTTGGAAGAAAATAGGATGTCATCGTATGTAGCTTATGCTGCTTGGTTTATTTGGAAAGTTCAAAATGAATTTCATTTTCAACGGAAAAAAAGAAGAAGCAAACAGCAAATGCAACGAACGTTCTTGCCAAAACAAATTTCTGCTTGCAAAGAAATTCATTCTCGATTGCCTGTTGTTAATCAATTGGGGTCTGTTAGGGAGTCCAGTTCTTGATCTTGGAGTCCCCCGCCTCCTGGTGAGCTTAAAATTAATGTTATGTTACATTTTCTCAAACCTCTTCCCAATAGCAGTTAAACCCACATCTAGTTGGCCGGATTGGATGTAAATTTATGATACCCTCTAGTAAAGGGTGTCAAATCAGCAGTGGTGGAATCCACTCAAGCGAGTATGTGCAAATAAAAATATTGAATTTTTAAATTTTTTTAAAAAAATTTTAGATAATATTATAATAAATTATAAAATTTTACCATTTGAATCTATAAAATAGGATAATAAACCATGTAAACCATGTATCCTTTTTAATTTTGAGTATATTACTTAATTAATATTTATATGAAGCCATTGTCAATCAGTAATGACCCTTTTTTTTTTTTAATTTTTATTCTTTCTACAAATGTTCATAACTTATAGCTACTTTTTAATATTTATTTTCATAGGTTTATCCTCTTTGCTTTTTACAAATGTTCATAACTTATAGATACTTTTTAATATTTATTTTCATAGCTTTACCCTCTTTGCTTTTTGCCAAACGGTAATTCGACACTTCTTCTTTTTTTTCTTTAATCAATGTACATAGCAAATTGTAATTAAATTATTGAAGCACTATACAAATAATATTTGGACAAGTCTAGAGATATAATTTTCTATATATAATAATTTATAAATTATTAATAAATAAGTCAATATAATATTGTAATTTTATTTTGATCATGTTGATATATATATTTTTAATGACATTGATAATTAGTTGGTCATCTAATGGTTCCAACATATGACATTATCTCAAAAATAATTATAACTCTTGCTTTTTATCATATATTTTTATTTTTTTAATCAATATTTGTTATTATTAAATTTTTTTAGTAATAATAGAAGTAATTAAATCATTAGATACATGACTATTATTAATGATTAGGGATCAAATCATGAATTCAATATAAAATATAAAACCTTCAAAAGGCACCAAGTGCTATTTGATTAAAAAACTTTCAACTGTTATTATCAAAATTTAACAATAATACTTTACTACATATTACATATTTACAAGTGTTTATAAAGATTTAGCATAATATTTTTAGTTTTGTATATGAAATCTATTAATTTATCAAAAAATTCACAATTTTATCTAGATTTTATATGTAGCAAATATGTAAAAAATTTATAATTATATAATCAATGTTGCATGAAAATTTTTAAAAAATTTTATATAAATTACTTTAAATTAAAAATTTATAAAAGATATAGACATTTTTACAAAAAAATTTTAAGTGTATGTATCTACAATTTTTTTTTTACGTGTTAAAACAAAATGCTAAACTTAAAAACTGAATATATATTGATTGAATGATTGAATCTATGGGCAGTGGATTCATAGTTCTGCCGTTAGAGGTAGGAAGGGAATGAGATTTTTTTTATTCTTATGAAAGTGGAAAACCATATAAAACTCTTTCGACAGTTGTTACTCTAATAATCTCCTTTCCACTCTCTCACAACCGTTTTGTGTTCCTCATCCCATGGCTGCTTTCCCTCCTCACATTGAGTTAATTTTCAAAAAAAAAATTTACTAAACAATTCAATATTTTGTACTTATCAAATCTGATTTCTTCCTTTCAAATTTAATAAATTACATTTATATGTATGTTAAGTAAGATGCATTTCATTTTATATATCAGTAATAAAGAAACTTCAAAACTTACTGCAAGAATAATTTATGTGTCAAACTCCTTAATTTAATACAACAAAGTTATTTGTAGAAGACATGTGCTGTGGTTATTGATAAATTTTTATTTGTTCAGCCTTAATTTTATTTAGTTATTATCTGATGGCTTAGATGAGATCTAAGTAACAATTAAATTTTATCTTATGTTAGTGGTTGTATAGTTTGTTGATTACAATTCAAATTAACATGAAATATAGTATGTGTTATTGTGAAAATAATTTAAGATTCGATACTTAACTCATATTTTTATTTTATAAATTGGTGCGCGTCTTTGAAGAAGCTGAGGTGGCTACATTTTAGACTCTAATTTCGAGCGACGACCATACATTTATATCGTTTATGTGATTCTTTATTCTCCTATTAGTCTTTACCTTTTAAAATGTTTAATATTATGATAATATTATATTTGATCACTATATACTTAATTATCAAATGGGGAAAGATTATCTGATTTTTTTAGATCTAACTTTCCATTCTCTTTATATCAAAATACTTCTCTTTAAAGAATTAAAAATAGACTTATACATTGTATGAATTAATATCATAAAATAAATAAACATTGATTATATGAATAAATTTTTTGTAATTTAATATAATTATTAATATTTAAAATTATTTATATTAAATAAATGATTATAATATCTTTATATATGTGTGATGACTCAAAAAAGTAATGCAAAATCTGACTACATGTATTAATCTTATTTTATATTATATAATAAAATTTAGATATAAATATTTATTAAATATTTGTATAAATCTAGCAAAATTGAAATAAAAATATATAGCTTATTTCATATCATGAAATAATAATATACATATTTTTATAGAAAAGTTTTTTTTAAATTAATCGGTTAATTTTTATTTTTCATATCAGTTTTATTATTTTATATTAATTTATGTAATGATTATGTTGTACAATTGATTGATATAGAGTACTAAAATAATTTAAAATACAATTTAGATTTAATTTTACTATACCTTATACAATTTTTTAATAGGCTTGCTGAACAGTTTTTTCTTCCTTCTTTTAAAATTTTAAATGCTTTAATTTAATTTTTTTGAAAATTTTATCTCTACTTTTTATATATAAATAGTTGATTTCTTTTTTTTTCATTACATAATATCCAGTAGAAGATTCTCCATGAGGTAGGGAAAGAGGATCGGCAACGACATATCTTGACATAACATTTTTGGGGGACCAAAAATTTTAAAGGGAGCTAGGAAGGAATTTTAGTGCCGAAGTCCTGCTTAACCCTTGTTAAGCTCTGCCGCTAGGTGGGAGGTAGGAAGGAGGAAATCAGACATCCTTCTTTAATGATGGTGAGGTCTTCCATACTTTGGGTGCAAATCTAGGGCATGGAAACCTGTACTTGTTGACAAATAAAATGAAAACACATGGCAGAAGTGCCACCTGATGAGGCAAAGTTTTTTGATAGTTACTTATGGGCGTTTACATTGCTAGAAGAAATTGGTATTTATAAAATGATCCAAAGTTTTTTTTGTTGAGCTGAATTAGTGGCATTTCTATTATAGAGATTGTGTAAAATATATTAGGGTAGTATTTATCAAATGATATATATATATATATATATGAAACCAAAAATATATTTTAAAAAATTAAAAATGAAACATATATATAATAGTTTTGAATAAACACAATACTTAATTTTTTATTATAAAAGTGGTGATTATTACATATTTCAATTTTTATAATTAACACTCTTGGTCCTTTATTTTTCCTTTTCTTATAATTATTTATCCTTCCATTCACTTGTAATATTAAAATAAATAAAAAATATTATAGTTGATTATTAAATCCACCTTAATAATGTCAAATAAATGCTCATTTTTTCTTATATTTTTATTCATTATTTAGTTTAGCATAATATGTAAAGGGAAGGAAAAATATAATAAAAATAAAAATAAAATATTGATATTTTTAGTTATGAAATTTAAGAGATATATTAGTCACTAATTAAATTTATAAATGAGAGATTAAATATTATATTTACTCTAATAATTTCACTTTAAAACTTCTTATAATAAGCACTAGTGACCAAAAATAAATTTTAAAAAATTAAAAACAAATAAATACACCACTCATTTAATATTATATTATATTTTACATGAAATTAAGTTATTTTTATTTTTATTATTACAATATTTTAAATCATTTTCCTCTACAACTTCAAAATATAGTTACATCCAAAAAAATACAAAAAATGTTAAAATAAAATTTAAGTAAAATTTCTTTCGATGCA
This sequence comes from Sindora glabra, assembly GCA_020226215.1. Lineage (NCBI taxonomy): Eukaryota > Viridiplantae > Streptophyta > Magnoliopsida > Fabales > Fabaceae > Sindora > Sindora glabra. The sequence continues at coordinate 13,117,488 of CM035230.1, read as the reverse complement.
AACAGTCCGAGGTTTGGCATTATCTTTTTTTTAAATGGTATAATTAATGTTTAAAAATTTTAAAATATATTTTTTAATAAATTTTTAAATTAATTTGTTAAATTAAAAATGATAGACAAGCCAAAAATATTTTTTTTGAACAAGTCGTGATATAATATATAACTAGTTAAATACCCGTGCTTTCGCACGGCTGCATATTAATTTATTTTAAATAATTAATATCAAATTAAGCACTAAATAAATTATAAATTACATAACGAATGTCTTAAGGAGCCATTCCAAGGGAAGCTGATGTGCCGCTGAAATCAAGCACTTCATCTGCCAATTGATATGTCAATCACTGCATTTCTGAATTAACGATTACGAGTAGAGCCAAGAGTTCAAAACACCACTAATGATTCTTTAAACCACTTGAATTACTTTCCTTTTTATATGCACGTAATTTACACACAACCTATGTCTTATATAGAAGTAAATTCAAATAATAGTTCATTTCAAATAATTAATTTAAAAGTATTTAAATTATATTAAAATTTTGAAGATATTTTATTGTAATATTTTCTTTATTTTATAATATTATTTTATATAATACATAAATGTACTGCCTACAAATATAAATGGATAAAATAATTATTTATGAATTAACCCAATATAACTTTCATTTCAATAAATCAATAATAACCTCATCTATATTTATCCTAAAGTTGAAATTAATGGATATAAATAGATCAATTTAAGAATGGATATGAATGAATAAATAGATATATATTAGAATTATCATGTATATCCAAATTCTACAACATCAAAGTGTGTTCTAGATACTAATTCAAACACAACCCATTTGAATATTTTTTAATAAATGTACTTATATTTTACAGTTTCAATTTCATAATTAAATTTATAATTATTTTCATATTTCATATTTGCTTTATGCTTTAACCTTGAAATCATTCTATTTTTCTCCTCCTTTTCAATTTCTTTTACGTATGTTTTTCCATTCATCTGATTTAGAAATTTGTATAGAATAATATCAATAAGTTATACATTTCTATAATGAACATATAACATAATTTAAATCAAATTAAATCCATCTATTTAAGAGGTGAAACTAACTTTATCAATTTTTCATTTTTTCTCTTTCGTAAATAAGTACACAGTATTTTTTAACAGTTCGAATGAGATTGAATTTTGTTCATGTTAATGCACATTTGCCTTGATCAATTAAGTGTTTAATCCATAATTAGTTCAAAATTCCTTCATTTCTAGCATTGCATACTCACAATGTACCATATCTAAAAGATTCATAAATGCTTTCTTCAACTAATGTTATAAATAAATTGAACTCAGCCAGATATACCAGAAATGGTCTGCAATTTCATCAATACAAGATCCTATGCAGAGGGAAAAGAAGAAGCCAATTGCTCTAAGGCTTCTATTCTTATGGCCGGTTCTTTCTCAAGCAAGTAAAGCTTCTCAGCTTCTAGTATTGCCATCACAATTGAATGCAACTTCAATTATCTCTGTAGAACCAATGGTGCCCCATGCAACAACAATCTACCCAGAAACTAAAGTAGCCCTTATGAAACACTCCTACTGTGAAAAAAGTATTAAATTAGTACAAAATATTAAATTCTAAGATAACATATTGGAATTCTAAAATAAGAGAAGTTATATGGAAGTTTTCATTCGTAATTATTCTGATAATTGTACAAGTAATAATTTAAGTTTATATTGACTTTAGAGATTGTAAAAGAAAGAATTGTAAGTAATAACATTCGATTTGTATAAAAAAAGGAGTAGTATTACTTACACCCACCATTTCTAAAAGTTAACATAAGATACAATTTGACTATTTAAGTTAATTACTATATCATAATTGTTACATTCTAATTGAGTTTGTTTCATATGCGCAAGCAGAAAGGCATTTTCTAGTGAAAATGACAAGGTAAATAAGATCAAGGTGAAAAATAACAATGCATCTAAACACAAGCAAAGAAAAAAAAGACTTGACGGCACATTTTGTATTAAAAATTGCTTTTTATGCATTGACTTCACATAATAAAAAAAGGTGAATAAGTCTTGCAAGTAAGACTTATATGCTCTTTTATTATATGTGAAAATTGTGTGTATATTGAAATGTATGCACACACATTATTCATTAAGTTACAGGTAATAACAAAACTCTAGTACTTATCCCCATGGCATCCAAATGCCTGCTAATGAAACACAAATTATAAAATTACCTACTGGGAAGGAGAGAATTTGCTATAATATAACTATTAAGACAGTAAAACCAACACCCCACTTCATTATCTAATCCAAGCTTTTGCTCTGATCAATTTCTCTTCACTAAACTCTTTTGCAAGAAGATTTGTCTTTTCCTTCTCAACCATTGTGATTTGCTTAGTGGTACTCCAGTCATAGTTCTAAGGCCATGTCAAGCTGCACATAGCATGAACTGCTCCTCCAGTTAGTATGGAGACAAGATTTCCAGCAGGCATTGGCGCATTTCGACCAATTGAATCAAGGTTTACGTGGCCACACTCGATTTTTGTAACACTCAATCATGATAATTCCCGGAATACAATGAAATATTTTACCAAGCATGGCCCAATTGCATTTGCTTTTCTCTATAGAAGCATAAAAGTATGGGAAGAATTGCTAAGCCAATATGAACACCTGTTGCAACGTACATCCAGGCATCATTTATCCATCATCAAGCTCTTCTTTACCTATTCATCCAAAAGAGCCATATTAAATTAGAGAGGTATGAGATCCGAAATCAAGTTAGAGATCCACATGTTCCATGCCCTTTATTTATGTTCTTACTTCTTCGGCACATAAGCCTAGTGAAAGCTCAATAACAAAGAGACATACGTAAAAAGTAATCTGTGTTAAACATTTGTGAAAATAATGAAAACCAACCTTACAAAAACTCACAAGTGTTTATAAATTTATGACTTACGTGATAATTCCTAGTTAAAAAGCCCATGCATTTGCACCGAGATATATTAATTTTTTAACTATATAAATATAAAAATTTTATAATACTATAATAATTGTAATATTATTAATTTTATATCAAATTATTATTATGATAAGGATATATTATTTTTTTATTATAAAAATAATTTAAGCAAGTTAAAACCTTGTTACAAAATATATATTAACAATTGATCTAGTTGATTAATATTCTATTTATTAATAAAAGTATTAGAAAATTAAAATCAAATTTATTTAAATTTTATGAATATTTGCAATTCAAATAGCAATAACATTGGGTATTATAAATATAAAATAATATATTTTATTTTATTATAAAATATTATATATAAATTATTAATTTAATTTATTTAAATTAATTCATTATAAATTATATTTTTAAATTTTATATTATTTTATAAATTATATATCATTTTCTTTTTTTACTCATTCATATTATTATTTAATATAATAATAATTATTATTTATTATTATATTTACATTAATAGTTATTGTTTATACTAATAATTATATATTTTTATTTTATTAAAAAATATTATACACCATTTAAATATATCACATTATATTTATATTAGTATTTGAGTAGTCAACAATAGAATTGATATGAAAAGGAAAAATATATAATGAAACAAATAAAAAGAAAATAAACAATGTATGAATTATAAATAATAAGAGTTAAAAACAAAATGTATAATTAGATAATTAAATGAAATTAGTTTATTTAAAATATTTTTATAATAAAAATAAAATATATCATGTTATTTATACTATTTAGTAATATTATCATATGAGCCATAAATAATAGAAGTAAATATAAAAAATAGAAAAACAATAATGTTTTATTAATATGACAATAAATAGTAATTATTTCATTCCATATTGTCAATGCTTTGAAATTTCCTGGTTTAATCTAGCAAGTATTGTTTTTGTTTACTGGAGGGAAGTTTCAAATTTAACTTATTCTTCGTTTCACTTTATATCAGTATAAATCTGAACAGATTGATGGGGCACTTGGTTAGAACCCAAAGTGGCAGAATTTAAGATGCAGAAAACATAGGCAGCCGTAAAAAAATTGGTAATTTTATGGACCTCTGCTTGATTTCAAATCTCATGCTTGGCTATACTTCTATAATGATCACCACAACAAATTGCAAAATGTAATAAGCCACCCAATATAATTCTGTTGATAATTTCTTTTTTCTTATCATAATTTGTAAATGCATAGTCTTTCAACATAATGAAGATGGAAACATACTCAACTCAGCTCCGAACGTAGTTTTTAAGGAAGTTTGTAATAATTTTGAACTGCATTTTAATTTATATTGCATTTTTTCATGTCAACTGCTATAATTTTTCAATTGTACACATACTTCAGTGTAAACTTTAAAGTTGCAAAGGCAACTTATTTTCTCAAGGTGCTTTTTCAACGCTACTTCAACTAACAATAATCTCATTGTTGTCTTATCAACTTCCTCGCCATGTTTTCCAAAACAGGGTCATAAGGTTGATGGCACTTTCACTCAGGTCTGGTTAGGTGAAGAAAAGAAATTCATGAGGAGCCTTCAAAATTAAGCAATAACATTTAATCACCAAAAATCTACACAAGAACATAAACCATATGTAAATTGGTGAAACTTGTGGATATCCCGAACAATAATCTTCCTCTCAAAAATCTCTGAAGCAAATTTCATAATGATGTGGTAGTCACCACATGTCCTCAAGTTCTTGTCAAAAATTAAAATACCACAAGCTAGTACCCAATAGTAAAATGGAGAATCATTAAGAGTTTAAAACATCCTACTTAAATAGCATACATAAATAGATGCTGGCTTAAGTAGAATAGAGTGATACCTTATATCAACAAATAGGACTGCAGTTTTCACATCCTTATTCATGTAGTTTTTGGACATGTGTTAAAACTCACCATTGCAGCCATAACTCCTAATGCTATTTGTAACCCTCTTCTTAAGCCAAGCCTAAAGGTAATAGACAATGAAATTTTCAATGCATTTAGCACAAATAGACTACATATATGTTAACCACATTTCTATTGAGATGTGAAATTAATCCTTTCGTACTTACAAAATGATGGAAGAAGTTATTGAACATTTAAGAATAATCAAAACTAAATCAGGATTGATGTTCACAATAATATTAGCGAAGTCAACACCAGCTGGAATTGAGTTGTTGCTTCTTCTCTTGCTTTCTGCAGTATACGTTTTACCTTACTTCCTCTTATCAGGATGATTACAACATTAAAACAATTATGAAATCATAATAAAGATAATAGGGTATATAGCCCCCCCCCAAAAAAAAGAAACCAATCTCTTAAGAAGAATAATTATAAGTATAAAAAATGTAGTAAGAATATATCGTGCTTACCTGGCCTTATTTAATGACAATATCAAGAGAACAACAATACTAAGATCAAGATCTCCAAATAACAATTTTCTCACTATGTCTTTGAGCCTTTCAAATCAAACTTCCTAGTTAGAGAGCTGCAATGTTAGAAAATTAGTTAATAATCATCTAACTGCATTAAGGCAAAACATTTAGGTTATTAACATGCATTACTCAATATGTTCATAACTTAAAATAGGATAACATAAAATTATAAAGTACTCTTTGGCATGGCAAGCAATTAAAATGAGAGTTACAAGATTAAGCTAGCTAGAAATAATCACAAGATTAAGCAATCGAAATGAAAGTTGTAGTTTAAATTGAATACTATATGAGTATCCTAAGCTATAGTGTTTATCTAGCTCAAAATCAACTTATGATAACCATATGGTTTTCCTTCCATGGTCCTTGTATACTTGTAAGTAGCAATGTCATAAAACTCAAAATGCATATTAGTGTTTAAAGGAAACAAACATAGGAATTGGCATCATCCTTATTCAGCTTAATATCCCACTTATTTTAATAATATTACAATTTTAAAATGTGTAGCCTTGCTAAAAGCCACTAAGAAAAAGTATCAGACCTATAAGTATTAAGAATATTAATATTACCTTGAAAAGAATTGGAGTTCTATACACATAGAAAACCGCTGCAAATTTGAAAAGAATTAAACAATGGATGCCTTCACTTGACAAAAAGAAGGAAGGTGGGGAATTAATTGAAACCATCAAACTTAGACCTAATTTTACATTGTCTATAAAGCTCCATTTACATGCTAAAAGACTTATATTCATTCTCTTCACCAAAAGCTTAGGAAGAGATGTCTTTTACCTCATAAACTTGGTTGCATTCTTAACTGCTTAAGCATAATATCCCTCCTCCAAAAACAAAAATGGAAAAAGTCAATAACTTGGAGATCCACACTAATAATTTATATGCAGAAAAACAAATCAACAAATTGAAATGGTAGGTGGCATAATGCATTAATTAAATTCTGGCATGGCATGACTAAGAGCACCTCTATGAGAATAAAATCACTATCTTTTAGCATATTATTAGAGTTACCCATACAAAGACTACAACGTAGAAGCCATCAAAACAATGTAAATAGAAATATTCATTAAAATAAAAGGTAGCATCCTATGCATAGTTATTGTGCAATGTATTAACATGAAGCCTCATAAGAAGTTTTTCCCATATCGCCTCATCACTCATGTTTTCCTTATCCTTTAGCATAAGAGCCCGACACATTCTATATAACAGAAACAAAAATTAGTTACTAATGGCTGAGAAATATTTTACAGATGTTTACTAACACTAATAAAAATGTCCAAATGACTCCCTTGATGCTTTAACACCATTCAACACCCTATCCACAAATAAAAAAAAGAACACTTCTTTTGTTTAATAGTTGTAAACAAAGTTACAACATTAATTCTACAAACACAATTGACAAAACCACAAGAATGGAACCCAAAAGACATTAGGCTTAATGAGCTACCTAAAATTGTCAATTGGAATAATGATTTCAAATGCCAGTAAAGGAAGGAATACAATTTTCAAGTTGATTACTGCAAAACTATGAACTGTTCAAAAGACAATGCATTAGTATAATTGGAGATTCTGCATTTATCTCCCTATGTAAAATAGGATATAAGTCTCCCAATATAACAAAAATAGCCAAATGCTCAAAAACTCAATATAAGCTTTGAAGTACCTTATGCACGCTTGCATGGAAATTGAAATTGATATAGAATACAAGAAAATATTAGAAATTACCCAATTTTGTAAAAGACACAAAAAGTAAATGCTATATCATATAAACTCTCAAGATATATACAAAAGAGCGATTCAAATACAATAAGCAATGATATTGCAACAACGGTATGGCATGGCATTCCCTGTTATAAAATAAAAAATTAAATTGCATTAATTATGATAATCGAAGAAAAATATTTTTTTGGTAATAATTACCATTAAGCTATTCTTGAAGCTTAATGACAACATGTTAAAAGATTAATTAACTCATATATTGCAGAGACATTTGTGCAAGACAATAGAAAGAAACTCCTTCCTTGTCAAAATTTTATCTTCAGGAATAACAACTTATTTTTTGTCTCAAATTTCAATCAATTAGTAGAGTAGTATGTCTAATCTTCTTATAGAGGTGCAAGGGAAGAATAACAAATCATAAACAATATTTAGTTGACCTAAAGAAAAAAGAAAGAAAAGTAAACTAAATTCAATTACATGGCTTGTTTACCTCTTTTGGACTTCCAAAATGCATAGGCTTCTAGCATTTAATTAATGTTAAACTAAAAGGAAAAGTTCTAACAAATATTATTTGATCATATGGCCTCCTTAGACAAATTGTTAAAATTCATATAACAAAAGCAATACTAGCAAGTTTCCTTACCATACCAGGAAACTTTGTCTGTAGGTACTTAGAAAGCATAACCACCATTATATAGGTACTATGCAATTTATGCAATCTTAGTGGGGATACAAAATCCAATCCAATCCAATCTTAAACTAACTATCTTTTTGTTACCTAATTTGCGATGGAGGTATAATTCAATTAAAAGATGTAGCCATTTTCGAATTTATACTTTACCTCATAATATTTATAATTGATTGGTTACTTTGGTTATAAAGAAGAATAATAGGTACCTATTAAATAGAGAAAACTCAAATAGTAAGCCATTTATGTAATTCATTTGCTTTCCTTCTTAACTAATCATTTTGCTTCTCATTGATTAACTTCCTTTTAAGCAAAATTGCCTGGAATTTGATGAGAGAAAAATAAAAAGATGCAAAAAAAATTAAAATATCAACAATGATCCAAATTTTAAATTAAAGAGAAGAACAAAATTAACAATAAAGTCCAAACTTCTACAGTATGCAAATAACATATTATCAACACCTAAGTTACTTTAACTTACAGTCATGTTGAAGTAACACCTAAGTTTCTTAGATGTTACATCAACATTAAAATTGCAATAGGATTTTTTAATTGAGTTCAAACTTCAAACCATCCATTACACATGTGGTTGCAATATGGCCTTAAATTTTATAAAATGAGCTATTTATTTATCTTAAAAATAGCCAGTTGATAAAAGTATGAGATACCAATTTAAGGACTAATCTAAAAACCAAGAAAAGAGTGTTACCAATTGCTTGCAAGGTGAAATCATATTTGATTCCCTAAAATACAGAAATATAAAAAAAATTGACAGTAATTATAAAAAAAATGATGTTGAAACTATAGTCTTCTAAACATTCGTAGTTTATTAAAGCCCTAAAAGAAATAACTTCAAAAGACTCAAACCAATCAGAAAAAGCCAAAGACAGCAAGAAATTCTAGTAACTTTATCAATCAAAGCAAAAAATTTATAAAAATACCAACTTTAATATCAAATAAAGAGAATCCTTAAAAAAATGAAAAGAAAGTAGAGAATAAAACCTGCTTGTTAACATAGAATAAACAAAGTGAAGCCAATGGGCAAAGCTAGTTTTAATTAGGCAGTGATGGCAAAGCTACTTGGAGTTATGCCCGCGGGAGGGTGAAAAGAAGAAGCCCTTGAGTAATTCAATGGTTGGCGAAGAACTGTAGTTGGCAGAAAACAAAATGGAACTACGAGCAAAACTGGAAAAATAAGTAAAGAAGCAAAAAATTTCAAAAAGAAAAAGAAGCAGCAAAATAGCATACGAAAGCAAAAACAACTTGACAAAAAGTCCCGGTAAAATTGTGCAAGAACAACTGAAGAAATTAGGAAAGCAAGAATCAAGAAGTAAGAAATAGCTTCAACAAAAATGAAAGTATCGTAAAAAATTGTGAAAGTGAAGGGAAATGAAAATTGAAACTAAAAATGAGAAAGAAAGTAAAGGTAAAGAGTGGTAAGAAAGAAAATTTCAAAATTCAAATTGAAAGTAAGGTAGGGAAAGAAGCTTCCCTGAAAGTTTCTTTTACCTTCCATAACAAAGCAATATAAAGAAGCGCATAAGAAGACAAAATAAAGTGGGCAAGCATTAATGAAATTTAAGGCGGGAAATAAGTGAATAATACGTTGACACGTGGGAAGGAAATTGCAACGTTTAAGTAAATAAATAGATACTAGTCCACTTTAGTAAGCCATTTTGAGTGTCATTTAGTATAATATATTTGAAAGAAATAGCACCATTCTTGTTAAGGCTCTATTTTATACAAGTAACTAATAAAAATATTTGGGAGTTGGCTATTTAGGTAACTTTTGATTGATTTAACTAAAATTAACTAATTAATTTGTTAAATCAATTTATTTTGATATTTGATAATTAACTGATTAGATCAATTGATTGCTTTCCAAACTGCCATTTTTAAAAGTTAGAAAGAGTAACATTTGGAATTAATTGATCCAAGAAAAATTAAATTATTTTTGATTAATTTTTTCATTTTTCATTTTATCCTTCCAAAAAATATGTTAATATATAATATTTATTTTTACATGAAAATTAAATTTTTGTATTTTTCATTTTGTCTTTCTAAAAAGACTACTAATCAATTTTCCCGTTTCTTCCATTATCAATTTATAAAAATTATAATATTTGTTTTTATAAAAAAATTAAATAATTATAATTATTAATTTCTTAAAAAATTCAATAATTATAAAAATTATATAAATTTAATTTTAAAGAAATATTATATATAATAAATTATAATGATATATTATTTATAAAAAAATTAATTTACTAAATAATATATAGAATTTAAAATATTAAAATAAAAGAATACTAAATAACTTATTAAATATATTCATGTATTTATATATCATTTTATATACAAATAGTTAATCATAAATAACTAATTTTATTAAACATATTTATTCAAATATTTAATGTAATTAATTGATTCAAATCAGTTAATATAATTAGCTATTAGTTAACTGCTAATTAAATTAACTAATTACTAATAAAATCAGCTAATTATCAAATAAAGTTAAACTAATTGATAACTAAAAAATTAATTAATAATTGATAAGTTAATTGATAACTGATAACTTATATATAAATTGACTTTAGCTATTAATTATAAGTTATCAACTATCAATTAATAGTTAATAAGCTAATTAATTATGTAAGAAATATTTAAAATTAATTATTGAACTAAATGAAATTATAAAATAACATTAAAAATATATTAATAAAAAATATGTATAATTTAGTTAATTCATATTTATCAAAAATTAAGTTGTATTAACATAATTAAGAAGTTTGAAATAAAAATATAATATTTAATATTTATTTAATTATATTTTATGAACTTATATATTTATTTACTTACATAATTTTTATTTTATTATTATTCATAAAAAATTATAATTACTTAAAATATAATTAATTATATTTTATGAAATTATTTATATATTTACATATATATTTTTATATATTTATAATTTAAAATTAGGATATAATTATGTTAAAATTAAGTTAACTATATTTTATGAAAAAAAATAATATTTAAATTTATGTTATCGAAGGGTATGAGTTGTAAATTAAAAATTAAAGATAAATTTAAAAAAATTGAAGAATTATAAGTTACTTTAAATAACTTATTAAATCAAAAATTATTTTTTAATAAGTTAATGCGCTAAATATTTTTAGATCTTAGCTAATAATTTATTAATTAAATTAATAAGTTATAAATTAATTTATTTATTACCTGAAGCAAAACCTAAATATTATAGTGGGTTTCCAACATGATATTTAAGTGGAAAAGGAAATTAAAAAATATATAAAACTTAATTTTCCAGCACAATTAAGTGTATTAATTTTTATCAAGAGAAATTAATTTTAAAATTTTATTATCAGTTAATTTCTTTGTCCACAATTTTATAAAATTTAAATTATAGATCACTCCGATAAATTATAAGTATAGCATGAAAACACTTTAAAAATAAGGCACAAATTATATTTGAAAGGAATGAATTATTTTTTAAATATTTAAAATCAAATTATTTCTTTATTAGCATTTTATTAAATTAATTGATCAAAAAGATTAATATAATTTTTAGCATGTTAAAAACTATACCTATATAATAAAAGAAATTTAAGAATTTATAAAACTTAATTATTACCGCAACCACTAGTACTACTGCTGTGTGACTTGAAAAATTGCTTTAAAATATTGCTTAGAAATATTGCTTTAAAATATATATCAAAAGCTTTGCATGTATGACTTAAAAATGAATATTAGATTTGAATTATGATATCTAAGGAAAAAAACCTGCAAAAAAAATCTTAATTTCAGAATACTTTTGACCAAAATAAATTAATTTTCTCCATATTAAAACTTCATTAAATTCATAATTGATTATAGTATATTTAATTTGAACTACGTCCTTGAAAAATTGGTATAAAAATATTAATAAAAATTAAATGAATAAATTTAATTTTAACTTTTACGATTTTTCAAAGGGACAACTAAGGATTTTTTTGTTTATATTCACTTTTTAAAGGTAAAAAATATGAAATATATGGCAACAAGTTGCCTTTTTCTCCTGGTCAACCATACCTATCATTTAATGCTCATCAATTTGTCACATGTACAAAGTTGGGATGCCTGTACTTTTGCTCAAGGCACCATAGTCATAACCTTTAATAATTGGGGTATAAATGAACTAAGATATTTGTGAGCAATTTAAATTAGTTTAAAAAAATTTATTTTAAATTTAATTTTAAATGAACTGGCCTTAAGCTTTTTGTTATTCCACCTAATTTGCTCAGGAGGTAGGAAAAAAGGATGGATAATGACAAATCTTGATACAACATTTTTAAGAGGATAAAAAATTTCAACAAACTCAAATGACTTAAGTAAAAAATATTCATTTTTTTCCATAAAATTACGTGACATTAGTGTACAATTTTAAAATTTTTGAAGAGCTAAGGTTCCCTTAGCCTGTATTAAGCACCACCCCTAGGGTGGAAATGGGAGAATTACCATTCTCTTTTAATACTTTAGGTATAAAAAAATTAAATTACTTGTGAGTAACTTGATATTAATTCGAAAGAATTCAATTTAAATTTAATTTTAAACAAGGTGATTTTAAATTTTTTGTTATTTATTACGAGTATAAACAAACTAAATTTTTATTTTTATAATAGATTTAGATAATATAAATTTCTATGTAAATAATATAATATATAAATTTTATATTATTAATTTGTAAATAAATATAAATAATATCATATGTATAATATATAACTTATAATAAACAAAAAGTTGAATTTAAGTTCAAGCTCATGTATATCCGTTTAAGTGTGTATAAGTTTATTTAAATTCAGTTTGAATTTAAGCTTCATCCCAAATATTTCAAATAAGATTAGAATTTTGGATTAAATAATATATAGTTCATTCAAGATTGAATAAATTTGTATTAAAAATAATTTAATTTATTTACGTTTGAATTTGAATTAGAATAAATACTAATAAAAAGAATGCAATCATGTGTTATGAAACCAAAACTTTTTAATTTCAAAAACTTTGATAATATGGCATACTAGCATCATATACCGCATGTTTTCTTCCATCTACGTTAAGCATCTTTGGGTGGGTTGTGGTTAAGATCAAATAGAAGGTCTCAACCCACACCCACCTATATAACTATTTTTAAAAAATAAAAAATTACTTACTTCTACTCATTATGATATCCAATCAAACCTAAGTCGCATAACTTTAGATTTGATTAAGCAATTTGTGCTAGTTAAATGCAAAATTTTTAGCCCTACCAATGGGAGGCAATTTTAACCTATATAATGCATTGCAGAAAAATTAATCTTTCAGCGTAATATTATTTTAAAATTATTTTTTTAATATAAATTTAATTTTAAAAAAATAAATTTTACTGAAATGGCATTATTTTAGATAATGCCATCCGAATAAATTAACTTGTAAGATAAATTGTATAAATTTTATAAATAAGTCATTACTTGAAATCACGCCATCTTAAATTTATTATTTTTAATAAATTTTAATCATTTTATAAATAAAATTTTAGTAATATTTATAAATAAATTTTGATAGTTTTATTATTTATAAATTTTTTAATTTTTCATTAATATTTCTTATAATTATATATGTAAAATTTATTTTTATTTATAATTAACTTTCTACACTCATTAAAATAAATTAATGAAAATTAAAATTATAATAATGAAATTAAAAAGTAAAATAAATTATAAAAATTAAAAACTTAATTTAATATTTTTAAAATATGTTTCTATATTTTTATTTTAAAAGGAAGGAATAACCTAATTCACACAAAAAATAAATTTTTGTAGGAAATTAATTTTTTTACAAAATAAATTAGAATTTTCATAAATTTCATATTTAAATTTCAACTTAATATTTTTATTTAAATAAGAATGACAATGAATTACTTGCAATCATTGTAGAAAATTTTGATAGAAAAAAAAAAGGTGGTTGAATGTGTTAACAAAAATGAAAAAAATAATTTTTATTGAGTTAATTATAATATATTAATTGTTAGTTAAAAAATTAAAATTAAAATTTATAAAAAAGAAGAAGTGATATTTCTAATTATAATTTTGTACATATACAAGCATATAAATGTTATTCTAATAATATTTATCTAATTCATTAGTTTTATAAATGCTTATTCATCTATACATATATTTGAACAATATACATTGTTTTTTATTTAAATATCCATTGAAAAATTTAACTTGAAATTTATACAAACTATTAGAAATACTAATAAAAACTGAAAAATTATTTATCAATAATAGAAAAAGTTATTTATATAAAAAAGGGAAAAAAGGCAATTCATTGAATATCAAATTTTAAGTAACACTGTTGGATGATCCCATATCAAATTGACAGAGACGTCATTTTTTTTACCTTAATCAATATATTTCATAAAATATATTTTTTTTAACAAGGGAGGAAACAATTTACCAATAAAAAGTTTTAAATTTTCATAAAGAAATGAAGATAACATTTTTATAAGAAAAATGAAATAAAGAAATTAAAAAAATTCTATGGTACTCCGGGGGTTTTCAAATTCAAGGTGATGTGGTGTATTTTGTGTCATTGGATGAGATTATCAAAATTCTTGGAATCTCATCCAATGGCTTACATTGCGCCACATCACCCCGGGTTTGAAACCCCCAGCTACCGCAATAAGTCTCAAGAAATTATTATAAAAAAAAAAGTTAACAAATGTGTGCTATACTTATTCTCTCTTTTTAGTTAAGAGGAATTTCTCTTTTGAATTATTTTCCTTATAGCCATTAGATGAAGTTATAATTAATAGTGAGAATTTGGTATAAGTCTTCCCCTCTATATATATATAAAATTCAAAAGTCACATTTTTCAATATGATAAAATTTATAGCTCATTATATTGAGAAAAAAAGTACAATTCATGCACTTGAGGTGTGCTGAGTTTTACTTTCTCAATCCGTGATATAACTGTTAGAAAGTGTTAATATGTAATTTGTACTGTTGAAACTTTATTTATTTAATTAATTCTTTCATCCAAAGCTAGCAAAACTGTACTGTATATGTCATGTGAATACAGTGTGCAAATTACAAAATGAAAATTTTGACATAATTATAATTTGCAAAAGTAAGCAAAGTGTTTAATGATGCAAATCAAATATGGATAAACTGACGAAATTTATAAATGTTGAATGGAAAATTTTCCTGGGTAAATAAAGTATTAATAATATAAATCACATATTAAACCTTTTTTTTTTCAATTCAAACTACGTTTAAGTAGATAAAATGGAATTCAGCCCATACCAATGGTAAGGAAAGTGTAATTTTCTCTTATATATCGTACGTAGACTAATATTTTTAGTTAGTTTGTTTATTAGTTCTAATATATTTTTCAGATTTTTTTCAATTTATGTCGTAATTTTAAAATTTTTCTGTATAATTTCTTATCTTACAAATTTTTTTTAATTTATATTTTGAAAATAATTAGTTAATATAATTTATAATATAATTTTGCTTTGGACATCTTACAATTTAATTTTGGCCACCACGCTCAAACCATGAACCCTTCACTTCATTTGGAAGCACTGAATTTGTTATGCAAATTGAGATAACAGAATTTTGCAATAGATAGGAACATAAATTTTAATTGAGGACCCAAAACATGATCCTTCCTATAAGGTCCTAAAATTTAAATACGAAAATTTTGTGCATAAAAAAATCAATCTATCGATGTTCTAAAAATAGTGACATAAATGACTTAATCCACTTCGCAAAAGATATTTATGCTATTGATTATGCAAAATCCGAAGGTTACTAAATATAAATTTTACCCAAAATCGAAAATGCAGCTCATGAAAGAAAGTATTTTATGTGTATAACAAAAATGCATTGCCAAGATGCCAATAGAGTAGCATTTTTTGTTGGTATTCTTATCCATTGATAAATATAAAGTCAGGAGATTAAATTCATTTCGTAGAATTTCTCTTGGAGCAACTTCTGGAATGTCATTTGCAATTTATTCCAAAAATTAAGCATTTTCTTTGACGGGCTTGGCGGATGCTCTGCCTATTGACACTAATAATTGAAAAGAAAGATTTCTGAGTTTAGCCTCCCTTACACTTTGAGATGTCATCAGTTGAACTTACATTCCTTTAGAGACTAGTTTCTGGATTTATTGAATTCACATAATCTAATTGGAAGAAAATAGAATGTTATCTTATGTAGCTTATGCTGCTTGGTTTATTTGAAAAGTCTGAAATGAATATCATTTTCAACGGAAAAAGGCAAATGCAATGGATGTTCTTGCGAAAACATTTTCTGCTTCCAAAGAACTTCCTTCTCGATTGCTTGTTGTTAATCAATTGGGGTCTGTTAGAGAGTCCAGTTCTTGGTCTTGGAGTCCCCCTCCTCCTGGTGAACTTAAAATTAATGTTGATGTTGCATTTTCTCGAACTTCTTCTCAATAGCAGATAAACCTACTTCTAGTTAGATTGGATGCAAGTTTATGATACCCTCTAATAAAGGGTGCCAAATCAGCAGTGGTGGAACTCACTCAACGAGTACATACAACTAAAAATATTGAATCTTTAAATATTTGTTTAAGATATTTTAAATAATTTTGCATTGAATTTATTAAATTTTATAATTTTAAATAATTTATTAAATTTTATAATTTGTTTAAGATGTCCTTTTTAATTTTGAGTATATTACTCAATTAATATTTATATGAAGCTATTATCGATTAGTAATGATTTTTTAAAAAAATTTTATTCTTTCTACGAATGTTCATAACTAATAGATATTTTTAATATTTATTGTCATAGCTTTACCCTTTTTGCTCTTTGGCAATCGGTAACTCAACACTTCTTTTCTTTCTTTAACTAATGTACATAGCAAACTATACTTAAATTATTGAAGCATAATACAAATAATATTTGAATAAGTTTATTAAAGATATAATTTTCTGTGTATAATAAGTAAGACTTATAAACAATTAATAAATAAGTGAGTAAAATGTTACCATTTTATTTTGAACATCTTGATATATATATATATAATGATATTGATAATTAGTTGATATCATTTAATGATTTCCAGTTATTACATTATCTCAAAAATAATTATAATTCATGATTCTTATCATATATTTTTATTTTTTAATTGATATTTGTTATTATCAAACTTTTTTATAATAATAAAAATGATTAAATCATAGAATAGATAAGTAATATTAATAATGAGGGATTAAATTTTAAATGCGACATAAAGTATAAAACTTCTAAAAGATTCGAGTCAAAAACTTTCAACTATTATTATTAAAATTTAATAATAATACTTTAATACGTATTAGATATTTACAAGTGTTTATAAATATTTCGCATAGTATTTTTAATTTTGTATATGAAATCTATTAATTTATCAAAAAATTCATAATTCTATCTAGACTTTACATGTAGTAAATATGTAAAAATTTTATAATTATATTAATTAATATTGCATAAAAAATTTTAAAATTTTTATATAAATTACTTTAAATTAAAAAAATTATAAAAAGATATAAACATTTTTACAAAAATTTAAATGTATGTATTGATAACTTTTTTTTTAAAAAAATTGAAAATATAATGCTGAACTTGAAAATTGAATATATATTGTATGAATACATCCACGTAGATTCATAGCTCTGCCATTCGAGTTAGTATATGGGAGGAGATATTTTTATTTTTTGAAAGTGGAATACCAGTGGAGAAAAGTGAAAACAAC
This sequence comes from Sindora glabra, assembly GCA_020226215.1. Classification (NCBI taxonomy): domain Eukaryota; kingdom Viridiplantae; phylum Streptophyta; class Magnoliopsida; order Fabales; family Fabaceae; genus Sindora; species Sindora glabra. Next base: position 13,099,824 of record CM035230.1, on the reverse strand, counting down.
GATAATATTATTATTTTATAAAACTCCTTTCCACTCTCTCACAACTAGCAGGTTCTGTGTTCCTCAACCCATGACTATTTCCGCTACTCACATTGAGGTCAATTTTCAAATATTTTTTCTACTAAACAGTTCAATATTGTACTTATCAAATCTGATTTCTTCCTTTTAAATTTAATAAATTATATTTACATATATATTAATTAAGATGCATTTTATTTTATATATTAATAATAAAGAAACTTGGAAACTTATTGCAAGAATAATTTAGGTGTCAAACTACTTCATATCAATGCAACAAAATGATTTATAAAAGATACGATATTATGTGTGGTATGGTTGTTGATAAAAAATTTTAATCCAACCTTAATTTTATTTAGTAATTATGTGATGGTTTAGATGAGATGTAAGTAACAATTAAATTGTATCTCATGTTAGTGATCGTGTATTTTGGTGGTTACAATTCAAATTAATATAAAATACAGTATGTGTTATTATGAAAATAATTTAAGATTCCATACTTAATTCATATATTTTTATTTTGTAATTTGGTGCATCTATGAAGAAGCTGAGGTGGCCACATTTTAGACTTTACTTTCTAATGATGGCCTTACATTTATGTAGTTTATATTATGTGATTCTTCTTTCTTCTATTAGTCTTTGCCTTTTAAAATGTTTCATATTATGGTGATATAATATTTGACCACTATATACTTAATTATCAAATGAGGAAAGATTATCTTGTTTTTCATATCTAAATTCCATTCTCTTTATTATATCAAAATATTTCTCTTTAAAGAATTAAAAATAAACTTATACATTGAATGAACTAATATCATAAAATAAATAAAACATTGATTATATGCACAAATTTTTTTGTAATTTAATATAAATTAATTTAAATATTTTAAAATTATTTATCTTAATTAAATGACCATAATATCTTTATATATGTGTGATGACTTAAAAATGTAATGTAAAATCTAACTATATGTATTAATCTTACTTTACATCACATAATTAAATTTAAATACAAATTTTTATTAAATATTTGTTTAAATCAAACAAATTGAAATAAAAAACATATATAATTTATTACATATTATGAAAGAATAATATACATATTTTTATAGAATTTTTTACAAAAAAATTAATCATTCATTTTTATTTTTCATATCAATTTTCTTATTTTATGTTAATTTATGCAATGATTTGGTTGCACGATTACTTAATATAATATACCAAAATAATTTAAATACAATTCAGATTTAATTTTATTATACCTTATATGATTACTTAATGCATTTGCTGAACAGTTTTTTCGTTCTTTTAAAATTTAAAATGCTTTAATTTAATTTTTTTAAAATTTTATCTCTATCTTCAATATATAAATAGTTGACTTTTTTTTTTTTATCATTACATAACATCAACTAGAAGATTCCATTAGGAGGTAGGAAAAGAGGATGAGCAACAACAAATCATGATATAAAATTTTTAAGGGACCAAAAACTTTAGATGGAGTCAAATAAATTAAACAACAAATATTTAAATTTTTTTATAAAATTACAAGATATTAATATAGAATTTTAAGAATTTTTGGGTCAAGGTCCTCCTTAACCCCTGTTAAGCTCCGCTCATATGTGAGAGTTAGGGAGTTGGACATCCTTCTCTCTTAATAATCCGGGTGTAAAAGGATTAAGATACTGATGAACAATTTGAAATTGGCTTTAAAATAAATTCAATTTGAATTTGATTATCTTAAACTTCTGACTTATTTGTTTAGGTGGTAGGAAAACAAGATGGGTAATGACAAATCTTAATATAATATTTGGATAATTCTTTTATATCCAAATTATAATTACAAGTATTGGTATCTTGACTAACAAACTAATAAAATAATGACACATTACTCGTATAAAAAAAGTTTTTAAGTTAATTATTTTATTATAAATTTGTTAAATTAGACCTTACATTTATTTTAATTTTATTTTAGTCCTAAATCCTTTTTTTAACAAATTAATAGTTAAATAACAAGTGATGCCAATTTTTTTCTTTAGGCAAATTTAAAATTTTTTTGCTTCAAATATTTCTTTTTTCCCTCTCTCTTTGCTTCATAGACACATACACATATTTCTAAAATTTATATTTATAGTTAATCCTAAAAGTACATAATAAGATTATTATTTTATTAAATAAATAATATATTAATTATTATTAAAAAATAACTAAAAATTACTATTCATTTTTTAAACATTGCATGAAATAAAAAATTATTTTCCAATATTTAAAACCATTCATTTATACCAAAGTAAATGTATATAAAGCTTGGTATTTTTGCATTAATTGAAGAACATTTTTATTTACCTAAAAATTGAAAAAAACTATATACTACATTCCTAAATATTTTATTTTAATTATTTTATCAGCAATATTATTTTCTAAATAATAAAGTTTTACTTGCTATAAATTTGTTGAAGAAAATATTGTTATATATAATGCAATAAAATAATATTTAGACATTAATATACTATGTTCAAATAATTTTAAAACTTTTTATATTAACTAATCAATTTTTAAAACAAATCATGTTATTATTTTTTTAATACAACATAACATTTTTCACTTATTTTCTTTTAAATTATTTAAGTTTTTATATAAATTTAAACAATATCAAGAAATTATTCGTAAAAAAACTAATATACATACACACATATTTACTTATGTATATTCAAATACGTTCTACCTAAAAACTACAAATTAAAAAATATAAGTGATTTGTTGTTATAATCTTGACCTCGTATAAATAATCCATTTTCAAACTTGATACATCAAATTATTAGTTGTATTTTTTTATTGATGTTAATCTATGTTTTCTTTACAATTTCACACATTTCAAAAAGAAAAATAATTTTATCTCATTTATTTTTTATTATTTTATTTTATATTATATAAAAGTTATTAATAACAATAAATTAAATCAATGAAAAAGTATTTTATTTGAAAATCATAGTATGTATCTTATAAAAGTTTGTGCTTAATATAATTTATAAAATGAGAAAAGTAAAAAGAAATACACATATTATATTTTTATAAGTGTATACAAAACACTTTAGTTTTTAAATAAAACTTAGTTAACACATTTTAAACAAGTTTAGAAAAATTAATTCTAGATATGTGTAAAAAATATTATATTTTATTACTAAATTGAGTATTTTAAAAAAATTTATTGTGTATTAATGTATAAGAAATAAGTGAAAAAATATTTTAAAAAAGAGAAAAAATAAAAAATAGCTTCATAAAGTAAAAGTTTAGATTTTTAATTTATTAACTATTAACTATATTTTATATTTTTAAAATAATCATGTAGTAATTCTATGAAAATATTTTAATTTTAAAAGTTTTAAATTACAATATATTATAAATAAACTGGAGTTAGTAATTATTAAATTATGTTTATCATGTAGTAAAGAAGTATAGAAATATAGATAAAATTAATATAGATAATTTACTTTAAAAACTTATTTTAAATTATTGATAAATCTAAAATTAAAAGAAAATTTGTAATTTAAAATAGAAATTTCATGTTATCAATTTTTCACTTATTAAATAAGTCTTCTAATTATGAATCTTAATTGTCCATTTTTTATCATTAAAATTTAATAATTCTTATTTTACAACAAAATCAAAATATCAATATCCAAACTTTTAATCTCAGTATGATAGAATTGGCCATAATATTTTTATAGGATCAAAATCTTCGGGGGGGTTTAAATGATTTAAGTAAAAAATATTCAACTTTTTATAAAATTATGTGATATTGATGCATAATTATAAAAAAATTTGGAGAGCTAAGATTCCCCTTAGCCCATATTAAGTGCCACTTCTAGGATAAGAATAGGAGAGTTGAACTCCATTCTTTCTAAGGTGGCATTTGGTTCATGGAATCTTACATTCCTAAGAAAATATACATTCTTAAGAATTTAATCAATAAGAATGTAACATTTTTATGTTTGGTTCACTATAAATTTTCTTCAGAATATTTTACTAGATTTATGAATATTCTATATTACTATATTTGACTCATATTTAATACTCTTGAAAATATTAAGATTGTTTTTAAAAAAAACCCATATCAATTTTTTTATTATAAAATATAGGGGTGATCAAAATTTTCTAACCCGCTCTTAACTGACTGATTGATCGAATCCGAAGTTAGTCAGTTAAGAGTGGGTAATATATCACTATTGGTTAAAAATGAAAGAAAAAATTTGTAAATTCTAGGTGGTCGATTAATTGCGGATGAAAATTTTTAATGGTAATTAATCGAACTTAATCGATATTAATCAAAATTTATATAAATTTTTTTCTTAAAAATTCATATTTAAAATTTTATTAATTATTTTTTTAATTTAATACTTGATTACTTCTTATTATAGTTATATTAATGGAATTATGGTATTAACATGTGTTTATAAACTAATTTTAACTTTTAAATTAATTTATTTAGGCATTTTTTTAAAATTTTTTTTACAGATTTTAAACCGACTGAAATCGAACTTAATCGATTGAAATCGAACTTTTCGATTAAATTCAATTAGAGTTATACAATTGGGTTCGGTCGGTTGGAAAAAAAATATATTTCGATTAAGAATGATCGAGTTAAAAAATAGTTTAAACTATCATTAACCGATCGATAATCACCCTTAATAAAATATAATATAGTAAATCATATTTTTATTTAAAACTATATAAATAATAAAATTTAACACCTAATAAATTAAATTTCAATATTTAACATCTAAAAATTTATTAAAATATATACTTATATAAATATTTCACACTTATTATATAGTAATATGTAATGTACTATATTTTTATATGTTATACTTTATTCTCATAATTATTAGTATTATTATTATAAAATTAATTTTCAAAATGAAGTGAGCATAATTTATTTAAGTTATTATCATAATATTAAATATGCTTAGTATTTGTATTTTTATAAAATTATAAATTTTTACTGCTAAATTATTTTTATAATTATATTTCATATTAGTATTAAATTTTATATTATAATTTATTCTCTAATATAAAAATATTATTATTTTATATTTTTATTTATAAATATGTCCTTTTTTAAGGAAATTTCAAGCCTATTATATTATTTTTAATAAAAATCATATGTATATGTAATTATATTAAAAAAAATTTCAAACATCAGGAATAATAACAAAAAATTATAGTTAAAAAATTAATGTGCATTTCTTAATAATAAAAAATATTTTAAAAATAAAGTGATAATTAGTTTTCAATTTAAATTAAAAATTATTTGATAAAGTGACAAATAAGAAAAAGAATTAAAGTTGAAAATAAATTTATCCTTCTATTTTATATATATAAATATTTTACACTTTATTATATTTTAATATGTAATGTATTATATCTTTATATGTTATACTTTATTATATTTTAATATTTTATACTTTATTATCATAATTATTCGTATTATTATCAAATCAATTTTCAAAATAAAGTGAGTGTAATTTATTTAAATTATTATCATAATATTAAATATACTTAATATTTCTACTTTTATAAAATTATAAATTTACGGTTAAATTATTTTTACAATTATATTTCATATTGATATTAAATTTTATATTATAATTTCTTATCTAATATAAAAATGTTATTATTTTATATTTTTATTTATAAATATAAATTTTTTAAAGAAACTCCACGCCTCTTGTATTATTTTTAATGAAAAAATTATTTGTATCTCTAATTATATTAAATTTTTTTCAAACATTAGAAACAACAATGGAAAAGAAATTATAGTTAAAAATTAATATGTATTTATTAATAATAAAAAATATTTTAAAAATAAAGCAATAATTATTTTTTAGTTTAAATTAAAATTTTTTTGATAGAGTGATAAATAAAAAAAGAATTAAATGAGAGGATAAATTTATTTTTTTATTTTAATATTAACATTCTTAATAAAAATTAAATTTAAGGATAAATCTGAGGATAAAAATTAACTTGTATTTCTTAATAATAAAAAACATTTTAAAAATAAAGTGATAATGACTTTTCAAATTAAATTAAAAATTATTTAATAAAATGATAAATAAGAAAAAGAATTAAATGTGAGGATAAATTTATTCTTTTATTTTAGTATCAGCATTCCCATCTCATAAGAATCTAAGATTCACATTTCCCCTTATGGAAATATTTTGAAGAAAAATTGGGTAAAAAATATTTTCAGAAATGTAACATTCCTAAGCATTTCTTTTCAAATATTGAATCAAACATAAAAATATAATATTTCTTGGAAACACTCCTAAAAATGTTAAAAACATTTTGCGAATTGAACATCGCCTAAATACTTTAGGTGTAAAAGAGTTAAACCACTTAAATTGAATTTAATTTTAAACTATTTGATTTTAATCTTCTTGTTATTCGGCTTAATTTGTACACAAGTATAAGCTCATTTAGTTACAAAATATATTTTTATTTTTATATTATATCTAAATAATATAAATATTTTATATAAATAATATGATATATAAATTTTATATTATTAAGTTGTAAATAAATATAAATATAAGGGACTATTTGGTTAGGGGTCTTCAAAAAAGGGAAAGAGAATTGCAGGATTTCATTCCCTTTATTTTTGTTTGGTTTAGAAAAAACTCATTCCCTTTCCCCTTTTTCCTTTAATGGGATTACCCCATTTAAGGGAATGGTGATTCTCCCTCACTCCTTGGGGAATCTCATTCCCTTTCCTTATCTTCTCTAATAATATTATTAGATAATCATTATATATTAATAATATTATTAAATATTAAATATATAATAAATATTTTATTATTATTTAATTATATTAATAATATTATAATATTTTAATATTTTTTATTTTTAATATTATAATATTTTTAATATTAATAATTAATAATAATAATAAAATAAAAAATAAAAAAAAATAAATAATTATTATATATTAATAATATTATAAATATTTATTTTATAAATAATTTTATTAAATATTATATAAATAATTATTATAATATTATTTAATTATGTTAATAATATTATAATATTTTTAAGTTATTAAAAATTAATAATATTAATAAATAATAATTATGATAAATAATAAAAAATAAATAATAATAATTTTATATTAATAATATTATTAATATTTATTCAATAAATAAATAATTTTTATTAAATATTAAATAAATAATTATTATTATAATATCATTTAATTATATTAATAATATTATAATATTTTTAATTTATTAAAAATTAATATTATTTATTTTTAAATAAATATTAATAATATTATTAATTTATAATAATAATTATTTATTTAATTATTAATTAAATATTAATAATGTTATTAATATATAATAATAATCATTTATTTAATTATTATTTTAATAATATTAATTTTTAATAAATTAAAAATATTATTATATTATTAAATACTAAATAAATAATAAATAATATAATATTTTTCAATTATATTAATAATGTTATAATATTTTTAATAATTATTATTTTTAATATTATAATATTTTTAAATTATTAATAATTAATAATTAATAATATTAATAAAATTATAAATATTAAAAATAATAATTAAATAATTAATAATTATTAAAACTATTATAATAATATTAGTTATTATTAATATATTAATAATAGTTAAAATAGAGTATTAATAAAAATAATATTAATAAGATGTTAATAATTAATAATAAATAATTATAAAAATTATAATTTTAGTAAATAAAATAAAAATAATAAGATAATAATTATAATAATTATTTTAAAAATAATTATAAATATATTATTTTTAATACAATAATTATTAATAAAGTAAATTAAAAATACTTGATTTCCTTTCCTATTTGAACCAAACAGATTGGGTAATCAGTAGTCATTCCTTTTCTTTCCCCTTAATTCCCTTTTCTGATTCCATTCCCTTTCCCCAGTTTGAACCAAACGACCCCTAAATACTTTAGGTGTAAAAGAGTTAAACTACTTAAGTTGAATTTAATTTTAAACTATTTGATTTTAATCTTCTTGTTGTTTGGCTTAATTTGTACACGAGTATGAGCTCATTTAGTTATAAAATATATTTTTATTTTTATATTATATCTAAATAATATAAATATTTTATATAAATAATATGATATATAAATTTTATATTATTAAGTTGTAAATAAATATAAATAGTATCATATGAATAATATATAATTTATAATAAACAAGAAATTGAATTTAAAGTGTAGACTCATAAGTTTCATCCTGAATATTTTAAATAAAATTAAAATTTTAGATTAAATAATATACAATTCATTTAAAGTCAAATAAATTTATATTTAACTTGGGATCAAATTTGAGCTAGATTTGACAAGTTCGAATTTAAATTTGTCTAATATTATTAAATTTGAGCTCAAAGGTATAAATTCGAAGTAAACTCAAGTCATTTGCATCTTAGGATATATCCAATTCCACACGGCTCGTTTGCACTTCTATTTGTGCAATTGCGAGGCGGACAGCGTATGTAAGTTGGAACTTAAACCGAGTACTTAGGTGATATATATAAATGGCTGACTCACAGGATAGAGTAATCTATTATAGCGTGGAGCTGAACATTTCAGAAGGAGGCCCATCCGAATTCAAATTCAACTATACATGGATCAGTCATGGTGCCGGTACAGGTTAGGCTAAGCTGAGCTGCTGTATTTTCCATTTTTGCCCCCTAATAAGGGTATGAAGACTATACATTTGAGAAGTGAGGTTGTGAGACTTTTTAGTAAAATGCATAAGCTCCCCTAAATTTAGTTAAAATTATATAAATTTCCCGTCTAATTTAAAAATATACACAAAATTTCCCTTTATTTGACAAAAAAAGCAATTACTAAACTCATTTTAAAATTTTCATGCTCATTTTAACTATTACAGTATAATTAAAGGTCAAAATAATTATTTTGTGATTAAATTATCCATTATTCATTTCTATATATTTTTATAAAAGATATTTTTACTAGAAGTTTTTGTTTCAGGAGTTTGTTTCTCATATTAAGAAGATATCTTCACCAAACAATTTTTATTTTACAATTTTTTGTATGCATTGATTTAATATTTAAAGTGTATGATTATTCTAGACCTTTGAATATAAAACATAATAAGTAACATAATATAAAAGCATTAGAAATGGTGAACTGCATTAAATGATTTTTAAAAAATCAATAACATAAGATAAGTAAATTAAATAAATTGTAAAAATTGTATATATTAAAACTTAAGAACCTAATTTTTCTTTTAGTAATAATTTCAAATATCTAAAATACTCATTACACGTTATAATTAGTACACATGAGAAAAAAAATGCAATAAAAAACTTTTGGCACAGATATATTTGAGAAAAACTTCAAATTTTAGAACAAAAGTAAGCATGAGAATGTATATAGATAAAGTAAGGATATTTTGGTCACAATTTAATCCTTTTGGCCTTTGATTATACACAAACAGTTAAAATTAACATTCTCTTAATGAGATTTTTAAAATGAGCTTTTTTTTTTTGGCAAGATTTGTACATATTTTGAAAGAAGATAGGAGACCCGTATAACTTCAATTAAATTTTGGAGAGGTTTATGTATTTTGTTTAAGAAAAACAATGATATTAAAACTCATATGGAATTTAAAACACCATAATAAAATTAAAGTTAAAGCATATCTCTTTCATAAATTTAATTTTCTTGAATGTGGTAGTATTTAGATGAATATTAAAAATATATATCTTCCTCTCTTTTCTCTAGAGTATGCAGCTCTTAATTGGATAAACTAATAGTTGAATTAAGTTAAAAGTTGGAGAGGAGACTTAGTTAATGTAAGTAAAATCTTATCAAACCTTTCCAATTATAGGCTAGTAAAGATATTAACCTACTCTTTAGCCTCCAAATATATTAATTCATAATTGGGTATTCATAAGCTCGAGTAAAAAATCACTTTAATAAATTGTACTTTAGAAAATAAAAACTCCTTGAATCATTATTCAATCAATTTTTATTAAAAATAAAATACTTATAATTAATATTAACTCGCATAAAAGAATTTTAACATTCTCTTACTTGAACAATATTAATTGTAAAGATTTTATTTTTAAAATATTTTATATAAAAATAATTTTCAAGTTGATCACAAAATTTAGAACATGTAATCATAATTTTGGAAATACACTATCTAAGAGATGATACACAAAATATATATGAGTAACAAAACATGTAATTTTTTAAGTTAATTCTTAATGATTTCTTTATAACAAACTTAATAATAAAATAAAGATATCTTCTAGCAGTAATAAATTTAATTATCTTAAAATTTTAAAATAATATTAATTAAAAGGCAAATATCAAATATAAGAGCTAGTGACTGATACTAAGTCCTAATCCTTATAAATTTATTCATCAAGAGGTTTCTAAGTTTTAAAATGATATCAACACAGAAATAAATATATAACCTAGGAATTCACAATTAACCTCAAATATTAAACCTCATAAATCTACTATCAGTATGCCTCAAAGTTTAAAAGTAGTGTTAACTAAAAGACAAACACATATATCAAGAACTAACAATAAATAACAAATTTTAGGCTTGATAAGGTACTACACAAAATAACCTATTAGATCTAATATCTAGTTTTTATCAAGATAATTTTCATTATTCTAAAATGGTTCTCATAAAGACGACATATATGAGCTTCGGAGCTAATGACTGGCACTGAGTTTTAATCCTTATAATTATAATAATTGGCACATTTCACAATATAGAAATACATATATTAATAAAGAATTCATAAATTGCATATATAAATGCAAAATAATATATCAATATAATCAAGAGCAATTATAATACTAATAATAATAATAATAATAATAATAATACACAAAATAAAGATTAACAAATTGTGTAATAATATATATGACACATGTATCTTATGTAGCAACATGTATATTATAATTATTAATGAAAATGAAAAGTTCTAAATAATATGGAACTCTCACTAATCAAGTATATTATTAGAAAATAAAATTGAACATCTATATCTCAACAGGCTTTTAAACATCCTCTAAATATAAGAATCTTAATTTAAGGAGAAAAATATTTAAATTCCACGTACATGTCTTAGTGATATATAAAATTACAAATTTTCAAATCGCTAACTTCAAATAATATAAATAAAATAAACTAATAATTAAGAGAAATCAATTATATAATTAATTTTAGTGTCTAAAACAAATAGCTTGCGTAGTTATCAAAACTAGACACTAAAATTGGTACTAAGTTAATTTAATAAATTGATTTTTCAAAATATATTATTAGATATTACTTGAACAAAATATGAATAAAAGTCTTAAATTTAACTTGCATAATTTGGAAATTCTCATAATAGCATTATACACTATTGACCAAAAAGTATCTCATAAAAGAATTAGAAGAAAATGAATTCACAATACATATGCTAAGAATTTTATAAGTTGCTCTATATTATACTCAAAGAAACACACAATATCTCATATATCAAATTTATTACTATTAGCAAAAAAATTCTTGATAAAAAATTATTTTAAAATTCAAATATTAGGTACATAAAAGAGGACTCAATGGAATTTTCACCTCTTTATCATGCATATTTTCTAAAAAATAAATGTATATAATAGCATTTAACTTATATAAACTAAGGTAAGAAAAAAATGATATTACAACTTGTATAGAATTTAGAATATCATAATAAAATTAAAATAGAAGCATACTTTTATCATATATTTAATTTTTCTAAATATGGTAGTATATATTCAAATAAATATAAGAAGTATAAATCTTCCATTCCTTCTTCTAGAGCATGTAAATCTCAACTAGACAAATCAATAGTTGAATTAAGTTAAAAATTCCTTCTTCTAGAGCATGTAAATCTCAACTAGACAAATCAATAATTGAATTAAGTTAAAAATAAATTAGAAATAGAGAAAAAATTTGATCAATATAAATAAAATTTTATCAAATCTTTCTATCATAAGCCAATAAAGGTGGAGACGTCGAAACAACATCCTCAAATCATCCAATGTCACCAGCCGAGAATATGGATAAGTAATCAGTAAGTAAAGGACAGAGATAGAGAGGGAGGGGCGGTGGGCATCTTTAATAGCTAATCATAAATCCAATTCAGCACCTGGAAAAGCTACTGAAAGACAATCATCGAGCCATCGTCCAACCTATGAGCTGAATCAAAAGTGAATATTTCATCAAAAAGATGAGGGCTTCCGCCAAGGTCGAGACAGAGGGGTATAAGTCCATTCTCTGGGAGTTACAGAAATGTGGTCTTAAGGCTCCCAGCTACAAGGGAGGGGAAGTAATAAATTGGACTTTAAAAAATAAATTTTTTAAATAATTATTAAGCCAGTTTTATAAAAAATAAAATAAAATACCTATAATTAATAATAATCCACGTAAAAGAATTCTAACATTTTTCTCTAACTTTTTGGCATAAGCCCTGAATTTCTTTAGGTATTGGAAGCGTGATCATTTTTGTCTATATTGCAACTTTTGTATAATAAGAAAAATGTGCATTATTTGTTAGAAGCTTTTAACTTAAGATGGGATTTGATTCGTGAAATCTTATATTTTCAAGAAAATATATATTTCTAAGAATATAATTCTTATGAATTTAATTAATAGGAATGTAACATTTCTTTATTTGACTCACTATAATTTTTTTATAATATTTTGTCAAATTCTTATATTTATTATATTATTATATTTTGTTTCATATTTGATATTCTAAAAAATTTTGATATTATTTCAAAAATATTCTTATTAATTTTTTTATTATAAAATATAATATAATAAATTATATTTTTATTTAGAACTACATAAATAATTAAAATTTTCTTAACATGTAATAAAGTAAATTTTAATATTTAACATCTAATTTATTGAAATATATATAAAAATATTTTATACATCATTATATTTTAATATTTAATGTATTACATTTTAACAATTAATATATTTTTTATTTAGAATAGAATTTGATTGCTATCCCTAATAGTAATCAGATATTATAACTTTACTTAGAAATAAATCATGTATAAGTAGATAGTTTTTTGTTCTTCTGCACTCTTTATTTTTATAAGAGATATTTATCATTAATCACTTTATTATTAGATCAATTTTCAAAATGAAGTTAGTTTAATTTATTTACTATTATACTATTAAATATAGTTGATATTCTCTATTTGCAAAATTATAAATTTTCACTACAAAATTATTTTCATAATTATATTCCACACTTGTGTTAAATTTTACATTGTAATTTCTTCTCTAATACAAAAATATTATTGTTTTATGTTTTTATGTATAAATATACTTTTTTTTAAAGAAATTTCAAGCCTATTGTGTTGTTATTCAATGAAAGAAATCATATATATATATATATATATATATATATATATATATATATATATATATATATATTCCAAATATTAGGAATAATAATAGAAAAGGAATTGTAGCGAAAAATTAATATCATAAGATTTTTAATAATAAAAATATTTTAAAAATAAAATGATAATTATTTCTTAATTTAAATTAAAAATTATTTGAATAAAGTAATAAATAAGTAAAAAAATTAAATATGAGGGTAATTTTATCATTTTACTTTTATAATAACATTCTTATCCTATGAGAATTTAAAATATTCACCTCCCACCATGAAAATATTGTAAGGAAAAGTTGGGACAAAAATATTATCTGAAATGTGACATTAATCTCAGATTTTCATTTTCAAATTTTAAACAAAATATCAAAATGTAATATTTTGCTAAAACATTTTCAGGAATATTAATAATATTTTGTGAACCAAACATCCCTTAAGTAACATTTAATATCCCATAAAAACTTTATTTCTTTCTTTGCATCCAAAGTTTGATCTTTAACTCTTGCATGTGTACATCTACTAATTTAACCATTCATAATTTAAGAAAAAAATTACAATTCCATATCTAAACACTTTCATTAAGTAAAATGTTATAAATTTAATGAAAAAAATTATAATTTTTTTAATAAACTCTTGCGAGAGAGAACGGGAATAAAATTCTTACATGTAATATCTATATACTCGGTTCTCACTTTTCGGCTTTTTGACTCGCTTAATGCTGTGGGTAGAAGAATTTCCCATATTAATGCTTCTTTTGAAGTATTTTCTTATATGATGTTAACTTTATTACTTTTATTTTTTGAAAAATTTTTAAGAGCAACGTTGGTAAAGCCAACGTCATGCAGAAGAAAACGTTTAGAGCAGTAACGTTTTTCTAACACTGCATTACTTTATGCCTGTACCTGCACTGCACTATTGATAAAATATTAAAATCATATTGATCTTTTCAAAAAAAAAATCAAAATGCCAAAACTTAAAAATATTTATATATAGGTTTAATTTTAATTAATTGATAATGTAAATGTATTTTGCACTATCACCTATTTATAGATTGTCACATCATTAAAAATATTAAAATTATCTTATTTAAGTAAACTTTCTTTTACAAATATTGTAATGTAAAGGATATGGATAGAGAATTGTATCATAGAATATGAGAATATGAAAATGGCATGTACTGTGAAAGAAAAATGATGGAACTTTGTGTAAATCTTACGAGAGAAGAGAGAGTAAATAACTATAGAGTCAATTATAACATAAAAAGATTAACCAGAGAGTTAGTCAACACTCATCCACTTTTTTCTAAAACATCCTCCAACCCTTTTGATCTCTAAAATACCCTAATACTTTGCCTATGCTATTCATTTTTCACATTTTCAATATCATCATCTTCCTCTTGTCCAAGGAAAGCCCTAGAATTCTCAAAGGAAAATCTTCATTCCTCCATCAATCTTAACTTCTTAGGGTAAGTAATTTGTCAATTTTGCTTTCTTATCAACCAATCTCTTTTGTACTCATCTAAATTGCTCCTTTAAAGGTAAATTTATAGCTCAACCAATTGAAAGGGTTGAGCCACTAAAAACCGCAACTTATAAGTCCTCTTTTATTTGATGAAATTAGGCTTCAACCACCTTATATTACATTCCAATCTTCCATCATTAAACTTGTGAATAGTTTTCTACATGTGAATATTATATTTTGATGAATTTTTGGCATTGTTGTGATGAGTTGATGATTGTGTGTGGAAGTGGTGTTATCACATTAAATTGATGACATATTTACAATGAGTTTTAATTAGTAGAAGTGATATCTATTATATTTAATAACTTGTTGAAAGTTCGGTATGAATTTATTGAGGTTTGAAATGTATTAAATGTGCATGAATAGTGATTTTATATGAACCTTTACAAATTTCTAGTATATAATTGATTGTATAGGCATGAGCTACTCTCTAGTACAACATAATCAACTATCATTTATTTATTTATATATGTTAAAATTTTCATGCTAATTTTAAGTAGTAAAATATAACTAAAGGTTAAAAGAAATACTTTGTAATCAAACCATCATTTATTTATTTATATATGTTCGCATAGGTTTCTTTCCCATACAAAGGTGCCTTCACCAAAAAATTTTGTTTTACGCGTTTTATTTTCTCATGTGCACTGATTTAATATTTAAAGTGTATGATCATTCTAAACCTTTGGATACAAAACGCCAATAAGTAATATAATATAAAAATATTAGCAAAAGAGGACCACGTTATATGATTTCAATTACTCATTATTTAGAACATAAGATAAGTATATTAAATAAATTGTAAAAATTGTAGATATTAAAACTTGAGAACTAAATCCTTCATTTAATGATAATTTCAAATATCTAAAATAGTAATTACATCCTATAAATGTTGCACATGAGAAAAGAAAATACAAACCAAAATTTTGTTAAAGATATATTTGAGAAAACATCAAATTTTACAGTATAATAAGCATGTGAATGTTTATAAATAAAAGAAAGATATTTTAGTTACAATTTAATCCTTTTGATATTTGATTATGTAAAAATAGTTAAAATTAATATTCTCTTCATGAGATTTTTAAAACGGGCTTTATTAGTGACTTTTTGCAAAATTGATGGGAGATTTGTATAGATTTTGGAAGAAGATGAAAAACCAATGTAACTTCAATTAAATTTGGGAGAGATTTGTGGATTTTGCTTTAATTGTTTCAGTAAATCCTAAATATTTTTTTATATTGCAAGTATGACCATTTCTATTTGTATTGTAACTTTTTTACAATAAGAAAAAGTTGTAATATTTATAGAGAGTTTTTAATTCATGTAATATCAAATTTTTTATAAAAATTTTATATTTTTCTTTACATTTATCGATACCTAATCTCTTTATATATACATCTAATAATTTAACTATTTATAATATTAAAAAAATTACAATATTTTATGAAGAAATTACAATTCCATATCTAAACAATTTCATTAAGTAAGAGTATGTAAATTTTATAATATATTCCCTCCGTTTTTATTTATCTATCGCTATTAACTGATTTCACACGTATTAAGAAAGTAATTAAATTTATTTATTTTTAATGAGCTTTACAAGATTATCCTTTATGTACAAAATTTAAGATAGTTGAAAATAGAAAGAAAAATATAAAGAAATAAATACAAGTTGACTAATAGTGTAGAAAAATAAAATATTTATTAATGAAAGAGAAGGATAGATTTGGAAAAAGAATATTTAATGCTTCATTGGAATTCTAAAGTAACAGATAAAAAGGAATAAATTTTTTTAAAAAAATACGACAAATAAAAAGGAATAGAGCGAGTATAATTTATAAACTCTTGTGGCTAGATGGGAATAAAATTCTTACATATAATACCTATACATTCGATTTTCGCTTCTCAGCTATGTAGTTCTTTGAATCTGTAATGTACTTTCCATGTGACTCCAAATCAAAGCCGAATGGCTTCTCAGTTATTAGCCTTTTACAACCATTTTTTACTCCAAATCATAGTAAATGCACCCATGTGACTGAACGTGTTGCTAAAAGATTTGTTATAATCAGATAATCATCATAAATTTATGATAAATTATTTTACAACTGATTTTTAATTTTACTTAATTTTTAGTTAATTTTTTAAAGTTTAAAAATAAATTAAATTCTTATACTTATTTTTTTATTCATGTCAGTTTAGTATTAAATCTGGTTAATAGTACACTCCCATAAGTAATAATCTATAAGGGATTAATGGAATGAAATATATGTGGCTTAACCTTACTCCCTAAAAATGAAATCATTTCATAATTTGTCCTAATTTTTATAAATTATTTATCATTTTTTAAGTAAAAGTGAGAATAATTAAATTATAAATGTATATATATAAAGATTAAGGATCAAATTCTAAAAGTAAAAGAAGATATAAAACTTTAAAAAGAATATTAAATACCAGACAAAAATTTTCAGTTAAGCTATTTGTCATTTAAATACAAATAGAAATGTTAGTAAAGTCCTACATCAACCTAGTTAAATCATGTCGAAAAAGCATTGTTCTCTTATTCTCATTACTAACAAAATTTAATTGAAAAATAACAAGAAATATCTAATTTAAATGTTTTTTTAAAAAAGTACAAGAATCTAATTCAAATTTCTAAACTATACTGATTTTATTAAAAATTAAATAAATTTAATGGAAGTAATAGAGTAATTTAACTTAAATTCAATAAATAATGACTTCTATGGTTCATCAGTCTAATAACTAAAGTCGTTGGTGAAATAGCGGGAAAAGCCAATTTCTATCATATTTTTGAATTCCACCAACGCATCCGATCCAAGCAATAAACATAAAAAAAAGGGGGGAAATATAATGCACTACTGCAATGATTCGTTATTAGTATAAGGGTTGATATACTATCATGTGATATATTATAGAAGATTGTTAATTTAATATATGATTAAATTTAATAATATATTAATGTATGCTCTATTATATTAGTTGTACACTATAAACTCTAAGGGGGATTCTTGACATATTACATCATTCATTTCTTGCAAGCTTGTTATAACAAATAATATATTATTAGATTTAATAATATATCAAGATATGTACTATTGCATTAATAATGCATTATAAACTTCAAGGGAGGAATTCTAGACATTTTATATCATTCATTTTTTGCAAGTTTCTTTATAACAACAAATAATGTATGATAAAAATTTAATAATATATTAATATATATTATGGTGTTAATAATGCACTGCAAACTTTTTTTTTTTATTTTTGTTGGGGGTAGTGAAGGGGGGGAACTCTGTACATTTTACATCATTCATATATTGCAGGCTTTTTTATTACAACAAACAGGAAAATCTCGTACCGATATCGCACTACATGAAAGCCAACAATTACATTCATTATCTCACAATCCATCTTACATCATCACAATCATAGTCACATTTTCTTCACATCACACGATAACTAGTTATCAATTTATTTACCTTCCAAAGGAGTGAGGAAGAAAATGTCCTCAAGCCTATCATTACTAGGTGAATTCCCACCGTACACCAATAATCCTTCTCGGCCACCTCTCTTACTACCGGCAAACGCACACCACCCGCGCGGCCCTGGATGCTCACTAGAACCAGGTTCATCTTCCAGCCGCTTCCATTTTAATGTTTCGGTGTCCAATGCATAAAGCTCGCCGGAAAACTGGCCGGCACCCAAATGACCTTGGTCACTAGGATCTATTTCTCCACCATATATGACGATGTATTTTCCGATGCTAACAGTAGAAAATACACTACGGGCCGTTGGTTTCTCACCAGTTGTTTCAACTTGGGTCCAGACTTTTTGGGCTAGGTCCAAGCAATGTACATCGTCCATTTCTTGTCCGGCAAAGCCATAAACCACCCATATTTTGTTTTGGGCTACTGCCAAGCCCGGCCCACCTCTCCCCTTGCAGTTTTCTCCTGGTGAAGGGAATTGCACCCACTTTTTCTCAACAACATCAAAAGCCCAAAGATCGTTGAGTCTGCCGGCATTCCCGCAGCCGCCGAAGACGTACACATACCGATCATCGGCGGTGGATGAGTGGTAACTCCGATGAGCAGGCCCGGTGTCGCCACTTGAAATCAAAGCCCACTTGTTGGTGTTGGTATCAAAAGAATAGAGCTCGTTGAGCTCCTTGTGCTCAGCATCCCTACCACCAAACACATAAATCGTATTTCCAACTGCAGCCATTGTGACACCAACACGTGGCGGTGGCGTGTCTCCCGATGCATCAGCCACTGACCATGTCAGTGTATCAAGGTCGAACATGTGGAGTTTGTTGTCGACCGGCTCACGTGGCGTGAATTCGCCACCAAATGCATACAACTTCTGTCCTACTATGGCAATAGCATGAGAACTTCGGGCTCCTGGCCCTTCTCCTTTCTGATCAAACTGATATTGAACATCAAATCTCAAAATTAGTTTTCTTGTCCATGACTAGGAACAAAGTCCTACCATTGGTTTTAAATTCTGACTCTCCATCTGAGTGGATTTTATCAGTTTTTCGCGAGACCCGTGGAGATGAAAGATTAAGATAATATGAAATAAAGGTACAATTACTGAAGCATGCATCTAATATTTTAGTATTATTTTTTCTGATTCATATGATTTTTCCTATGTTCAGATCTACCCTAAAATCTAGGTAATAAGTACTAAACTGGGACATAGTAGCCCAGATAATAGTGCTGAGGAATGAATGGACGAAAACCCTGAATTTTTTTTTGTCTTAAAAGGAAACTCACAAACAAACAAAGTTCTGCAGTTATGCGAAGAATTTGTCAATCGGGTGGATCATGATTTTGATATGAAGTCTTTCGAAGCTTACAGTGGAGATGGAGAAGAACACAACAAGACACAATCTTTCATTTCATTTTGGGGGGGGGGGAAAACTCTAAATTGTAGAAAATTTCTTTTGGATAAAAAATAGCATAAATTTTCCTGCAATCAGATTGATATAACCTTCCTGGAACTGATTATTACTTAAAACAAGCAATCGAAGTCTTTTTATGCACTCAATAATTGAGATGCAGAAAGATCAACCGAAGCCATAAAATTAAAAAGCTATGTGTTTCATGAATGCAACGGGAGGTACCAAAAGAAAGAAATTGTAGAATTGAATTCCAGAAGTAATTAACCATGAGAGAGCAGGAGACTTTAGGAAAATCTAGCAGATATGCATAATCATATGCTCAGAGAGATCAGAGAGAGATATGAAGGGAAAAAGAGCAGACCTTGACCCATTTGCCCTGAGCCACAGCCATGGCTGGAAATCTTCCAGAAAGGACACTTCAAATATGTCACTCAGTGGGGGAAGGCGGAACTGATACATGGGATTGTGGGACAAGCAGGCCTTAAATAGACAGGGGCTTGCCTACTTTTTTTTCAGTTGTAGTTTTTTATATATCTTTCTTCAGTTTGTCATTTACACTCTAGAATTTTTAAATTTTGAAAAAAAAATACATAAATCTCTTTTAAGTTTTAGAAAATTACATGAATCACTCTTTTAATTTTAAAATTTATATAATTTTTTCTCAAAATATAAAATAATATTATACTTAAATTCATATTGAAATTTTTCTTCAACAAAAAAATAAAAAAATTAATTATAGATTGAAATCAAATAATATATATTAGTATGTGATATTTTAAATATTTTGTATAAAATTACGTTGATTAAGTCAAATAGTTAAAATATAACTAACAAAATAATTAAATTTTAATGTAAGTCACAAATTTTTAATCATCTAAGTTTAATTAAAACATAATTTTAATGATAAAATATTAAAATTATTATATCTTATTTGATTTGAATCTATAATTATTTTATTAAAGAAAATTTTTAATTTGAATTTCAAGGAGGTTTACGTAAGTTCTGAACTAAACGTGATATTTATGTAATTTTACTAGAATTTAGAAGAAATTGATGTATTTTTCTGAGACATTTTTTTGCTTGTTTTCATTTCTAATGTATATTCACGGTCAATTTCTCGCCAACTCGTGGGCATAGTCTTTTTTTTTTAAATAATAGTTATTTATAATTTTACTCACACTTTAAATATTTTTTAAATTTAAATGGAACATATTTGAATTATTTTCATCTCTAATATGCTTTCATGGTCAAACTCACCAATAAGTTACTGCTCAGTAATGTTACGACCCATTCCTGAATATTACAAGTGAGAAAAAATTAAATTAGAATAGGCTTTATTTAAATAAACTTGTCATATCCCTAAGAAATTAAATTATAATATTCCAAATGTTAATTGCTAATTATTTGATTGAATGATAGGTTTGAAATCTTTGTAAATGATTTAAATTAAATGAATGTAATAAAAAAATATGGATGGTAAGTTGTATCATAGAATATGAGAATATGAAAATGGTATGTAATATGAAAGACAAACACTATCCCTATACTTTTCATTTTTCACACTTTCAATATCATTATCTTGCTCTTGTCCAAAGAAAGCTCTATAACTCTCAAAGGAAAATCTCCATTCCTCTATTAATCTCAACTTCTAGGGGTAAGTAATTTATCATTTTGCCTTTCTCATCAACCAATCTCTTTTATGCTTATTTAAACTGCTCCTATAAACATAAATTTCTAGCCCAACCAATTGAAAGGGTTGAACCACTAAGACCCTCAACTTATAAATCTTCTTTTAGGGATAAAAAAAGTTGGAGGATATTTTGGAAAAAAATGAATGAGCGTTGACTAACTCTCTAATTGACCTTTTATGTTATAGTTAACTATATAATTTATTTCTCTCTTCTCCCTAATAGATTTTTTACAAAGTTTCATCATTTGTCTTTCATACTATTTTCATATTCTCATATTCTATGATACAATTTACAATCCATATTTTTTATTACATTCATTTAATTTAAATCATCTACAAAGATTTCAACTAAAAATATAAGAAAGCATTTATAAAAAATAATTTCTACTTGCACATGCATAAAGGAATTCAAAATATAATTTACATATACTATGCCAAATAAAATCTATACAAGAGAACACTATTTTTAAAAACATAATAAAATGTTAACCATATCATTAATTATTCATTTCAAATTCATTAGATATAGTTAGAATACTAACTATGCCCTAAAATATTGTCATTCTCATATGCATTCACGTATCATCATTAAATAACATTATATTCAAGGTTAATATCCAACTTTTCCATTTAAGATAATAACAACACTTAATTACTCATTTCAAGATAATAACAACTTTTCCATTCATATTTCTGCAGAGGATGTAAATCTCTCCCTTATAAATCATGTACAAGATAAGTAATAATAAGATGCTAGTCATAGCATTAATTACTTGCTTCAAATTTATTAGATATGGTTAGAATACCATGATTTAAGGTCTTTCTAGGATTTCAAATAAAATCTAATTTTTACCAATATTTTATCTAATATTTTTAACATATTAATACACATGAAATATCAATTTTCTCATAATTTCTTCACCCTTGGGTATTGTTCATATAGTACTAAAATAATGAATTTTAAAACAGGACAACATATGAGCAATTGTAATAAAAGCTTCTTTTCAATATCCAAATTACTTGTAATTGTCACCAAATTTTGTTGCAATATCCTTAACATATTAAATGATGAAAATTTTAATTATTTCAGAAAATTTTCACATTGATATTGTTCATACAAACCTAAAAACATAGAATTACCAATTCTAGGCAATCTTAAAGTTGTTGTGAAAAAGAAAACTTCTTGGTATCCAAATTAAATCCAATTACTATAGAATTTCTATGCAAGATTACTAACATGTTAATAATCAAAGAACATTATTTATTTTAATTTTTTTAATCAAATTATGAAAAAAATAGCACCAAACTTCAAAATATAGAATCCAAAATTTTTTATTAAGCTATTGTATCCAAAGTCCATACAAATTCGTTTTTCATAACTTTAAAATTTTTCAAAAAGTTTCAAATCTCTCTACACCTATCCTAACACTATTCGTAACAATAAAATTCCAAAAGTTGAAATTTTAACAATTTCTAATCCTTATTTCCATGAAGCAATAGAAACATATATGATCTTTCCTTAAAGGTTTTGTTTCTAATTTCAACATAATCCTATTGTCATTTCTTAAGAGAAAACTTGATGAGTCTTATTCTATCAATCTTAGCACTAATATACTGACATCATCCAAATCATATAAGATCACAACTCAACTAAACATCTATAATAGCATATACCACTATATTCTTCTCTTTTCATGGAAAACAAACTCAAGGAAACAAGATATAGTTGCTACTTATCTTATATTATTAATCATCTAAATTTTTAAAACCTCTTAATATAGCAACTTTAGCCAAATAAACTAAGTTTTAGAAATTTTGAAGAGAAGATTACCATAAAAACTTGAAGCAAGAAAACTTAAGTTACCTTACAAGAATTTAATAGAACCACTTGGAAAACCTCTTAAGAACTATTAAAAAATTGAAAACTCTAATAGAAAACCCTAGGAGAGCATTCGATTTTGGCTAAGGAAGAGCAGAAAAATTTGTTCAAAAATGCCTTTAAGAGCCTTATATAAAACCCTATTCTAATGTTTCCTTCGTAAGCCATCTTTTTTTGTATTTTTTTATACAAATTTTGATGATAAAAGGCACATGTTTGCATGGTTTTTTAGGGCATAAAAATTAGAAGATAATTTCTCAAAACCACTAAAATTTAAACAAATACAATGTCTAGAAATACAAAATGCTCCTAATTTTTTACTTATTCACCAAATTTGCCATTAGCTTCCTCCACAAATTTAGGTTTTATTTGGGCCTTGTTTTTTTCTAGTTTCTAAAATCAACTAGGGTAAAAAAAAAGTTGAATTAACTCAGCCTAATGAACCAAGATGATATATTTCAAATTTGAGCTCAATCCCTAAGTTTTTTTATTACTCAAGCCATTTATAGGCTACCTGGGTCACTAATTTCCTATTACGTCTTTATATAATTTTTTATAGGTTTTTAATTATATGTTTACCTATACTAGTGTCCAATATGTTTTCTATGAAAATTCCAGTTAGATGTACTTCTAAACTATCTTTATAATTTACCTGAACTTCACTCGATTACTTCATTGTATTTTTATTCGAAAGGTTTCTAGTCAAAATTTCTTCTCAAACTTTTTTGCTTTATTTGAGGTATTACATCATGTTACATTCCAATCTTTTATCATCAAACTTGTGAGTAATATTCTAACTAGTCTTCAAAGCAAATATCATACTTTAATGAGTTTTGGCATTATTATGATGTGTTGATGATTATGTATGGAAGTGATATTGTTGCATTGAATTGATGATGTATTTACAGTAGGTTTTAATAATTAGAAGTGATATCTATTGTATTTAACAACTTGGTGAAAGTTTGGTATAAATTTGTTGAAGTTTGAAATGTATTAAATATGTATGAATAGTGATTTCATATGAACTTCTACAAATTTCTAATATATAGGCAATTATGTAGGCCTAAATTGCTCTCCAGGATAACATAATCGACAATGTTAATTACTAATTATATAGTAAATTGTTTGATTGAATGATGTATTTGAAATCTTTTTAGATAATTTGAATTAAATAAATGTAATGGAAAGGACATGGATAGTGATTTGTATTGTGGAATATGAGAATATGAAAATGGTATGTAATATGAAATACAAGTGATCAAACTTTGTAAAATTTTTTTAAAGGAGGAGATAGTAGTTATCTATGCCCTCTTAGGCTACTTTCTAAACAAGTATAGCTAACTATATAATCAACTGTATCCCAAAAGCTAGTGTGTTAATCAACACTCATCCATTTTTTCCTAAAATACCTTTTAACCTTTTTTATCCATAAAATACCCTAACATTTTCCTTACACTTTTTTTTTTCACATTTTCAATACCATTTTCTTCCCCTTATCCAAGGAAAATCCTAGAATTCTTAAAGAGAAATCTTCATTCCTCTATCAATCTCAACTTCCCAAGGTAAGTAATTTATCAATTTTACTTCCTCATTAACCATTCTCTCTTATACTTATTTGAATTATCCTTTAAATATAAATTTCTAGCTTAACCAATTAAAAAGTTGAAACACTAAGAATCCTAACTTATAAATCTTTTTTTTATTTAATTAAATTAAACTTCAAGGACTTGTTCCTACATTCCAATCTTCTATCCTTAAAATTATGAGCAGTATTTTGCCTAATCTTCAGTGTAAAAATTATATTTTGATGAGTTTTAGCATTATTGTGATGAGTTAATAATTTTATGCGGACATGATGTTGTCATATTGAATTGATGATGTATTTATGATGGCTTTTAATTATTAGAAGTGATATCTATTATATTTGACAATTTGGTGAAAGTTTAATATGAATTTGTTAAGGTTAGAAGTATATTAAATATGCACGAACAATGATTTCATATGAACTTGTACAAATTTCTAATATATAGTTGACTATATGGACTCAAGCTACTCTCTAAGATAATATAATCGATTATATAGTTAACTATCTAAATCAAGATTTGCCTCTAAATAGTGATAGTTAACTATAAGTGCCAGAGTTTGCCTTTGGATATTAACAATCGATTATATAATCAACTATAATCCCGTTTTCTTACAAAACTTGTTTTTCATAAAAAAATAATCATAAGAGGCCATCTGAAACATAGCGTACCTTAATAATTAACCTTAAATACATGTAATCATCCATGGCATGACTTGTAAACTTGCTTGTATGCTACCTAATGTTTAGGAATTACTTGCATATGATGTCTTAGATTCTCTAAACTTAAAAAGGTTGAATCCTTGCATTATTTATAAAATGTAATGCCTTGTAAAGCCATATATGTGCATGAATGTGAATGTGAGATGCCTTTTATTATGATTACAAAGGCTTAAGGCATTGGTTCTTTACTTTGCACAGTGAGGAGGAGGAGTTAAGAATAAAGACTATAATACCATGTATACTTTATACACCATCTCTCAAGTGTTAGCTTGTTACCTTAAAAGGACAAGATTAGAGCTTGTTATGGTAAGGGTACTACATGACCCAAGGAGGCATAAGGTAAAAACTTGTAAGGGATAAAGTTGACAAGAGACACAAGGAGGATATTTGTTTGATATTGTTTAATGTGGTTAATATTGCTCACACATGATTGATGGTTGGATCTTTTGAGATTTTTGATATTATGATGACAAGAAATGATATGTAAGGAACTTGTATCCTCATAATTAAAATAGAATTAACCTAGTAAATCTTTTACTAAGTAGAATATTTCTCACTAAGTTATATACTTATTTTTTTATAAGTTTAACATTTTAGATTCATAACAAAATCTCCCACTTCCACCACTACAATAAGCTGGATGCTCTTCCTTAAGGGTTAACATCATCTTTCAGTGGATTTGATAACATAATCTAATTGGTTCATTTGTATATGTGAACAAAAGGGGATTAAATAGTATAATGGATCAAATTTCCTTTAAGATAGGATTTGTATTACTAATTATTCTTTTGAGTAGTTAGGATTACCTATGTCTCACTATGAGACTTATAAACTATCCTAACTAATTCCTAGCAAACTATGAATTTGTAAAGAATGTTTGAAATGAAATGAATGATTAGCAATATAAATTGTTTGAGTATGATTCCTATATGTTAATCTTGTTAAGAATGATAAAAGTTTATGAACTAGGCTGATAAAATTATTGATGAATAATCCTATGCCAATTAAGGCTGATTTGGGTCATGATAAAGTTAGTATCAAAGCTAGGTTAGTCTAGGATTAACCTATAAGGTAATGGCCCTTAGTGTATGATAAGTCACTTAATCTTTTTTTGCTACTAAAAGGTGTTAATTGGATCTATATCAATGGTATATGTACACTCAGGATCACATATCATTAATACCATTCTAATTAACTTAATGCCATTTGTGAATAAAAGTGATGGATAGAACTTAGACTCCATTTATTTTACCGAAAAACATTTTTCATAAAGCATAATTATAAAATGTTAGGATGAAGGAAAGTTTTATTTGTTTAGTGTTAAATATAGAGAGTTTGGAGAAATTACTTTCCTCTATTACATGCCTCTAAGTATCTTTTTTTTACCATAGACTTGTAGACTCAAAATCAAAGAAGCAACCCAAACAAGGATAGGCCTACTTTGTAACTTATTAGATTGAGCCTATTCTATTAACCTATATAAGGCTAAAGTTTAGGCTTGATCTAACATATTGAAAAAGCCTAATTTAACCTATTAGCTTATTTACATAAATTAAACTTAAAATAAGCTAATAAGTAAAGGCTTTCAAAGTAAAAAATAAACTAATAATTAAATTAGGTATATATATAATTATATATGTTAAAATTATATCAATATGCATATCTATTTGATAAATGTATATATTCTCATTATATATAAACATATTCATGCAAAAGCACATTTTTGTGTGCTGAAAATCATCTCACACAGCAAGTAATGCATTCCAAAACAACAATATATTCAAAGCTAAAAAGGAAAATAATAATATAATATGCATGCTTTCAAATGCATAATATGCATCATGATTATCCAAAAATAAGCACACTCATGGCAAAATGCTTATGTTTGAAATTTACAAAAAAAGGTGTGTAAAAGCATAGAACTCAATAATTATCATAGCCCAAAGTAAAGCATAATAAACTATAAATTCATTTCATAGCATACTAAAGTCCAAAACATATATATTGCTATTCCAAGAAGGTTCACAAGTATTATATATATATATATAGTTTACAAAAACATGTTTGCAGCTTCTATGTTGTAAATTTACAATAGCATGTGCATATTTCATGTTGTACTTAGCTGTAAAACAAAACATATAGAATTAAGAAGCTTAACACACAATGGCTTTTAATTTATAGTATAAGGCTTTAATCCCTATAGATACATGGGATAAATACGTAATTCACATTTGTTTAAGAACATATATGTCAAGCCTAAATATTTGTTCATGGATTGGCAAATTTGGTAGAAAGAGGATTTCCAAAAAAATTGCACCAAAATTGTTCCAAACATCTCACAAAAAATGCATTCTCTGATTAATTATCATCCATAAATGTACCAATTAAATTAGCCATAACACAATTTAACTAAACTCTAATACCATTGTTGGAAATTATTTAATATTCCTAGTACATCATGTGCTAAGGCAAAGGAATACTGTGTGCATCTTTAATTTAGTTATAGATGAATCCTTAAGTTTGTAACTTTGATCAATTATTGATTCGTTCTTTGCATTTTCTTTTTACAAAAAATTCCAAATATAGCACTTTTCATCATCTTATATGTATTTATGAAACTTAGACAAAAGAGATAATGGTGATAGAGATCACACTCCCTCTATTGAGACATATTGTATGTTCTCTTTCAAAGAGAAACCATATCTACATTGATAAAGGGATAGATTACAGCAACCGACGTCCCTAAATGTAAAAGACCTCTTTTATTAACTGGATTAGGCCATGAATCTTATCTATTATAAGATCCATGTCTACGTAACCCAAATTAGGCTTGAATACCATATAAAATTCATTTCAATTCAGTTATTTTATTTGGGGTCCAAAAAATTATATTACCATTCATTATTTTTATAAATTAATATAAGGCCCACAATTAAAATTTTCAACAAATACGTTCCTACATCATAACGATCCTAAAATTTTTCCCAACACATTGAAGATCTTGTGAGATTATAATGATATCTCCTCCAATTTTTAAGTTCAAAACCATAAAAATAATTATGATTTATAAAATAATATAGAGAATGAGGGAGAAATAAGGAGAAAAATCGATCCAACAAAAAAGTTTCCATTAAACTGAACTAAAGGCTAATACTTTTATTTTTTTAATAGTCACATATTATTTTTATTACTCTCTAAAAATTTATGAGCTAAATTATATTTTCTTTTCAATAAAAAGTAAACTCTCATATTAGTTTTAGATTTAAATTTAATTCACTATTTGTATAAATTAATATTATACTATTATTCATTCATATATTATTGTATTAATAAAAAATTATTAAAATTTTTTAATATAAATAATATTTTATTATTATTACTTTTAATGATATATTAATTTTTTTATTTGTCAATATAAATCACATTATATCATAATTAATTAAAATATTATCACATTAATGAAAAAATTAAAATTTTATTGTAAATAATAATTTTTAATAACATACCATTATTTTATTATTTGATAGTATAAAATATTTTATATTAATAATAAATTGAGTTTATATTGAGTGTTATATGATGTGACAAATAATAAAAAGTTAATGTGAGTTGGAGAGCGGTCCCATGTTTCCATCAAGCTGCATGTACTCTTGAATGAGACAAACAAAAAAATGAGAAAAAAAAAAAAGGCTGATTTCCATGCGATTCTTGCATGACGGATGTTGATTTGGGGTAGGCTATGTTTCACATTTTTTATATTATTTGATTTAAAAGGCTTATATCATGCTTTGCAATTCCGATTATTTGATTTAAAAGGCTTAGATCATGTTGATTTGGGGTAGGCTATGACTTTTCTCGCCAAACTGATGCGTCCAATATTTAGGTTTTTTTCCTTATTTTTCTGTCATATTAAAAATAAAACTATTGTAGCAGAGCCCAAATTTTTTTTATAAAGATTCACACACACACATACACACACACATATTATTTTTTACATGATAAAAATGATTAAAAACAAAAATAAAAGGAATTACATCGAAAATCTCAAAATAAAATATTATACCTTTGTTTCATTAAAATTTGTTTCGGAATTCGAGGATGTAAATTGTAAAAAAAAATATATAAATATAAATATTTTATGCATCTCATTAAATAAATCATAAATTTTATTATTTCTTTATTTTTTAAATTAAAAATATTAAAAAATAAGTGATGCACGTCACTTATATCAAAATTAATAATTGTTCTCATTGAAATGTAATATCGATGAGTATAGATCAATAATAGTGATCAATTCAAATAAAAAAATAATAAAATAGGAAATTTTCAAATGTAATTAAATAAATAAAACATAATTGGAATAAAATTATAACAAAATATTAGAGTCTCACTTTGAAAGAATGTTATACTTTAATTCTTATATTTATTATAGACACTAAATAAAATTTATTTTTAATTTGACTATTTAATTGAAAATTATTCTTAAGCCGGCAAGAATCAAGTTCTTAATGTTGATAAATTAGAACAAGCACTTAATTAACTTTTTATTTCTGGCTTCAATTCAGAACAACTACCATGAACCTAATTAGTAATAGCATTAAGCATTTAAAATAAAGTTAAGACTAAATTAACAATTTTTATAAATGAAATTTGCCAATTCATCCTTTGTTTCTATTAAACAACCAATGATTCACTCAAATATTAAATCACTAAAGTTAAATTTCTGCCAATAATAATCAATTAAAAAGAGTCGAGAATCAATCACAACTAATTTTTTAGCTATGAATTATAATAGAAAATCAAATGATTGACCATATTTAATAAATTATCTAATATAAGTAGTCATTCACAACAAAAAGCAAAAAAATAAGATATAATTAAATTAAAAGTAAATTAAAGATCAAGATCTCATAATTAAACCAAATTAGAGTATAAATTCCTTGAATAAATGTAATCAAGTACAAATGAATCAAGTTAAACCAACTATTTATATATCAAGGTTGAACTTGTCAAACATAAATGAGTTTAAATTTGGATCAAATATTATTAAATTCAAATAATTTGAATTTGAATTCGAACTTGATTTGAATAAGGGTTTAAATGAGTTTATATAAATTTATTTGAATAACATGTTGTTAAGCCTCAATTTCTCATACTCGAATTTGAGTTTAAACATCTAACCTAAATGATTTTTTACATTCTTATTCAAATGACTTATCATTTTTACCTTAATTTATATATATAATTATATCTTTCACACAAATAAATTAGATACTAAATTCTTTTATTTCATTTTACTTATTAATATAAATTTTAATTGCCAAATTTATAAAAATATATATAATCGTTACATAATGCTAATAATTATATTTAACAAAAAGGTAATACATATTAAAAAATTAATTACTTCAATTAAAGTATCATATTTTTTATGTAACCTCAGCTATTACTAATCAAATTAATTTTTTTATATATTATATTATTTATATAGTATGAAATAAATATATATTTTTTATTATTAGGCTAGGATTGCGAAAAATTCCACTCGAATAATATGAAGTTGAAGTTGATCGTGTGTCTCAACTCATTTAAAATCGTGATAAAATAATAATACCAAAAAAAGCGTAAATTGATGTTTAACGAAAACTTATAAATAGATTTGAACTTTTAAAACAACTTATTTTTTCAACTTCCTCCGCCAGGACAATATGGCACAACATTAGCTTGTGAATGTCAGAAACTCGCAGTCCTCCACCGATAACATTGTTTAGGGGTCAGTTTTTGCTTTATTTTTTAAATATACGGACGCAACACAATGGTCGCCCTCCTGCAGGCCTCGGAAAATTATATTAAAATGTCATTAGCGACATCATAGAGATCCGTGCAATTTTAAATGTGGAGGATAACTTAATCTATAGGAAGATTGTGACAAAGACAGTACAAATATACTGAGGGGAATGCTTTCTTTTGTAATAAAATATTTTACTGAGACCTATATATGAAATATTGATAAAATAGCAGTGATAAAAATTGTATTTGTGTTGTAATTTTCTATATAAATATTGAAATTTTTTTCATAAACATTTGTATATGAATTTTTTTTATTATAAATATGTATAAATTATCAATAAATTTTAAAAATTTCCTTATTTTTATATAAAATTTTCTAACAAAACATACAAAATTATGTATGGATACCATTTTTCTTGAGTATACACCGAAACATAACTTATTTTTTTATTCTTAAAAAATATTCACACATATGCAACCGGCAAATTTATAAAAGAATTATATTATTTTTTTTTCAATTATACATTTTATAACAAGTTGTAATTTTTTATAATAATAAAAATGATAAATTATTTAATATATATATACAGTACATTATGATTGAATCCTACACATAATAAAAAAAATTCTAAAATATTATTAGGTATCATTCTAACACGGGAAGTGCTAGTGTAAGTTAAAATATTGAATGTTTATAGAAGTTTTTTTTATTATACTTTTAGTTAGTAAAATTATAACATTATATATATATATATATATAACTTTATGTGAAATATGATATTTGATTGTGAGAAAAGATTCGAAAGAATGCCCTAGAAATCATTAAATAAATTAGCCCACAGGAATTAATTCGATGAAACAGAAAACCACCTTACCATCACTTTCTTTCGAGTTTACTTCTTTGTTTAACAAACCTAGGCCTCTAAAAAGATGACACAACGAATTTTTTATTTCAATGGGTAACACCCATGCAGCGCATTGTCTTACTTACACAAAGAGAGAAACATTTGATTTGGCAATTCGTTTATATATTTTATGTTATCTTCAAGGTACATTGATCCCCATGAGCAATACCTCCCAAGACTATTTACCTAATCTCAGGATTAATAAATTAAATAAAACTCAGATCCAAAATACAGTATTTATTAAGTGTTAAGAGACATAATGATACATCATGGGCATTAGATTTTATTACACATTAAATTTATTTTTATTTGTAGTCAAATTTAATATGTTATATAATAATAAATTAATAATCAAAATTGATAATATAATAATATATCATTACGTTATTGATTCACCATAATCATTTTTCTCTTTATATATATATTATCTTTCTCTTGAACCGATGTTTTTTTTTACACAAAATATATTTTCTACTCAGACTTCACATTTTTGTTTTATCAAAGAGTATAGGAAATTAACGTCTAGGCTTCATTTATTTTCATAAAAAAATATCTTTTTTATAAATATGACCAGAAAATATTAAAATAATAAAAATAATTTATATATTTAACATTAAATATAAAGAGTGTGATAAAAAATAAATTTTTTAAAAAAGAAGGTTATTTTTCCTCAAATATAGTAATTCTAAATATCAATTTTTTTTAATTACAATGTATGCATATGGCATTTCTTCATTATATGCAAGGAGGCAAAATTTTTTTACAAAAAAATATTTCAAAAAAAAAAAACCAGAGCCTTAGACATAGATTGAACCTTTTTGTTTTTGGTTATACAATTAACGAGAAATGTAAATATACATCTAACCTTTGTAACAAAAGTACAGAAAAAAATGCATTGTAATTTTTTTGTGTTATTAAAAGAATGATAATTTATTAAAAAATATATATAATATTTTAAATTCAAATTCAGCACATAAAAAATCAAGAATATTATTTCTATATTCTTATTTTCACTCACTTTTTTACTTGCATACTCTCATAAGAAGGGGATTCAAAATTCTAGATCAGAAAAAAGTGGACGAATAGTAAGAATTTATATTTTCTGTATTTACCTATATCCATGCAGCCAAAACACTTACTTCTCCATTTTATATTATTTGTTGCTTTTGATGTGTCACGCCATTAGACCTCCATTTTTTTCATTTTCCCACCCAATCGTTCTCTCCTCTCTGTTGTGTTGTAACCGTTATTATTTGCTGGGCATTTCGCTGCCGTGAGTAATGGTTAGCGTTGCTGGATGCTTTGGGCCAATGAATTGCCAATTGGGTCCTTTTTGAGACGACGCGTGTTGGAAAATAAAATGACATCGATAACCTCTCTTCTTCATATGTTAATATTTTTAAATAATATTAATATAATATGATATATTTTATTTTAATTATAAAAATGCTTTAAATAATTTAAATTTTAATTTAATTAATCATATTTAATTATATATTTTATTTTTAGTTTTTATCTTACTTTATAGCTTAGCTTATCTATTCTCCTTCTTTTTTTAATTAATTTAGTTCATTGTATATTTGTCTTTTTTATGTCAATTACTATTATTTATTACTTATATATTAATATCATAAAGCAATATGGCTATAGTATAATATATTTAATTTTATTATAAAAATATATTAAATAAATAAAATTTTTAATACAAAAAATATTAATTAAAATATTTAACCACATAGACTATTATTTAATAAAAATATTGAAAAATTAAAATCAAACATATTTATTTAAATTTTATATACATTTCCTTAATATAAATTTTTAAATGTTATATTTCAATTTATATTACATCAATTAGTATTTTGTCAAAATTTCAAAACTAATGCACTTATTTATTTCTTTTTACCTATATTATTATATATTTTTTCATGCTTAATTTTATTATTTCTATCCTAGATATTAATATCAATAAATTATATAAATATAATATAATATAATATATTTTGTTATAATAAAAATATTTTAAATAAATTATTTATATTTAATTTAATTAAAGTACTTAATTTCATGTTCTATTTTTTAAATTTTATATTATTTTATAGTACATCCATTGTTTCTTTTATTTATTTATTGAATTTTTTTAATATGTTTACTCCTATTATTTATAGTTCTAATATCATTAAAAAATTATATGTATAACCAAATATATATTTTTTAGAAATATTTTAAATAAATATTAAGATTTAATTTAATTTAATTATTTTATTATATAATTTAATTTTTACTTTTATATTTCTTTAATACTCACCCATTATTTTTCTTATTTTTATTTACTTGATTGCATATTTTTTCCTTTTATGGCCATTATTATTACTTACAACTTAAATGTTAATATTAAAGCATGATATATTTAATTTTATAATAAAAATATTCCAAATAAGTTAAAATTTTAATTAAAAATTATTCAAAAAATTTAGTCACGTAGTCTATTACTTAGTAAAAATATTTAAACATTAAAATCAAATTTTATTTATTTAAAATTTTTAATATTTTACTAATATTATATTTTAAAAAATATATTAAAAATTAAATATATATTAATTAAGTTTTTGTCAAGGCTATAAATTCACACACTAGTTAAATTTTTTAACTACTTTATTCTATATTTTTTTAATGTTTAATTTTTATTACTTATAATATAGACACTAATATAAACGTAATGTAATATGTTTTATTTTTATTATAAAAATATTTTTAATAAATTATATATTTATTTTATTAAATTATTTAATTATATATCCTATATTTAACTCTTATATTACTTAGCATAAGAATCCCATGATCTTCTATATATTTGTTCCATTGCATGTTATGCATCTTTTAATTGTGTGTTATATCCTGATATTTATAATTCTGACAATAATATTATTAAAAATTGTACATGCAACATAATATAATTTATTTTCATTTTCATAAATAAATTAATATTTTAAGTCAATTGAGCTACCTAATTATAATTTTTATTTTTAACTTTTATATTAGTGTAAAGTATACGTATTATCTCTTTATTTATATTCTATTATACATTTTTCCTTTTTTTTTACTATTACTGCTTGTCACTTAAACACAAATATTACAAAGTAGAATAGATATAAAATAATAAATTTAAATTCTTATAAAAATATTTTAAATAAATTTAAAATTTAATAATAAAATTTTTAGTTAAAATAATTAATTAAAAATTTCATTATTTAATAAAGTATTTAAAAATTAAAATTAAAACTATTTATTTAAAATTTATCAATATTATCAACACTTCAAAACTCATGTATTATTTCACTTACTACTACCATTTTTTTATTAACTTTTATTATTTATGTTAGGATTTAAATTAAATTCACTACTGGTATAAATTAACTTGACATTATCATTTACTAATATATTATCATATTAATAAAAAATTATTAAAATTTTTTTATTATTGTTAAAATTTTTTAATTATTACTATTTTTAAATTATTTATATTTTCTTATTCATTGAAAGTGTAAAATATTTTACGCTATGATGGATAAATTTTAAACTCAATATACTAATATTATTAAGTAATATAGATGAAATATGATATATTTTACTTTTACTAAAAATAATTTAAATAACTTAAATACTTAATGTAATTAATTTACTTAATTGCATCTTATATTTTTAACCCTTGTAATACTTAATATTATTGTCATGTCATTTTTTTATTTTTTATTGCATATTTTTATTTTTTTAATATTATTCATGTTATTTATAGTTTATATGCTAATATTATTAAGAAGTATAGATAAAATATGATATATTTTATTTTTTTATTATTTTCAATTACAAATTAATTTAATTAATTTTTATTTTATTTTTAACTCTTATATTACTTTACAATTTACCTATTACTATTCCTTTTATTTGTGACATTGCACATTTTTCTTTTTTCATTTAACTTTTCATGTCGGCTTTTATGATCTACAATAAATAATAATATTACTAAATAATATTATATAATGTATATATAATATGGTATTTTTAATTTTAATATAAAAATGGTTTAAACAACTTAAAGTTTTAATTTAGAGAGTATTATTTGTATTATATAAAACTTTCTAAAAATACTGATAAATTAAAATTAAATTTATTTTAAAATTTTATCAAAACTTTCTTTATATCACTTTTTAAGTAATATATTTCAAATTATAGATGATTTTTTCTGTTCACATTCTATTTCAATTTTTTTTAATCTGTTTCATTACATTTTTTTTTATATTTTTTACATTTTTTTATGTTTTTCTATTCATTACAATTTAAACATCAGTATCATCAAATAACATGAATGTAACAAAAAAAATTTATTATAAAATTATTTTAAATAAGTTGAAAATGTAATTTAATCAAATTATTTAACTTTATATTATATTTTTTAACTCTTATATTATATTTCAAAATTTTGTTATTTATAAATTTGGATATATAATTGTAAATGAAGAATAATAAATTAAATTTTAAAAGTTTTATATATTTTTTATTATTTATTATTCTTATTTTTATTTAAAAAAAAAAACTTCTGCACCATGTACAAGCCGAAAAACTAGCAAAAACTGCAATAGAAGGATTACTCACTTTTCATGTTATATGGTGGCTAAAAAGCCCAACAAAAGATGCTACTTTGGATGCCCTGTCTAAGTTGAAACTCCTCCCAAGTCTAGAATGCACTTTAAAAAAGGTGTAATATTATAATTATTAATAAAAAATTAATGATAAATTGGAGATTTCTTAGGTAATCATCTTTCTTGTACTCTCAAGTACTCACACTTGAGAGCCAATGCTGTGTCTACACGTGTATGGAAAATTCAACTTAACCGGTTACCTTGTGTGCATTTGAAACGAGACAAAATTTGGCCTTCTCCCTTGTAGAATAAATAGACGATCTTGCCCTTGGCATTTAAGGATGAAAAAGACCCGAGTTTATTAGTTGAATGATTATTACTTTAGAAGCCAAATTCTTTGATCATGGGGAGTAAGTACCAGCTCAAAGGCACTCTGCAACGTTGCGTATTTCCCTTTGACAAAGTGTGAATTAGGCTACAAATATTAATTGATTAAGAAGCAATGGCAACAAGAAGCTATTAATGATAGTAATGTTTACGATTGTAGCAAATATCTCTAAAGCAAGATGGTGGATTTGTGCAATGCATAAGATAAAAAATCCTATCTTGTAATTTATTTTTCAATGGTTTTGAAGATTAGTGATGGTAGAGAGGTGAATTTGGATAAATTGGTGGTTACTGAGGAGCTTGGGGAATTTAAGAGCACCTCAGGCATGACACTTGCATCCCAGCATATGATGAGTAAGTAGTTTGAGGAGACACATGTTTCATTGGGTAAAGAGAAGAGGGCTAGAAGGGGTTGTTTAAGTAAATTGCATTTTGTAACATGTATGGTTAATAGGAACTACGAAGTTGACAGTGGCAGACAAGAAGGCACCTATGCATGCTTGGGGTGTAAACTTCAGAAGGTTAAAGTTCGACAATAGAGGAAGCATACTATGGAACTTTTAGCTCTTTACATGGGTCAAGATCTTCAAGCCTATGAAGGTTTAATTTCGACCATGAAATTCAGTCCTGATGAGCAATATCTTGCCAGTGCTGGTGAAGATGGGATTGTGCGATTGTTGCAAGTGGTGAAGGACCAGAGACGTAATGAAATGGACATTCTAGAAGTTGATTTGTCCTCCATATACTTTACAGTGAATCATCTATTTGAATTGACACTCCTACTTATAGAAAAGGAAAAAAATGAGGAAACTTAGAAGTCTGAAAAAAAAAATCAAATTCAATATTAGACAACCATGATTTATAGATTTATCTTTGACAGGCTGCATATTCAAGTTTGTGTCTTGTGTCCTCCAATAACTCCTTTAGATATTTTTGAGTTATTTTTTGTAATACTCCCTTGTTTAGGATTGTCTTACACATGTGTCACTTGTTCTATCTAAATTTCCATTGCTTTATTGTGTATATTGAGTTTGAACTTTGATTATATTGGAATATACATCCTTTTGCTAATTTGTATTTGTGATTACTAATTGTTGTTCGTGTTGCAAGTTTTACAACAACTGAGAGAGAGAGAGAGCATTGAAGTGTGCAAACTTGACAGAAGATTGAATGGTGCAGAAAATTGGAGAATAGACTACTGCTAGAAGAAATTAGGAGTATGAAAGATCAAATGCAATTAGGAAGGATTTGGATACTTTAGGCATCACTCTTATGTAGTGGATACATTTTTGAGAAAGTTTAAATAACCGTGATTTATAGATTTCTTTCAAATGTAGAGGACACATTTTTTAGAGTAGGCGTTCGGTATGGACAATAGTTCTCGTAACATCCAACCCTAAAGGTTTCAACGATAATCCATACCATCCTTAGAGATCTCATTTCAGGCAAAAACCAGCCCCTTTTCCCTGAAAATAATAAAGGTAATTTTGACTTTTTTGCTTTCCCACAAATGTTATCTCATCAAGTTTCAAGTCTCTAAACAATGAATGACTGAGATGCAATTGCATAATGTTTAATGGTCCAGATCTTTTATTTTATTTGGTACTCGTTGGTACTCATATTTCTCCCCAAATTTAATAATTAATTAAAAAATTCTAAATTTATATTATATGTTCTGATATTTTTCTAAATAAATAATTATAATATTTCACTTTTATCTTTTCAAGTATACTTTATACTAAAAGTATAATTCAAAAATAATAAATTTGTTTAGTTGGTATTTTTAGTGATGCAGCGGTACTTAATATTAGCTTAGAATTCTTATTTCCTCATATTATGACTTCAAACCATCGACAATATATATATATATATATATATATATATATATATATATATATATATATATATATATATATATATATTAAGTAGATTATTACTTATAAAATTAAAAAATGAAAATTCACTCGAAAGCGGGAGTGTATCATGCAAACCATTTCTGTGAGTATGTTATTTTGTTGTTAATGTAGTTTATTCTTTTATCATGTTGACGGTTTGTTTGTACACCTGTTATATCAAAAGTTTTAATATCTTTCTAATATTTTTTTAATTAAATTACATATATTTTTAATATATTCCAAACAAAATTTACAAATAAATCAAAATCATTATTTCTGATATAATTTTTAAATAATAAAATTTACTTATAAATAAATTAAAATCAATTCTAAAAATTTTAGACAAAGCATAGACCAAATCACATCAACAGTTAAAAGAAAAGATGTTCTCTCGAGTTACATTCCGGTTGTTATGCGGATTTACATTCTTTATTAATTTTTTATTTGAATATAAGTAAAATGATTATCAAAGTAATATATAATGTTATAATAGTCGAAAAAAATTATATTTTCCTTTAAATATGGATGTTATTTTCTACGATATTTTTTACATATATAATTGGTCAAAGAAAACTTTTTTTGTTGAATATATTTTCTCCGACACCCTTATTCTTACTCCTCGCACGCACCCTTTCATGCACAAGTACAGTTCGGAATTCTTAGTCCCACATGTATATGAGAATATGCAAGTAAGAGAATACGAAGAAAGTTGTAAGCATAAAATTATTTTTTTTTTAATATTTTATAACTGAAAATATAAAAAAATTACGTAGGGTGTTTACTTATTAAGGGATTCTTATGAAGTATTTTTTATTTAAAAAATGGACAGAAGGATATTCGAACTTTTTAACATTCTCCAAACTTCATCGTTCACTACATTCAAATAACATTTTTTTTCTTTTTTTTTTATCTTATAATTCTTCTCGAGGGTCAGCCATTTAGGTTGCTCTCGGAAATGTTGAATTTTTTTTTTTAACACCAGGTAATTCTCATTTTTTCTCATCAAGTATGAAATTAATTCTACTTAAAACAAAAGTAGTGAACGATAAATATCTTCTCAAAAAAAAAAAAAACTTCCAAAAATCGATATCAGCGCCTAGAATACCTTGAGAAAAAAATTGATATAATGTGCACAGAACACTTCTATACTAATTTACTTTTAGCATGTCCCTGGGTTGATTTGCCATTAGTTTAATACCATTTTCGTACAAATTAATGTATCTACTTCCTCTCAAATAATTTTGAATATTCAGCAAATCAAGTTTTAGAAGACTCAATTAACTTGCAGCAAAGTTATTTTGATAGAAAGCCCAACTGCCACACAATATTTAAGAGAAATTACTTGGAAATAAAAAAAATATAATAAATGCTTTTGTAACTCATATACGTTTACAAGTCTCATAGATTAATTTACATGAATCGCACAGAGTGACAAAAGCAAGAAAGTTATTTGCACGTCAAAAAATCTGGCTTAAGACAGCATTATCATTTCAGTTGCATCAGGAATGGGTGCTTCACTTAAAAGTTCCTGGATTTTCACGGTCTGATTCACCTATTGTGACTTTATCTATTGGCATCTCAATCTCATTGGAAACTGCCTTTGTTGAACATAACACTTTGTTATCCTTTAAAATCATGATGTAGCCGACAGTTCTTCTCCTTGGTAGGACCGACTTAACAGCAACAGGCAATGAATCAAAATCTGACATAGGTAGTGTATCAGAACCACCAATGGTTCCACTTCCGTCCTTGTATGAATTGGTAGATTTTAATTTGACTTTCAAGCCTTCCTGAAAGGCAATACCATACACATGAGTTTTCGGCAATTGGGGAACTTTGCACCGCACATTAGGGGCCATGCAAGCCTCTTGCCATAGAAAGTCAAGATATCAACTAAAGTAAGACACACACAATAGTACTCAAGTGATAACACTAAAAAACATGTCATAAAGAGGACGCCAAAATTTTTTTTGTATTACATGGAGATTCGCATTTAATGTATTTGTTGAAATGCCAATCTCCAAGGCTACATCTTTTGGATCAACCTTCCGCGATCAATCAACTGTCAAAGGACATTTTAGACTTAAGACAAGCAAAACGGCTCGAATCAATTGTTTGCAAATGATTGTTCATCCAAAATACACACACATGCAAGGCACATGCTTTTACTCATGATGCAGAATACCTTCTTTAAAATAGCCTGATGCAAGACCATCCTTGTCATTTGACCCCAACACCACATTATTTAGTTGCTGCACCCCTCCAAATTCCAAACATGCCAGTAAAATTTAACCTATTATTTGACAATCCTATCTCTTGATCAATGTGGCTTGATTTGTCAGGACTACCATCAAAAGCTACCAGATGTATGCCCATATTATCTCCATTCTTGCAACCACTTTTCATATCGTGTGCTTGGTCCACTGAATACTTCACTGGAACATTTTTTGCAACAGAGCACTCACTGCCAACAACTGCATAACTTCTTGATGGCAAGATGCTGAAGTTATCTTGTACTCTTGAATGGTTGGAGCATAAAGCCTGCAGTCCAACCTGATCAAGCATTATATATGCATTTAATTATTTTTAACAACTCCTAAATCACTAAACTGGGGGAAAAGGTGACTCTATCCCTATATCCTCCCTAAATTATCAAATATTAGTTCCATGTATAATCCAAAATAGTTCCATGTGATATATATTAGTCATATCACACTATTATCAAATATATCTGCCAACTATGACAAGACCATAATCCATCGACCAGGTGCTATTATTGTTGTCCTTTCAAAATCTTAACAAACAAGCAACTCACACATTGCACAACAAATCCATTGGTCCAATGACTAAGGTGACTAAATAAAAATGAATTTGGTTCCTAAATAAAAACATAAAACTACAGCTCCATGTACACAAAAAAGGTGAAATAGAACAAGTTACAGCTCCAAATTCCCAAAACAAAGGACAAAGAGCAATACACAAATCAATTTACTCAATTATATCTACACAAATGCAAAATCCATCTCATCTTTATATTTGAGATTCGAGATGCTATAGCTTCCATTTTAATTTGGAGAGAGAATATAATAAAATTGGGACATGGGAGAAAAAAGAAAAATACCATGATCTGTTTAATGACATGTAAAACTGCATCAAATTTATAAGTCCAATGGCCATCAGATT
The DNA here is from genome assembly GCA_020226215.1 of Sindora glabra. Lineage (NCBI taxonomy): Eukaryota > Viridiplantae > Streptophyta > Magnoliopsida > Fabales > Fabaceae > Sindora > Sindora glabra. The sequence continues at coordinate 13,057,207 of CM035230.1, read as the reverse complement.
TATAACAGCATCAGATTTCATTTTAATTTGGAGAGAAAATATTATAAAATTGCTTAGAACTTGAGAGCGTGTTTTACAGTGTGTCTTCTTTAATGACATTTATTTAAAAGTCATCTGCAAACAGCAACAGAAAGATAATTCCATGATCTGTTTTAATTCTAATTATATTATATTAAACACTGAATACATACAGATGGCATGCAAAGTTATAATATAGGAAGTTTCATGGAAAGCTCCTTGATGGTTCAAATTCAAGGAATTTCAAGACAACATCAGGCAGATTCTTTCCCTTTGTAACATAAAACTAACTGATTTTAATTAACTAGCAGATTTTTTAATATTTCATTCCTAATTATTAAATTCTTTGTTTCCTTCCTCAAAGACCTAATCTAGTAGGGTTGTTCAGGTAAATGTCTACTTCCAATGAAACTGTTGACTTCATTCATCATTTCTCTACACTGCATGCATGCTTTTCACATTTGCCTTTTTCTTTTTTCACCCTTCTTATAAGTGAACAATAATTTGTGATAATGTTTAATGTAGTTAACTTGTATGATGATAACACTTGCATTATAAATTTCAACAAATTGGATGAAGTTTTCAACTGGTTTCATGTTTGTGAGAACAGAGGACTAAAAGGGAATGAGTAGGATTAAGCAAATAACCACATCTGCTCTGTTACAAACACTGTTTACATGTCAGTGATAGAATGTAATCTATAGCATCTTGAATCTATAGCATGTTAAATTAAAAGTATGTCATACCCTCCAGACACGGATTTTGACCTATGTAACAAAAATTCAATATGTGGAAGTCAGAATTCAATTAAATAAAAAGTCTCTCAAGAAAAGTTGTTTAATTTAAAAGATGAACAAGCATAACAGTTTTTGGTGACTAAACAATCATTAACACATAATGAAGGTACTTGAATGTTGGAGCTTCAACGGGTAAATCAAGGCATTTATATCAAGCAATTACTCTCATGTTAAAAGACGAACAAGCATAACAGTTTTCTTATATGGCAGATGAGTCATTTGATCAGAGAAATCTTTAATACTTCTCTCAGGTTTGGAATACTGCCCTCTAAACAGTGCATCTTGATCATGCAAATAATTGGATTTTGCGCTTCTCATTGAATTAAATTTTTTAATGGATTTCTAAAGTAGATATTATTAAGAAATAAAACCATGAATTCTAACGTAGCTGATGCCAGGAAAGATGGAAAATAGGTCATGAGGGGTTTCCTTAGGCAACAGACCATAGTAATGCTACGAAGGATGACTCATGACTACCACATTGGCTCCATGTTAGCACGTGGACTGCTTTATTTTTTCAATATATATATATATATATTCCCTTTCTTCATACATCTATTGTATTAACGTGATAAAAGTAGATTTTTTCTTGAATCATCTTATATTTAAACTTCTATCAGAGTTAGTTGTTGGTGGTGTATTTTTCACAACTAAGGATGTTATGGGGGTGGAACTAAAACAGCTACAATAAAAAAAAAGGAGGAAATACTTTTGAACAATCAGGCAAATAAATTGAGCACTGGTCTAATCCAGTTACAATCACAAAAGACTGAATTACTCCTAAACATTGTATATATTGAAATCATACCAGCAATTTTCCAAAGATTTCAGTAAGATTTCTTCGCGACTGAAATCTTTATGCTCCCAGAAGATTTCAGATGCAAAATCTAAAATAAAAATCCAAGTTAAAACCCAGAAAAAACCCCAAATTCTTAAACTAAGAAAATTATGAGCGAATTAGCTTAATACCAGAATTACAATTCTCGGAGTAATGATTAGCCTAAACCCTATTAATGTAATTATTGCATTCAGTAAGGAAAATTAAGATTGGGAAAATCAGGAAAACGTACCTTGCTGGAGCGCCAAGTGATCTTCAATCAGTTGTGGCCGTCGAGGGTAGAGCTCGAACTTGACGTCTCATTTCAGGTCACAATCACCAATTTCAAGTCCCAATCAGCAATGTCCGTTACGGCACAATGTCTCTCACTGAGAGAAACTTAATGCAATCGCCTGAGCATCATGAATTTGGAAGCGCGAAGAAGTGCTTAGAGTGCGCCAATTTGTACACGCTTTGTATTGAACTAAAATGTTATTTTACAATATAGAAGCGGTTTAAATAGAAGCTGCTGCTGAGGGTATGCAATGGAGGCGATCTATTTACAACTGCTTCTGGATATTCAACAAAATGAAAAGTATAATAGCAGTTAAATAGACCAGAGTCATATATATATATATATACGTTTGGCAGCGGTTCCCGCCAACTGCCTCAATCCAAGCGCCTCCAAAACTATCCATTTTTTGTGGCGTTTGGTTGGCATGGCACGAATATCTGGTATACTAAACAACGGAGAAATTGTTAAAATGCTCCGATAATAACACATCCTCTTATTTCTATCTTGTAAATAATGGCTAATTTTTATCTTTTCATTTATCAGTTATGTAAAATCTATTTATATGAGAAAATTACCTTCTCAATTTCAAGAGAATAAATTATAAAAGTTGATAATTAGAATTTATTTATTGAGTGAAATAAAGATATATATAACTCTGTTTATTTAAGAACCTTTTCAAAACACAATGAATTGGCGGTCCTCCACATAATAATTGACACCATCCTAATTATACAAGCTAGAATAAAATTTTCAATGCAATTCTCAGAATCCTCAAAAATTATATTAAAACTTGAAGTTCCTGTTGTCACAACACTATCAAGTATGAATATTGCTACACACACACGCACACACACGCGTAACTAAACACTATCTTTAACATGTGCACACATAGATGAGTAAAACTTGATTCAAACTATGCCACATAGACACATGTAAGAGACAGTGTAAGTACATAATTGGTTCCAAACTCGTTAAATGCTTACTACATGCACACATAACTAAAAAATACCTTCCACATGTGCACACATAGGTGAGTGAAGCTTGATTCAAACTATACCACATGGACACATGTGAAAGATAGTGTGAGAACATAATTTGTTCCTAGCTTGTTAAATGCTGGAATTTAACAAGTGACCAGCACCTTGGTGATTGAAGTACAGACAGGTTTTCTTGCCAGAAGATGTAGCTGTAGGCAGGGGAGTAAAACCTGTGTAGTTTCCATCCAACTTTTTCAGACATATTTTTGCAATGAAGTCAAAGAGTTTGTTGTTTCGTAATTCGTACACAAGGTTGGGCGGCGTGTTCCTCAATTGGCATCCGCTGATAAAAGACAACAGCATAATGATGACTTTTAGAAGTTAACAAACCATCAAGAACGAGGATAGAAAGACAGCTGATGCGATGAACAAATCAGCATGCAGACCATGTCACTGACTCTAAACAAATTTTAAACTGAAGGATGAAAGAAACATCATATGGTAGCTAGTTGGATGCTTGAATGGTTCAATGTTTACCTACTTAGAGCCAATATCCTTTTATAGTATGCTTCTAAATCATAGGCAAAGGTAACTCAATGAATAGAAGTTAAATAGTTTCTATAGTATGTAATAAATGAATGGGCAAATTGCACTTACTTCCTCTGAAGTTTAAGCTAATGACATTCACATCTTTTCTATTATCTGAAAAAGAAATATACACTAACATCCCCTAGTTTTATGAAGCAGAGGTAAGCATATATTCGACAAGGAGATTAGTGTATATTCTGAAAATATTAAGTGTAATTATATTAAATATTATGAGATGTGAGCTTAGTTTTCCCTGGATGAGTTAGTATTGAAACACATCTGTGCTGCCTCAATTTCAAAGGTTTCCACCAGAAAGTTAAAGAAGCGTGGCTGTAACATGCAGACAAGGAACAAACACAATCACCCATATATATAATATATAAAGATATATCTTTTTGTGTGTGTGTGTGTGTATGAGAGAGAGAAAGAGATAGAGAGATAGAGACAGAGATGGCCAGACACAAGATTGAATTTGTTTTAAAGCAAATTAGATTGACTTCCTCAGAGATTTAACCTAACTACACTTGATACACCTCATTTTTCAATATTACACACTTCCATCCTTTGAGACATTTCTACCATTATAAAATGCAACAATATTAACCTTTAAATTACAATCCCTTCTCCAATATTATCTCTCCTAGTTAAAAGATCATTTTCCTATATTTTTATCTACAAATGTCTCATTTCTTTGAAGAATAAAAGTAATCCCTCCTTTTTATGTATAGTTGTATTGCAATATTTTTACATAAAAATGCAGAAAGATGTTCTTCCAACCATGAAGAAGACAGCACAGTTGTAGTTAAAAACTTTACATTGTTACATTTCATATCAGTGGAAGTGTATGATTTTGAAAAATGTAGGGTATCGAGTGTAATTGAGCTAAACCCCAATCGAGTTCAATCTAATTTGCCCTATTTAAAATTACATTCAGATCAACCTAATGGTTTTCATAATGTGCAGATGCTATTTCTTACAGCTTAATCCAAATATGGCTTTTACACCTTGAACAAAGGTGACCTACAAATTACAAAATGATAGTGAATGATACAGGGGTCTTACTCTTACCTGAATGCTATTACTTCAATAAATTCTGTCTTTATCTAAAAGAACAATAAAAAAGACATTTTATCTTTAAAAAGGTCCAAAAAACAGAATTACAAAAACAACATAATGTTTATGCTTAGTCCAGTCTCTTCTTTAACTTCTCTTATTACAACTCCAGAAATATCCTTTTCCTATAAGCAACATCTAAATATAAGCCAAAGATGAATCTTCAAGAAGGAACAAAATTCAATGACCACAATAGTATATTCACTTCCACAATAAGTCCCGCAGGTAGCTCCGATACACCTATGCGTCTGAATATGCCGTCAGTCTCCTGAACGACTAGCACCTATCAAATCAAACAAAATAATATCATCATGTTTAAGGAACATAAATGAATTATTGTAAAATTTCATATTTTCCAACATCAGTTTACAAATTTGATGCAAAATTTTTAATTGTAATAGAACCCAATTTGATAGAGGAAATCATATGCCAGATTTAAGATTTATACTTATCAACGTATGCAGAAACAAATTCATAATATGAATCTAAGATATTTCATTTTGTCAAGGTGTACATAAGCAAAAGACCACACCGCTTTTATTTCTTTTAGGAGACACAAAAGTTTTGTCTCCATCCATGATTTGTTGATTTCATTAAAGAGAACTAAAGAAAGGAGGGAAATATTTTAAGCAAAATAACCTGGAAAACAACAATGGATTACCCCTCTATAGTTATTCATGATAAAAAGCACCAATACCCACACGATGTGAAGCATTTACTGGAAAGGTATCAGGGGTACTAGGAATCCAATGCAAAAGCATTACATAATCTGGTTCAGTATGATGGTGCCAAAATCCAACCTAAGAGAACAACAAAGATTTTTGGGCCTAAAGGTGATAACAAAAAAATAATATGAATTTTTTAAACTAGTTTAACCATAATTAATTTCATTTATAAGCTTTAACAACCCTGCTTATTAAGATCAAAACAATATATAAGCTATGCCAAAGAAAAAGGTAATTACCTTCACAGCAGCCTCAATAAGATTCGCCAGCTGTAAGGGCAACTTCATCTAAACTCCTTTCTTTACCTGCAATAACCCTCTTTGAATTTTTGACATGCTTGAGGTTTTGAGTTACTAGAAATCAATAAGCAGTAATTTGAAATCTACCTGCTGCTTCCGATGTGATATTGAGGCTTTTAACAAAGAAACAAAGACTGTGGAGTGATGGATTAATTTAAATTAAACTGTGAAATTCTGTATTTTCAGCTATTAATTATTTTGTATGAACACAATCAAGGAAGAATGAATTATGTAAATTGATACAATAAATACCTAGATCAATTAGTGATTGATTAATTCTCCATTCCTTGTACCATCTGAAAGAGTATCTATAACAACACAGGAAAATATAAAATTATCATTATAGAGGTCTTACTCCCTCTATGGTAACCTCCTTTTTCTCCTTCTCTCTCTCTCTCTCACTTTAAAGAAAAGATCAATTCTACATTTTGATGAGACAAATTCATACTAGTGTTAGTTACTAGAGGTAAGGAACCTCTTAAATAAATTAGGTTGAGTTATAAATCTTATCCATCATATGATCCATGTCCAACTAACCTTATTTGTGCTATAATACTTAATAGCGCTCAATCTGAATTGTCACTTTTATTTGGAGCCTATATAACAAATTTCAACATTAATTATTATTTATTAAATTAATGTGAGGCCCACATCAATATTTTTAACAATCTCTTACTTGGGCCCATATTAATTTATAAATGGTAACCACTTGGAAAGAATTAAGGTTAAAATGGTATTATTTCATTCCTTGGTCTAATTGAGATTATAAGTATCCGATAAGACTAAATATTATATCCGAAAAAATATTAATATTAAACATATTGAATGCCTATACCTTGCTAACCAAATGATTAAATATAATGTGCATAACAGAATTTACATTATCCGAATGTGATTAAATGTAAATTCCCTGTACAATGGTCTTAACATTCACCCAAAATGCCTTATGAGAATCTATATTCTCAACATATTAATGAATAAGGTCTAAATGTCTCGTTCATAATAATAGACTAGATCTAAATATCTTTGCTCATACACTATAACTAAAATGTCTTTGTTCACAATAATAAGACTGGATTTGAATGTCTTTACCCACACGTCATAACTAAAATATGCATAATATATAGAAAAAATATAAATATCTTATTATGAGTATTTCGCTTAAGCATATTATAAGATATTAATGATATTATATTAACAAAACTCCTACTAACCTAGAACACTATAAAAGGCTTAGGCAAATTCTCATTATTCATATGATCATGCATTTTATATTTACCCTTTAGCCTTTTGATTAATGGATCCATGAGCATACAATCCATAGCAATAGTATTGTCACAATATAAATCTAATTAAGGCTAGAAAATCCTTAACCCATTAACTTAATAAGGAATCTATAACACATAACATGCATTATCCTTTAATAGAGGTTGCTGAATTGACTACACAAAAATTCCACAACATGATGTCTCCTAATATATGTTCAATCATACTTTTATGATCACCTATGCAACTAATAAAATGAGTTTGAGTAACCTATATATATGAGGTCTCTTGCTCTTCTATAGGTTGATGTATAATCATTTGTACCTCCCAAATACAATACTATTTATAGTCCAAAACCACTCGACCTAAATTACAATAAGTAACTTATGATTGATGCATATAGGACAACCTTTATTACTTAGAAAACACTTAAGCCTACTCATTTCCAATTAACATATATGAGAGCATACTGACATGTTAGACTCTTTTGGTACCAAAATGAGATAAGCCAAATATTACTAGCACTTGTGTATTATGGACCCACTACGTAAACAATTTTGGACATATCATACTCCTAAGCCTCTCATTAGGTTTGATTTAATTGCTTTGTATCAACTAATACGTTTATATGATGACTAACTTAGAAGAACATTATCATCATGCAAATCCAAAATTATCAAAATGTCCAAATTCACCATACATTGATTTGCTCTGCTCTCTTAAAATCCAAGAGAAATTGTAATCTCATTAAAATAAGATACCACTATGTAGATAGACATTTCTAATTCTCACTCTTAAAAAATATTTAGTTATTAGGTAACTAATCAAGAAAGCTATCCTCTTCTTCAACCAATATGTCTTCCACTAAAATGAGGTACTTTATACCGCAAGTGAGTTTTAAAATATTGAAAGAAGAGAGCTTTTGATGAATTATATCTTCTTCCTAAAATAGTTATTAACTATTAACCGACCTAATCTTGAACCCACAAATATAGTTAAGCATTCCTTAAATACCAAAAATTATGTTTATTTCTAACTCCTACCTTTTACAAAATTTGATAGTCTTCTACTATTCCAAGATATCCTTAAATAGGTCAGTCTTGTTAAGCCTTAGAGATGGCATTATGGTTAAATTTTGAAATTTGAATTTTGTAAAATTATAAATAACCCATTCAAAACATGTACCCAAAACACCTCAAAATTAGGTTTTATTTATTAAAATTTAACAATCAATCAAAATGAATTTTCATTATTGAAATTTAATATAATACTATATTTTTCTAGTATAACATGAAAAAAACCCATCTCTAATTGTAGAACATTTTTTAAAAAGTCAATAAGATATGGGAGGAAACATTTAGTACATGCCAAGTAAAAAAAATTAAAATTTTATATTTTCATCAAATCAAACCAAAATAATCTTTATAATAGGCCTCAACATCGCTTCGACCTTATTATTGGTCGTTCTCTCATTTAATAACCCTTTCTCACTCAATCTAAGTTCACGAATTTTCATTTTTTAAAGCAAATATATCAAGTATTTACTAATTTAAGAATGCTTTATTTGATAATCCAGTCTAAAATGACTACCAAATCGACTCAATTTGAGTGAAAACACTTTTTGTGTTCCAATTTTGCCATATACTTGAATTCAAACTCATAAGGGGCTCTACACTTAAAATTGCTAGATACATCATCTTGAATTAAGCCTTATCAAACATAACATGTCCCATTCAATGTCTTAAAATTTTATTGCATGAATATTAAAATTTAGAAAATATTAGAAACATATGATGCATGTCAAAAAATTAATCATGCTAAATATTTTCTCACAAAATTATACTATGCAATATTAGTCAGTATCACATAATAAGAATTAATATTGAAGGACATTTAAATCCTTACAACATGATACAAGGGTCAAATATCATACTCCTAAAACCTAACACTGAAGAATGTTTAAAATCTTGGAAATACAATGTTCAACCCTACATTCATACTTTAGCTAACTTACCATATTGATAACATAATATTGAGGGGTATTTAATATTAAAAATATAGCCTTTCCCTTGTACAATTTAGAATAAATTTTTCCTTTCAAAATTTCATACAAAATTTCATGTATAATAGCCCTATAAAGGCACATATATAATTACATAAATTTTTAAGGCATAATATGAATATATAGTAATTCCTAATTAACATAATAATACTTTGAAAATTATTACATTATGAAATAGTGTCCATAAATGCTACAAAAATCACTATAGGCAGCTTATAGTATAAGAATTATTTAGGAAAAATTTTAGCACAAAATTATTTCAAACAATTATTCAAAAATTTTGGACAAAAAATTGGCATAAAATTTTTTATTTTATTTTAAAAAATTATCAAAAATTACGTATTCAAAAAGTAAAGCATAACAAAATGCACACTATCACCATCCACTACCGACAAGGTGGCACATGGCCTACACATGTTGACTATGCGGCTAGATGATGCACACGGTGCACTATAACATGTCTGTTAGCTCCAAAATGCTATATGTGTGGATCTATGTGACCTGATTCCAAGCTGCTAGCTACCTAACCTTGACTTAGTATTGTTTTTTGCCCACTTTCGCATGACTACACTAACTAACCTAGAATCTCTACTCTAACCTCCCTTAACCTATTTCAATCAATTTTTAGCCTAAAATTGTCTAAATTTAGTAGATGCATATTGTCAAAATCAAAGGTTTCTTGACTACAGAATTTTAATTTTTGAAAAAGGAAAAATTTTGTGTTTCGTACATGCCATAATTCCCCTTAAAGATTTAATTTCAAGCCATCTATTGTCCTCTTAGAATTCCATTCAATTTTCTTAACACGGGGTTTAATAATGGTGGCTACAAGTACTATTCATAATTGGTTTGTCTCTTATCTTTTTTTTAATTAAAAACTTGTAGCATAAACATGATCCACATCATATTCTATTTGCACTTCCTTAAAGTTACCTTAACCACTCTAGAAGTTAGTTTGAAAAATTCCAAACTTTAACCACTATTTCAAATGTGGTTATAGGAGCTTTATTGGAGAACTTATTTTGTCCATAACCAACTATGGTATCCTAACCAATATGATGAAATCAATATTATATACATCATAAAAATATACTACCATACAACCATGTATTCACAATAAAGCACACATGATGCACATTTATTCAACAAACATATTATGCAAATAGCAAATATAATCCCTTCTAGGAAATGATGAATTGTTCATGTACTAGGAAGAAAACTTGATGCACTAATCATTCCCAAAACAAATAAACATGCATTTATGGCCAAACAACATAAAATTGAATAGAAGGGCCATAAATCACACAAGTCACAAAATTTTATCAAAATAATTTGAACAACCTCAACTTTAACTATAATTTAAAAGCCTCGACTAGGCTATAATACCAATTGATAGACTAATTTAAATTTAAATTTGAAATTTTGGATTTTTAGCTTTTAATTATGGCGTCAACATAATCAAGAAAGAGTCAATTATTTAAATTGACATAATAAATGCCTGGATCAATTGGTAATTGATCAATTTGGCATTCTTTTTATCATCTGAATGAATATTTGTAACATAAGAAGACATAAAATTATCATTACAAAGGTCTCACTACCTCTATGTAACCTTCTTTTTTCTCCCTTTTTCTTTATCACTTTAAAGAGGAGATCAATTCTGCATTTTAATAGGACAAATGCAAACCAAAGTTAGTTACTACATGAAAGAGACTTCTTAAATAAATCCAGTTAGGTCATGGATTCTACCTATCATAGAATCTGTGCTTCACTAACTAATATTTGGGTTATAATACCAAACAAGGTTCAATACAAATTGTCACTTTTATTTAGAACCCACATAACAAATTTCAACATTAATTGTCATTTATTAAATTAGCGTAAAGCTTACATTAATATTTTTAACATAGGATCCATAGGTTCTTCCATGTTTACAATAACCTCCCCATGTCAATCCTTAATAGTACTAAGTAATTAAATATGTTAACCCCACATTTGCCCTTTGGCAACTAAAGTTATAAAAAATAACATGTATGTTCTTGGAAATAGAAAAGTACTTTAGTAACCTAACTTAATTACCAAGGTGAAGGTGTTAACTTTAAGATTAACTGTAAAACCATAACCAATCCGAGTAATCTAAACAACCTCTTATAGTCTTACTTAAATAAGAAAAACATCTTCAAGTGCCATTAAGAGTATAGGCAAGTAAAAATTGAATAACTTAATCTTTATTAAGAATATAATTAATCAAATAAAATAAAAAATAGTGACAACTAGCCAAAATAAAAAACCTTAGGGTGAAGTAAGGAAAGAGTGTGAAACAAAACCAAAGAAAGCCCTTTAAAAGTGAAAAACTACAATAGAAGTAGCAAGGAACAATTTTTAGGAGTTGCAAAAAAAAGAAAACTAGAAGTTACAAGCTCAAAACTTGAGAATGAAATAATTGAGAATTGAAAAATACCAAAAGACAAGCCTAATTTTGTAACATGGTTTAACTTACAACCTAGTTAAGGAAACTAGAAAAGCACTAAAGCTTTAAGATTTTTATAATTATGGATGAGCAAAAGGAGAATTTTCTTAAAATTTAAGACTAAGTGACTTTGAAATTTAAATAGGTTTTTTGTTTTGTTTTTTAGATAAAATTGAGAAATGTGAGATTAAACCAATAAGAAAATATTAGGAGCAAACAAAGCAAAATGATAGCAAATAAAAATGGAATGGACATCAATTGTAATATCAACCAATTAATTTCAATAGAGAAAAATAAAGTTCTATGGAAATGTTTGATTCATGGAATATTTTTTATATTCTCAAAAATATTTCATGAAAATATTATATTTTCATATTTAGTTCAGATTTTTTAAAAAATTATCCAAGAATGTAACATTCCTCAAAATGTGTTTAACCTAATTTCCCCTCTAAAATATTTTCATAAAGGGAGGTGGGTATCTCATATTTTCATGAGATGGGAATATTAATATTAAAATAAAAAGATAATTTTACCCCCTTTTATATCCTAAATTATTCTAAAAAATTTCATTTTTATTTTTCACTTTTAACTTATATTTCTTATTTTCAATTTTTTCATGATAACAACCATAATCACATCAAACAAGGAAAAAAAGTAATTTTTAAATTTCAATTTTATTAAATTATATCAATCTCATAATAGATTTAAAAAAAGATTCATAAAGTAACTTTAATTTATTAATTTTTAATTTGTATGATTATATTGATTAATATTACATATTCACATGTAATGTATGTTCTCTAAATTTTATCATTTACATAAAAATTATAATTAAAATTTATAATTATTTTTTTATAATTTTTCATACCTTGAAGATTAAAAAATATAAAAGTTTAAGTATGTGAGTCATGTGAAATTGATATCCTTATATTAGAAATGACTTTTAATTTGCTTATATAATTAATTATATAAAAAATTCAAATTCTTATTAATATTTTATGTATTAAATTATTTATTATGTTTTAATTAAAGAGAATTCAAATTATTAATTTACTAAGTCTTCCAATGTTTTTATTCACATATTTTCAATTAAATTTATAATTTATTACTATTTATAACAAAAATAATAAGAAGAATATTTTTTAAAAAAGTAATACGATTTTCAAGAATATAAAATATGAACAAAATATGAGAATATAATATATTTAAAAATTAAAAAAAATATTCTCAATATATATATACTAAACCAAATATAGGAATATTATATTCAAAGGAATTATATGCATGGAAATTACATTCACAAATACGTATGCTTTCCCAAGAATGTAAAATTAAGCAAATCAAACACCCGCACATGAGTGTGGATGTGATTCCCAATCAATTTTTGTACAAGGTTATGTGACACTATCATTCCTTTTGGTAATGATAGAATTAAATGAATGGAAAAAATCCATTTGGTATTTATTTTCCTACTCTTCAGATAATAAATCATATAATGGAATGACTATTCTATTAGTCATAAAATGATTTCTTTTATAGTTATATTTTTATATTTTTATATATTTTAATAATTATATTTTTAGAAATAAAGCTTAAAATAAAATATTTTTATATTCTTTATAAAAATATTTAATGTGAAAATTTTGTTAAATTAATTTTTTATGCTTTCAACATCAAAAATTTATTATTAATTATAATTTTGATAATTAAATTTAAAATATAGTAATTTTGTATTATTAATCATGTTATATATTTTTTATTAAAAGATACATAACTCTTTTATACTATTTCCCATAGAAATCTTCTAATGTTTTAAAAGGTGTAATTAAAATATTTAAATAATATATATTGTGTACAAAAACTCCCATATTGTCCCTCTTACCAAATCTTAATAGTGGAAAGAGGTTTCTAGGATATTCTTTTTAGCATATTTGGTTACACAACAATTGACTTTTCAAAAACTACTTATATCTAAAAACTAATTTTAAAGTAAAAATTGGAAATAATAATTTTAACTTTCAAAGTTAATATTTAGATATTATCCAATATAAAATATTAATTTATAATCAATTTTTTCAAATTAATTATTCATAATCAATTATATTAAAAATTTATTTTTCTAATTGTACAAAACAACTTTAAAAGATATTTTGCTCTATTGTATTTTAAGCACTTTTCTTTTTTATAGGTATAACTTTTTTATGAAGTTGTTTTTTTCTAAAAATACATATAACTTGCACTATTACAAAAATGCAAATAAATGTTGTAATATAGAAGCCAATCAAAATTAACACTAATGTTTATACTAATGCACTAATATTTTTAAGATTATTTAGAAACTTAAAATGATAGTTTATAAATCCAACCAACATCTTTTATGACATTTAACTTTTAAACATAATTTGTTTACTAAATCAACATCTAAAATTATACAAATTTTTAATTTAAGGTGCACTAAGCAAACTTAATATGTCAAACATTTTTAAGAAACTAACATGTTAAATATATCATATTTAGATATCAATTTTTTTAAGAAGGATTGAGATCGAAAGTGATAGGAGTAGAGGTTTTTTTTTTTTTTTTGTAAATATAAGCCTAATTTTATGTGTTTATTTTATATAAAATTGATGTTGTATAATTAAGATGTCAATTATTTATTAAAAAATTGATATCCAAAGATTTTTCCTGTATAATTTTCATTTATCATTTATTTTGTTCTCACTCTTACTTTTTTTGAAGCCCATATTTTCTTGCAATAACTTTTGCCTTCATTATTTCTTTAGCAATCCTAAACCTCATCACATTCTCAATTTCATTCATAATGAACTTCAAACTTATTTTCATCATTATTACCATTTAGGTATGTTATCCTATCTTGATTTTATTTTATTTTTAATATTGATAGATTATTTTGATAGGACAAAAACACACCATCACTCTAAATCAGCAAGCCTTTAACCTTGATCAACCTTTTACCTTCACTATGAGGAATATTGGTATGAGCATCCAAAATGACTTTAAAGTTATTAGTATGAATGAGCAAATTGGCTAACAAGATAACATTGGTGCTATAGTTAATAAATTAATTGAGTATAATGCTAGACTTAAGGTTCTAAAATTTTAAAATGAAGTTACTTAAGCCTAACTTCAAGAATTAAGGAAGTTGGTTCAAGAAATGTCAAAGGAAACCTACTCTAAGCTTTAAACTACAATAAACACCCTTTAAAAGAGCAAGAAGAATTTGCCATGATCTTTCCTATTTCATGTCTAGATGTCTATTTTTGGAATGCTCTTATATGTTTCATATAGACTGTAATGTCTCAGAATGTATTTAGGTTGTTTTAAACACGGTGTTACTATCTTTAGAAATTTCTTAAGAACTGATCCACATAAATCAATTTATGCACTATAGTATGCACCTTTTGAAACTTATTAGAGATTTTAATGGATGATTATTGGATCTTAATTGCTCTAATTAGTTTTCTTATACTACTAAAAAGACATATACCTACTTTTTTTTGCTATATTGACCAATCTTGCAGGTTTACTAAAATGCATTAACTCAAAAGAAGCATATTATTGTGATAAAATCTCTAAACTTCTTTATTTTTAACTGATTTCCCCCTCTTCTTTTATACACTGGTTTTTCTAATCTATGGTCTAATTTATGGCTGCTTTAATACATGCTCAAACATTGCCTATTATACTTATTTATAGGGTTGGTTGCTTATTGTATATTCCTATATGTACTATTTTGAGATGTTTTTTATAATAAAGGGGGAGATAAATTAAAAGAATTCAACAACAAAGAGAAAACAGATGCTTGCTTATGCATTTGCTAAAAACAAGAAAGATCAGGCAAAAAAGGAGGATGCAATGTTAAATAAACTAATATACATGCTTTGATATAGTTCTGATACTAGGTAACCCTTTAAAAATTAAGTGCTTAAACTAAGATTTAACACCTAAATGTGTACTATTTGGTTGCTCTTTTCTTATGTTTTCAAGATCAATCTTTGTAAGTGCATCATCATCAAAAAAGGGGAGAATGTAAATGTGGGACCCCATATATGCTTAAATTACTAAATTAAATTAGTTTTAATGATGATTGATTAAATGGCTTGATTAATAAAATACAAAGATATGGTATTAGGCTAGTGATTTTCTAGTTTAATACCTTAGATATCCTTGCCTAGTTACTCTTTAATTTGATGATATTCTATCAAATTAAATTCTAATATTATATTATATGCTTTATTCTATAACATGAAGTTGATTTGATGTATTAAAACATTGGATAATAAAAGTAAGGTTACTCATTTACTTGTCTAAAGTCCAATTGCTCTTTATGTTAACATAAATTTGTCAAAATCAATTTCATACATGACTTATAGGTTTTATTCATTAAAAATGAAATTTATTTGATAAGCCAGATGTTACTCTTTTCCATATTTATGTACTAAACTAATTTATTTCACAAAAATAACTTAAAAAAAGTCAATTTTGCTATATTGCTCTTTCGATTCTGTACTCTTTCATATTTATATTCTATAAAAAAATTTATTATTATGGGTTGCTCTTTTAATTACCAACTTAAAGCTAAGTTAGCATTGTACTTTCATATATAACAAAATTTGAAAAGCAAGCAAACATTACTGCATAGAAAATGACCTTTCGCTGCTAAAATTCAAACTTTTTTGAAAGAAAAAGCAAACTATACTTTCATAATACAAGTTAATAATGACAAATTATACTTTTATAGTGATAATGACACATTAAGATAACATGTAAAAAAATAAGCATTGCATATTTAACAACATTAAAAGTTAATATGATTAGATAATGACAAATCTAAAAAAGCAAATAGCAAAAACAGCTAGGAGCAAGAGAATGAGCCTTTTGGGATAAATAGTTATAAATAGAGGATCACACTTCATAAATCAATGTAAAGCATTTTATCTTCTTTCTAAGAAGGTTTTTTTTCTAAAATTCTTTCTATTTTGTATAATCTTCTTTTTTTAGCTTCAAGTTGCAAATCTACACCATTAAAGTGTATAAACTTTTGCATTTTCTTCAAGAGACAAAACTTTACCCTATAAAGGTTTATTAACTAATGTAGAGTTTAAAAGAAACACTTGTATACACTTTGTAGATAAGTTATGAAAAGGAAATCCTCTTAGGTTAAGATTGGATAGCTTGAGGCCTTGAAAGATCAAGTGGGAAAGTATGCTTAGATTTTGTATAAGAAAAGTGCTAGTGGATAATTACCAAGATTGGTTTTGATATTAGAAGAATGGACTAAATCCAAAGAAACAATTATTTCTTTTTAACAATCAAACCACTATAACACTAGTGCTCTCCCTTCTTTCTTTTTACTTTTTTAATTCTTACTCTTTATTGCATATCTTTACTTATTATTTATTTGATCTTTCATATTTAATTTTTGGTTACTCTATGGACATTATGAAAAAGCAAGTTTAAAAAAAACTAGTGTTTCATACTCTTAATTGCTTAAATTTTTTAAACACCAATCCACCACCTCTTAGTATGTTTTTCTCCTATCATTATGTTAATGCTTTGTTTAGTGGTGATGCTTGGGGATATCTTCATTCTACATTACTTGTAGTTATCAAAAGGATTAGGGTTATTACACCATGGAATGAATCTTATTTGTTCCCTAGTTCTTTAAATTAGTGGATGAGTTTGTAAAACATAATGATCATTGTAAATTAAGTTCGATTGCTTATTATGTAAGTTATGTGTTTTGTTATTCCCATCATGTAGCATTTCTTATAAGTAGACCGCTTTAAATGCATTAGTAGTCAACCTTGGCTATTTGATGGTGATCATGTCCACAATTGTAAACTGGCTTTTAATTGATGTTCAAAAGAAAAAACTCCAAACTAATTTTTAATTGTTCTTACTTTTGACACATGAAATCCTTTTTGTCTTGCATTTTTTATCTGTAATAGTTTTTTAGGGCTTAGGTTTGTTGCTACTGCTTCTTCTTCCTCTCTTTCTTTCAATTTCTCTGCACAAAATTTTTCTGGGTTCATATTTATTTCATTTGAACTTGTTCCAATCTTTCTTTTGTGAAAAGAAGATCCCCAGGAAGGGTGGTCACCTGTTAGAACCCATTATTGTCCGACCAACTGCATCATTTGTGGTCATGATCGGTTGGGTGCACACTAGTGGGAATTGTCGGTTGACACCCCACAATGTTTTTTAATGTATGATCGGATAGAATTTTGATTTTTAATTGAATATAACCAACTGATAAACAACCCTACCACGCTGAGTAAAATTATATCAATCCTAAGTCAACTCATTAATGACACTTATTATGGCACCGTATCACTTCAATCATCACATTGCATAAATTTGGTTGCCACAAATCTGATGTACTAACAGAGGAAAAATTCTTCAACGTTTCAGTATAATAGGTGTTCTCATTCTTCCTCAATGATGATGACCAATTATTAACTAAATCACCCATTTATCAATTTTTTGAAATTGACGCATATTAAAAATACGGGTCTTTGGTTTTTTTTTTTTTTTTTTTTGGGCCATAGGCCTTTTTAGTTTTTCAAGACAATGAAAATCACAAAAATGGACAAATGCATTTTATTTAGTGAATAGAGAAAGGATATGTATTATACCTGAAACATACAAAAACTTACTCTAAACAAAGTGAGACTACCTCATCAGCAGTTCTTCACACAAGAATCGATACTATCCATATTTCTACAAGGTAGAATAGAAATTTCAATGCAACTATTACAACCCTCAAATATTTATACTAAAATTTGAAGTTCCTATTGTCACAACACTATCAAGTACCAGCACTGGAATACGCACAAATTACTAAACACCAACCATCACAACCCCACACGTGGGTGGGGAAAGCTCAAATCAAATTATATCATCTACACACCTGTCAATAATAGTATGAAAACATAATTTGTTTAGTTGGAATTTAATAAGTGGCTAGCGTCTTGGTGGTTGAAGTACACATAGGTTTTCTTGCCAGAAGATGTAGTACTAGCGAGCGGAGTAAAGCCAGTGTATTTTCCATCCAACTTTGCCAGGCATATTTTAGCAACAAAATCAAAGAGCCCGTTGTTTCGTACAAAAGGTTGGGCTGCATAATCCTCAATTGGCATCCACTGATAAAATAAAAACACAAAACAGCATTATGATGATTTCTAGCAGTTACCGAATTCTCAGGAACCAGGACAGAAAGACGGCTGATTCAATGAATTTATCAAAATGGAGACTATGTTACTGACTTGAAACAGATTTAAAATAAAAAGGATGAAAGTAACATCATATGGCAACGAGTCGGATGCTCAAACAGTTCAATTTTGTTCACTTAGAGCCTATATCAATTTACAGCATATTCATGAATCCTAGGCAAAGGAAACTCGATAGAAGTTAAGACAATTTCAAATCAATTGGCATTGGAACACACCTTAGCAGCCTCAATTTCGGAAGCTTGCATCTGGATGTCAGAGGAGTGAGGCTGTAGCATGCAGACAAAGAACATATCCGATTTCTGAAAGAATGACTGATGGCTTTGCCTGTTGCCAGAAAGACAAAAATATTGTGACGGCCAGACACAAGATTGACATTGAAGAACAAATTATTTTAAATTACATGCAGATCGACCTAATGGTTTTCATAATGTGCAGCCGATATTTTTTTACTGGAAAAACTAATTATAGCTTTTACACATAATAACTTCAAACAGACATTTTGAATAAAGATGACCTACAAATTACCATACGATCATAGTTAAAAGAAACAAGCGTCTTACTCTTACCTGAATGCTAATACTTCAATAAATTCTGTCAGTATCTAAAAGGAGAGGAAAAAAAGACATTTTAGCTTCAGAAAGGTCCAGAAAATAGAATTAGAAAACAACATATTGATTATGCTTACTCCAGTCTCTTCTCTAACTTCTCTGATTGCAGCATCAGAAATATCCTCTCCCTATAAGTGACATTTAAATATGAGCTAAAGATAAATCTCAAAAAGGGAAAAAATATATACATATTCAATAACCATGATAGTATATTTACTTCCATAACAGTTCCAGTGGGCATCTTCCATACACCCATGCCTCCGAATCTGCCGTCAGCCTCCTGAACAAGAAGCACCTGTCAAATTAAACAAAATAATATCATTATGTTTCAGGCAACACGAGTCACTGTAAAATTCATTTCATAGTTTCCAACACAATAGTATGCAAATTTGCATTTGCAATAGCAATAAAAGAGAGATTGACGCAAGAAATCATACAGCAGATCTAACAATTTTGCTAGTGTTAAAGCATGCTAAAACAAATTCATATGTATATTCAAATATATTTATGTGCGTGCGGGTGTACACAAGCAGAGATCACTCTGCTTTTATTTGTTTTCAAAGGCACAGAAGTTTCAACTCCATCCATGATCTGTTGCTTTGGTTAAAGAGAACCCGAGAAATGAGGGAACTTTTTTGAAGCAGATGAAATTGGAAAAAAACAAATGATCACCTCTCTATTGTTATTGATGACAAAAGCACCAATACCCACACGATGTGAAGCATTTGCAGGAAGAGTATCAGGGCTACTGGGAATCCAATGCACGAGCATCACATAATCTGGTTCAGCATGATGGTACCTAAATCCAGCCTGAAGAAGAACAAAATGGCTTATTAGACCTGAGGGTGACAACAGAAAGTTAATCTGAATCTTTGAAATTAGTATTACCATAATTAATTTTACATATAAGCCTGAACATTACTTATGAGCCGTGCCGCAGAAAAAGGTAATTACCTTCACAGCAGGCTCAACAAGATTTGCCAGCTTTAAAGGCAACTCGATCCAAACCCCCTTCTTTCCCTGCAATACCAATCTTTAAATTTATGACATGCTTGTGGTTTTGAGTCCAAAGTTGACTCCCAATTACAAAGTATTCAAGACGAGTAGTAATCACTTAGTAGTAACTTGAAAATCTACCTGCTGCTCCCAATGCGATAGTGAGGCTTTCAACGAAGGAACAAAGACTGTGGAATCCATAGGTTCTTTCATTTTTACAATAACCCCTCCATATTGATCCTCAGTCGCACTAAGTAATTCAATATCCTGAGTCCCCATTTGCTCCACAGCTACTGAAGTTATGGAAGACGACACGTATCTTCTTGGAAATACAATACGACTGCTGTAACCTAATTTAATTACCAAAGTAAAGGCGTTAACTTTAAATTGAGCAGTAAAACTACAATTAATCCAAATACCCTTTTGTAGTCTTCCCAAATAGCAAAAAACTTTCAAGTGCCATTGAGTAACAGCAAATTTTAGAAGGGTAGTTCACCTTCGTGCATACACCAGATTCTATTTTTTAGTCAAAATAAATATATATATATATATATATATATATATATATATATATATATATATATATATATATATATATATATGTTTTATATTTTACAAATAAATATGATCAAAATATTATTATAAGATTAATATAATTTGTATAATTAAAAAATATGATTAGAAATATAAAGATATATACATATTTAAATACATATATTGCTCTCCTTCTATAATTTTTTTATTAAAAAATTATTTTAAAAAAATTTAATATAAAATACTAAAATTAGTAATTAAATAAAAAATAAAATTTAAGAAATCAAACGCTCAATCCTAACAAAAGTATAATAGTAACTCTTTTTTTACCAATAAGCATATTATGACTTATTATGCACGAGAATTATAATGATTTACAATATGGTCATATATAAATAATTTATTAAAAAATAAAATATATTTAAATCAAAAATAATTATTTTACATTACACTAATATTTTGCTTAGAAATGGTTTTAAATTTGGTGCATTTGAGACATCAACTGATAAAATACTAGAAAAATTATAAAATTAATAATTTAAATTTAAATATAATTTAAAATATAGTGAAAAATCTATTGCAATAATTATTTAATTTAACTAACAACATAAAAAAATATTATTATAAATAAAGTATTTTAAAAATATATTTATTATATGAAATTTAAATATATATTTATGAATTAATTTTAGTATATTAAAGTGATAATAAATATAAAATATATATGCTCATATGAATATTATAATTATATTAATATCAAGTATATATGTAAGTGTACTATTACGGTTCACAATATAAACATATGCAAATAATTTATTAAGGGTATATAATATATTTGAATAAAAATAAATAATTATAAATTTTTAAAATGATAGAATATTACATTCATTACTCTTTGAAATAAATTTTTTTCAGGTCTTTTTTGGAGAGATATTTTCTTGTTCTAGGAAATTTAGAGGTAGCAGAGTTTTAAAGAAAAAAAAATATTGAATTTTAAGATTCTAAATATTAGCTTTTTGGGGAAGTAAAAATAAATTGTAAAAATATAAAATGATATACCATTAATTCCCTTCTCATTTTATTATATATATATATATATATATATATATATATATATGTATGTATTTTTTTAAGATTTTTAAAAATAAATATTAAATATAATTTATTAAGAGATTGCGAAAACTTTTCATTTATTTAAGTGAGGATAAAATATCAATAATTATAATATATTAAATTTAAAAAGAAAGCAAATTAGTGCAATAAAATAAGGCCTTCTCATTTAATTTTGAAACCATATCTTTTTTTAATATTTTTAAAATAAATACTAAAAATAACTTATTAGCAGATTTCAAAAATTTTCATTTATTTAAAAGAGAATAAAAAATTAAATAATTGTAATATATTAATTTTGAAAAAATAAAGTAATATAATAAAATATAATCTTCTCATTTTATTTTATTATCCATATCTTTTTTTAAGTTTTTTAAGATAAATATTACAATTAATTTGAAAATAATTATAAAATTTTTAAGATAAATATTAAATATACCTTATTAGTGGATTGTAAAATTTTTTATTTATTTAAAAGAGGATAAAAATTAAATAATTATGATATATTAAATTAAAAAAAGCAAATTAGTATAATTAAATATGGAAATGATAGATATAGCATTAAATATTTTAACAATTTTGACTTTTTTCAGTAGGAAAATAAATTGACTTATATTTGATATGATGTTTTTAGAGGTTTTTTCGGAAGGAAAATTTTTTATTTTTGAACAAAAATTTGAGAAAAATATTTATAAGTGAAAGAATTTTGGAAGAATGTATAAATATGATTAATCAAATCAAAGAAATAAACGGCGACAGCTAGCCAAACAGAAAAAAAAAAAAATACCTTGACGGCAGGCAAGGAAAGAGGGTGAAACAGAACCCGAGAAAGCCTTTTTTGAGAGCACAGGAACTGCAGCAGAAGTTGTGAGTAACGATTTTAGTTTAGGATTTAGCAGAGGTTACAAGCTCAGAACCTGGGAATGGAAAACAAAGATGATAGTTTAAAAACCCCCCAAAACACACGTCGAGTTTTGCAACGTTGTTTAACTTATGACCCAGTTGAGGAGAAGCACTAAACATCGAGGATTTTTATAATGACGGAAAAGCAAGGGGACAATTTTCTTGAAAACTGAGGCTGAATGACCTTCGAATTTGAATGGTTCTTTAGCGTTGCTATGAGTTAATTAATTTGTTCTCTCTCTCCCTCCCTCTCTCTTTAATTCACACACACATTTTTTAAAATTTTTATTTGTACTTCATCTTAAAAGTATATAATAAAATAATAATTTTATCAAATTAAATAATAAATTAATGAACGTAAAAAATTAATCAAAAATTACTATTTATTAGTTTAACATTTCATGAAATAAAAAATTACTTTTCAATATATAAGACCACTCATTTATATTAAAATAAATACATATAATACATGATACTTCTATATTAAATAAAGAAAATTATTCCAAAAAATTGAAAAAAGATGTATATTATACTCTTAAATACTTTATTTTAACTATCTTATTGGCAATATTATTTTTCTAGCAATAAAGTCTTTATTTGTTATAAATTTGTTGAAGAAAATATAGTTATATATACAATACACTAAAATTATATTTAGTTAATTTTAGAAATTTTTTTAATTTTAACTAATTAAATTTTTTTAATAGAAATCATGATATTATTCTTTTTAATGTAATATAATATTTTTATTTTTTATTCTTTTAAATCATTTAGATTTGTATATAAAACCCAACAATACCAAGAAATTGTTAGTAAAGAACCAACTTATGTACATACATACTTACCTATATATGTATATTCAAATACGTTCCACCTAAAAATTAGATATTAAAAAATATAAATAATTTGTTATTATAATTTTGACCTAATGCAAATAGTTTATTTTTGGACTTAATACATTAAATTGTTAGTTGCATTTTCTTTCTTGATGTTAATTTCTATTTTCTTTATAATTTTACATATCACGAAGAGAAAAATAGTTTCATCTCATTTATTTCTTTATTTTATGTTATATAAAAACTATTAATAACAATAAATTAAATCAATAAGATAATTTTTTTTGAGATGGTATATATATTGTAAAAACTTGTATTTAATATACTTTATAAGATGAGAAAAGTTAAAAAGAAATGCACATTATATTTTTATAAGTATATGCATAACACTTTAATTTTTAGATAAAATTTACTTAACATATTTTAAACACATTTAAAAATTTTAATTTTGGATACATGTAAGAAAAATAATATATAAAATAATTACTATAACCAACAAAATATATTAATTAGAATAATAAATTATTATTATTGAAATAAAATAGTGATATATTCATATATATGTTGTGGATTTAGTTAAAGAATATTTATACCCATTTTAATTAATAGTAATTTTTTTTATATTAAGTCTCATGATTGTTACCCCTATAATTGAAAATTTTTTAATGTTAAAAAATATTATGCCTTGATTTATTTGCTTACTATTTTAGCTATATCCAATAATAATAAGTTTTTATCTTATAATAATAATAATAATCACAACAACAACAACAACAATAATTAAATAATGATATAAAATTAGCAATAAACAAATAAATGATATATTAATGATAAAGTATAACGAGTTATAAAACCTATTTAAAATCTTCTAATAAGTATTGCTTGGAATTAAAATTAGTATTATGATAACTCGACTTAACGAAAAAATAATCCAACTTAAAATTAGCCTATTATATGATTTTTACTCATCGAATTAGTTTCATATAGTTGAATTATTTCTTTTTGACAAATCTTAAAAAAAAAAAGTTGGTTGCTTATCTCTTACTTCATAAATCCCTAATAAATCATGGTTTATGCAAGCCAATTATTTAAAAATTTTAAAAGAAAACTAATAAAAAATATTCAATTAGAAATAAAAAATAAATATAAATATTTAATTTAAAACTTTTTAACTATAAGAATCTAAATAAAAATTGAGTGAAATGAGAGGTTAAAGCTTGAAGCTTAGGGTTGAGTTTGCAGGGAAGGGATCTAACGGCGAGGATGGTGCAGGGGATGGTTGGGAATCGTAGGTCGACTGAGTCAGTTACTGGGAGGAAAATTCAAAGCTACCAGTACAGTAGTTTCTTCACTTTTGGTTATGGAGTTGGACAGTGGAACCAGATGCAGCGCCACATTTCTGGTTGGATATTCAGCCTGTTTCCTCGTTTAACTGCAGATTTTTTTTTCCTTTTTTTTTTTTAACCATAGGCTTGGGAATAAAAACAAGTACGATTTGAACAAAAATATCAAACTATAAGAAACTCATTGGCCAAAAGAGAAGCAACGTTTCTCTTTTAAGAAAATCATAAGATATATCCATCCTAGATTTGCTCAAACAAAAAGACTACGGCTGAGATTTGGATCACGGTTTTTAAGAGAAATCCTTAACTGTTTTCTTTTTTAATCAGAAATTTTCTTTTTTGCCTAATAAAACAAAAAAAAATAATGGATCGATAATGTAAATCCCATCCCATATTAAATATTTTGAATCATATCTCTATTTCTTATTCCTCTGGCCTCACAAAATAAAACTAATTTTTAGAAAATTTCTCATGTTTAAAAAAATATAACTTGAATTCATAAATAAATTAATTTTTTTTCATTGATGAAGATATTAATACTATATAAAAAAATCGTAATCCTTGTATTTATTAAGGGGTTGTTTAACTGTCACACGGGAAATGCAACCCTGAAGTCAAATTGTATTTATTACTATTATTCTTCTTCATTAATCCGTGCTTTCGTTTCATTTTTCTAAATTTTTTGTTAGCCGCATTATACTAATTTCAATTACGGCATCATTTCATTGCCGGCTTCTGATTAAACATTGAATTCCTTTAACGTAACAGGATGGGAAATTACCAATTTACGCCACATGTGGTTGCTACCTGAATTCCACTATCAACAGACAGTGACCTTTCATCAATTTTCAAAACACACTTTTCTCTGCGAAATACCAACAACTTCCTTTTGTTTCCTTTGTGCTAATCCCCCCCTTTTTTTTTCTCAAAATCGTACTGGACATGTGCATTATTCTGCTTCACAGCCTTCCAGGGCAGGACATACTACGCTCCCTCCTATGTTCTTTTACCTTGTTCTTATCAAAGGCCTGCAAAGAGAGGGCTTTGGGCCAAGATATTGTAAGAGAAGATGGCCTAGTGGGCTGGGAACCATAGCCTCCATCTACGGGCGGCCCATAAAGAAAGCCCAAGCAAATTCTCCCCGCCTATTTATGGCGCTCGCAGCCAGAATCACGGAGTCAGCTGATGTCTAATGAGGCTCGTAACCTTATATGTAGGCAAAGGCAAATTCCGGAGGAGCCGATTGGTCGGTATATTTTAAAGAATAAAATAAATAATTATAATTATTAATAAAAAATAAAAATATGATTTATTAAATTAGTAATAATAATAATAATAATAATAATAACATATAAGTTTTTAACTTATAATCATAATAGTAATCATAACAACAATAACAATAATTAATTTTAATTAAGTAATAATGTAAAATTAACAATAAATAAATAAATGATGTATTAATGATAAAGTATAACGAGTTGTAAAACCTATTTGGAACTGCCTGATAAGCATCGATTTAGAATTGAGATTAGTACTATAATAACTCGACTTAGTGAAAAAATAATCCGGCTTAAGACTAACTTATCATATAATTTTTACTTATTAGATTAGTTTCACAGTATTCAGTTATTTCTTTTGACAAATCTAAGAAAAAAAGTTGGTTGCTTATCTCTTACTTCATAAATCCCTAATAAATTGTAGTTTATGTAAGCCAATCGTTTAGAAAATTTTAAAAGAAAATAAATAAAAAAACTCAATTAGAACTAAAAAATAAATATAAATATAAATATATAATTTAAAACTTTTTAACTATAAGAATCTAAATAAAAATTGAGTGAAATTGTAGGGACAATGGAATAATCTAATATAAATGATAATCTTATATACTCCATCAATTCTTTTTTAAGTGTTCTTTCAGAGAAAAAAAAGTATTCCTATATATCTAGAATTTTAGGAGACCAAGATTGCATTTATTATTTTCTTTCAAATATTATTCTTACTACCTAAATAAATACTCAATAAATTTAATTACAAGTTGACTTTTAGTAGATGATATATTAGTAAATTATAACTCATCTCTCCTAAAACTAAAACTATTTATTGATTTTATTAATCCTTGTACAATAACATTAAATAACACTTATAAAGAATAGAGAAAATATATGTTAAGCTTTTGAAAAAAAAATTAAGTATAATGCTATATATTATAGGCGTTTTTATACCTCAAACAAGATCATAGTTGTTAATACTGTAATATTTATGTGAAATTACTTGGAAATAAAATTTTGACAAATGTTTCTTTAACTCATATATATTTGAGTCTGTTTATTTATTATTTTTAAAAATAATTTTCTATTTTTAGAAAATAAAAATTCATATTTAGCAAACTATTCTTATGATCTATTTTCAAAAATAGTAACTTTAAATGTATAACGTAGAAAGAGAAAAAATGTAATAAATTTTTTAATATTTTCTTAACTTATTCTTTTATTTTTTATTTTAATTTTATAATTAAATAAAATATTTTTTTATTTACTTATCCAAACGTCTTTTTTTTTTCATCTTCTTTGGATTAAAAAAATAAATTTTAAATAAAAATAAAAATATATCCAAATAAACTTTATATTTTTTATAATAAATTTCATATAATAATATACAAGAATCCCATGCAGTGACGAAACATGAAAGTTGATGCCAATACTTTATTTTATGGTACCATATTACATCAATCATCACATTGCTTAAATTTGGTTGCCGCAAATCTGATGTACCGACTGGGGAAAATTTCTTAATCCTTTCAGTATAATAGGTGTTCTCATTCTTCCTCAATAATGATGACCAGTTATTAACTTCACCACCCATTTGTTAATCTTTTGAAATTCACGCATATAAAAAATATGGCTTTTTTTTTTTGCCATTGGCTTTTTAGTTTTTCAAGACAATGAAAATCACAAAAATTGACAAATGCATTTTATTTAGTCAATAGAGAAAGGATATGTACCATATCTAAAACACACAAAAACCTCTTCTAAACAAAGTGAACTACCTCAATAGCAGTTCTTCACACAAGAATCGACACCATCCATATTCCTACAAGCCAGAATAGAAATTTTAATGCAACTCTTATAACCCTCAAATATTTATACTAAAATTTGAGGTTCCTATTTTCACAATACTATCAAGTACGAGTACTACAACAGGGACAGATTACTAAACACCAACCATCACATGTAAGTGGGGAAAGCTCGATTCAAATTATATCATATATGCACCAGTCAATAATAGTATGAAAACATAATTTGTTTAGTTGAAATTTAACAAGTGGCTAGCGTCTTGGTGGTTGAAGTACAGATAGGTTTTCTTGCCAGAAGATGTAGTAGTAGCTAGCGGAGTAAAGCCAGTGCAGTTTCCATCCAACTTTGCCAGGCATATTTTAGCAACAGAATCAAAGAGCCTGTTGTTTCGTACAAAAGGTTGGGCTGCATAATCCTCAATCAGCATCCACTGATAAAAGAAAAACACAAAACAGCATTACGATGATTTCTAGCAGTTGCCGAATTCTCAGGGACCAGGATAGAAAGACGGCTGATTCAATGAACTTATCAAAATGCAGACTATGTTACTGACTTGAAACAGATAAAAATAAAAAGGATAAAAGTAATATCATATGGCAACGAGTCGGATGCTCAAATAGAGCCAATATCACTTTACAGCATATTCATGAATCATAGGCAGAGGAAACTCGATAGAAGCTAAGATAATTTCCACAATCTTAGCAAATCAATTGGCATTGGAACACACCCTAGCAGCCTTAATTTCGGAAGCTTGCATCCGGATGTCAGAGGAGCGAGGCGGTAGCATGCACACAAAGAACATATCCGATTTCTGAAAGAATGACTGATGGCTTTCCCTGTTGCCAGAAAGACAAAAATATCGTGACGATCAGCCACAAGATTGAAATTGAAGAACAAATTATTTGAAATTACATGCAGATCGACCTAATGGTTTTCATATTGTGCAGACGGTATTTTTTACTGGAAACACTAATTATGGCTTTTACACATAATAACTTCAAACAGACATCTTGAATAAAGATGACCTACAAATTACAATATGATCATAGTTAAATGAAACAAGCATCTTACTCTTACCTGAATGCTAATACCTCAACAAATTCTGTCAGTATCTAAAAGGAGAGGAAAAAAAGACATTTTAGCTTCAGAAAGGTCCAGAAAATAGAATTAGAAAACAACATATTGATCATGCTTACTCCACTCTCTTCTCTAACTTCTCTGATTGCAGCATCAGAAATATCCTCTCCCTATAAGTCACATTTAAATATGAGCTAAAAATAAATCTTAAAAAAGGAAAAAAATATATATTCAATAACCATGGTAGTATATTTACTTCCGTAACAGTTCCAGTAGGCATCTTCCATACACCCGTGCCTCTGAATCTGCTGTCAGCCTCCTGAACAACAAGCACCTATCAAATCAAACAAAATAATGCCATTATGTTTCAGGGAACACAAGTCACCGTAAAATTCCAGTTCATATTTTGCAACAGTAGTATACTAGTATCCAAATTTGCATTTGCAGTAGCAATAAAAGAGAAATTGATGCAAGAAATCATACGGCAGATCTAACAATTTTGTTAGTATTAAAGCATGCTAAAACAAATTCATATGTATATTCAAATATATTTATGTGCGTGCGGGTGTACACAAGCAGAGATCACTCTGCTTTTATTTGTTTTCAAAGGCACAGAAGTTTCAACTCCATCCATGATCTGTTGCTTTGGTTAAAGAGAACCCGAGAAATGAGGGAAATTTTTTGAAGCAGATGAAATTGGAAAAAAACAAATGATCACCTCTCTATTGTTATTGATGACAAAAGCACCAATACCCACACGATGTGAAGCATTTGCAGGAAGAGTATCAGGGCTACTGGGAATCCAATGCACAAGCATCACATAATCTGGTTCAGCATGATGGTACCTAAATGGTACCTAAATCCAGCC
Source organism: Sindora glabra (assembly GCA_020226215.1). Classification (NCBI taxonomy): domain Eukaryota; kingdom Viridiplantae; phylum Streptophyta; class Magnoliopsida; order Fabales; family Fabaceae; genus Sindora; species Sindora glabra. The sequence continues at coordinate 13,027,175 of CM035230.1, read as the reverse complement.
TAAAAAAGAACAAAAAGGATTATTAGACCTGAGGGTGATAACAGAAAGTTAATCTGAATTTTTGAAATCAGTATTACCGTAATTAATTTTACATATAAGCTTGAACATTACTTATGAGCTGTGCGCAGAAAAAAATTAATTACCCTCACAGCAGGCTCAACAAGATTTGCCAGATTTAAGGCCAACTTGATCCAAACTCCCTTCTTTCCCTGCAATACCCATCTTTGAATTTATGGCATGCTTGTGGTTTTGAGTCCAAAGTCGACTCCTAATTAGAAAGTATTTAAGACGACTAGTAATCCCTTAGTAGTAACTTGAAAATCTACCTGCTGCTTCCAATGCGATATTGAGGCTTTCAACGAAGGAACAAAGACCGTGGAATCCATAGGTTCCTTCATTTCTACAATAACCCCTCCATAGCGATCCTCAGTCGCACTAAGTAATTCAATATCCTGACCCCCCATTTGCTCCATAGCTACTGAATCCGAGGTTTTGGAAGACGACGTGTATCTTCCTGGAAATAGAATACTACTGCTGTAACCTAATTTAAATACCAACGAAGTAAAGGCGTCAAGTTTAAATTGAGCGGTAAAACTACAATTAATCCAAACGCCCTTTTGCAGATTCCCAAATAGCAAAAAATTTCAAGTGCCGCTGAGTAAAAGCTAATTTTAAAAGGATAATTTAATCTTTATTAAGGGAAGTTCTACGGTACTCACATGAAAATCATGAGTACCAATGAGTACCGGATAAAATAGGAGATTTGAACCGTTAAATATTATGCAAACATATCTCAGCCATTCATTGTTTTGAGACTTGAAACCTGATGAGGCAACCTTCGTAGGAGAGAAAAAAGTCAAAATTACCCTTATTATTTTAGGGAAAAGGGATTAGTTTTACTTGAAATTAGATCTTAGGGATGGTGTGAACTGTCGTCGAAACCTCTGGAAAGACGAAGCTTCGATAACTGAAGAAGAAAGGTGGGAGGAAATAGCAGCTTTGCACGATGAAGTTGAGCTTCCACTTGAAGAGTTACTGGAATGTTATGCCGGAGAGAGAGGAGAGTTTATTTTATTAACCACAGTCTTTATTTTGGAATCATGAGCTGCTTAATGCATGGAAAGCCAATTATCACATTACATACTACAACAGGCAATCAATAACGTCGAATAATGTCCAGGTCGACAGCATGGTCGGTGATCTTTGGAGCTTCGATGATGAAAGAATTCCTACTCCTGTGCGCTCGTGAACCACTTGAAGGATTTCTATTTCTAAAAAGTCAATAATAATGGTTTCTTTTTATTTTTTTTTAATCAGTTCGCTGTCTTGGATGGAATTTAAATTGGGAAGAATGGATGATCTGAGTTTAAAGTTCTCTTCTTTTTCTCTATAGAATCAAGCTTTTTCATTTTGTTCCGTAGAGATGAATTGAGAGAACTTAATCTATTGCTAATAATTTATCGAATTGTAGTTTTCAATTCCCCTGCAATGAAATTGTATTGGCCATTTGCATCTCTTGCTCATCTCTTGTCTGCCATCATATTTTTCGTTGAGATATTTTTCTTTTGCTATGTTTTTGTTTTTTATATGCATCTCACTTCATATTCAATTGCTTCCAATTTTAATGATGGAAAATTTGTTTCCTATAGAAGCCACAAAAATCCACCCTGGAAAAGAGGGCCACGAGAAGCAACTTCATCGCCTTCAACAGCTCCAGCTCACTGGTGCTTCACAATTGCTGTCGATCTCTATCTTTAAAGGAGGTTTCGAAGTCGCAGCAGTCCACGCTGAGCTAAAGGGTTATGGAAAACAATGTGCTGAACGAAATCACCAATGCCTTACCTGCATCATCCCTCCTTTATTCTTCTTCAGCTCCTCAATTGCTTCTCTTCCAAATTTCTTTTCTTCAGACAACAGTAACAGACAAGTTATTATGTTGAAGGGCAAAAGGGAGCAACAAAAATTTATTTTGCACCAAAAATGACTGGAAGGTACAAGTCCATCTTCCACGTGTAGACTTGATATGCAATTTCAGCTGTGAGTATATAATGAGTACCGTAACAAAGTGTACTCAAGAAACTCCCCTTTATTAATAACCGGTCCACCTTCCGTGCATGTACCAGATTCTTTTTTTTTTGTCAAAACAAATATATACATACGTTAATATTTTACAAATAAAAATTATCAAAATATTATTATAAAATTAATATAATTTGTATAATTAAAAAATTATGATTAAAAATATAAATATATACACATATTTAAATACATATATTACTTTCTTTCTTTAAATTTTTTATAAAAAGCTTTTATTTTATGAAAAATTTAATGTAAGATAATAAAATCAGTAATCAAATAGAAAAAGGAAACTTTAAAAGATCATTTGCTCAATCCCATCAAAAATACAATAATAATTCTTTTTACCAATAAATATATTATAACTTATTATACATGAGCATAAGAATAATTTACAATATGGCCATATGTAAATAATTTATTAAAAATATAAAATATATTTAAATAAAAACAGTTGTTTTACACCACACTAATATTGTGCTTAAAAATGGTTTTAAATTTAGTGTATTTGAAATATCAACTTATAAAATACTAGTGAAACTATAAAATTAATAATTTAAAGTTTAATATAATTTAGAACATAGTAAAAAATCTATTATAATAATTACTAAATTTAACTAACAATATGAAAAATAAAGTATTTTAAAAATATATTTATAATATAAAATTTAAATACATATTTATCATAAATTAAATTAAATTTTAGTAAATTAAAGTGATAAAAAATATAAAATATATTTGAATAAAAACAATTATTTTACACTACACTAATATTCTGCTTAAAAATGGTTTTAAATTTAGTGTATTTGAAACATCAACTTATAAAATACTAGTGAAACTATAAAATTAATAATTTAAAGTTTAATATAATTTCAATCATAGTAAAAAATCTATTATAATAATTACTAAATTTAACTAACAATATGAAAGAATAGTATTGTAAATAAAGTATTTTAAAAATATATTTATAATATAAAATTTAAATACATATTTATCATAAATTAAATTAAATTTTAGTAAATTAAAATGATAACAAATATAAAATATATGCTCATGTGACTATCATAATTATATTAATATTAGGTAAATACATAAGAATACTATAACAATTTATAATATAAACATATACAAATAATTCATTGAGAATATAAAATATATTTAAATATTATAAATTTTTAAAATCAATATTAAATATGATTTATTAGTAAATTAAAAATTTTTGCATTTATTTAAAATGGGATAGAAAATTAAATAATTATAATATATTAAATTTTAAAAGAAAGTAAATTAGTCTAATAAAATATGAAAATGGTAGAATATCACATTAATTGCTCTTTGATATAAATTTTTTTGAGGTTGCTGTGGGAGAGAAATTTTCTTGTTTTAGGAAATTTAAAAGTGAAAGAGTTTTAAAGGAAAATAATATTGAATTTTAAGATTCTTGAAGAAATAAAAATAAGCTATGCAAATATAAAGTGCTATATCATTAATTCCCTTCTCATTTCATTACATATACATATTAAGATTTTTGAAGATAAATATTAAATATATTTTATTAGTAAATTGTAAAAATTTTTATTTATTTAAGTGAGGGTAAAATATAAATAATAAAATATATTAAATTTAAAAAGAAAGTAAATTAGTGCAATAAAAGAAGACCTTCTCATTTAATTTTCAAACCATATATTTCTTTTAAGATTTTTAAAGTAAGCACTAAATATAGCTTATTAGTAGATTGCAAAAATTTTATTTATTTAAAAGAAAATATAAAATTAAATAATTGTAATATATTAAATTTAAAAAATAAATTAGTCTAATAAAATATAATCTTCTCATTTTATTTTCTATCCATATCTTTTTTTAAAAAAAATTTTAAGATAAATATTAAATATACCCCATTAGTAGATTGTAAAATATTTTTATTTGTTTAAAAGAGGATAAAGATTAAATAATTACAATGTATTAAATTTAAAAGAAAATGTAAATTACTATAATCAAATATGAAAATGATAAATATAACATTAAATGTTTTAACAATTTTGGCCTTTTTTAAAAAAGAAAATGAATTGACTTATATTTAATATGATTTTTTTAAAGTTTGTTTTGGGAGGAAAACTTTTTCATTTTTGGAGGAAAATTTGAGAGAAAAATTTGTAAGTGAAAGAATTTTAAAAGAAAATATAAATATAATTAATCAAATCAAAGAAATAAACAGCGACAGCTAGCCCAAAAAATGAAAAAAAAAAAAAAAAAAACCTCGTGGGCGGCAAGGAAGGAGGGTGAAACAGAACCCAAGAAAGCCTTTTTTGAGAGTACAGGAACTGCAGCGGAGTTGTGAGGAACGATTTTTAGGATTTGCGACGAGGGAAGAGCGGAGGTTACGAGCTCAGAACTTGGGAATGAAAACAAAGCTGATAGTTTTGCAACGTTGTTTAACTTAGGACCCGGTTGAGGAGAAGCACTCAACGTCTGGGATTTTTATAATGACGGGAAAGCAAGCGGACAATTTTCTTGAAAACTGAGGCTGAATGATCTTGGAATTTGAATGGATCTTTAGCGTTGCTTATAAGATAAATTTATTTATTAATTTGGGAAATGTGAAATGAAACCAACATAGCAAGGTCACAGCAAATGGAGATGGAATGGACATCAATTGCAATAACTTTAACAAGTACTAATTCATTCATTTCAACCCAGAAAAGCAAAGTGTCTGGGTGAATCATGTGATTCACTATCAGTTTTGGTAAAAGGTACTTACTTTCACAGTTTCACGGAAACTGGCCATTTGCCACGTTAGGACCCAGGAAATGAAAATTGCTTCATCCAATTCCCAGGTTATACCAGGGCTAATTCTGCGATGCATTGCACGCATATCTGAATTAATTTTATTAATAAATTATGAAATGTTATATTAAATTTTTTTTTCCAAAAAATGTAAAATTTCATGTGAATTATTAAATATTAGATATATAAAAAATATTGAATGCACATAAGAATTCAGTTTAAAAGTATTTGACAAATAATTTTTTAATCAACTTTTAGTTAATTTGAATACCTTAACTATTTGATTAGGTTAATCAATTGATTTGAATGTTTCAAAATAGTTGTTTTAGTTAACTTATTAATCCTTAAATAGTTATTTTAAAAAAATTAAAAATAGTAGCTTTTTGAAGCAATTAATTTACATTTAATACAGAAAAAGATATTCATGTCGATAATTATAAAAAAATTTATATTTCTATCCCTGCTAAATAAAAAAATATGAAATTATATTTATCTATTTCTCAAAGAAAAATATAATGGATATAATAAATTATAATTATTTATTTTTAAATTAAAACTAAATAAGTATAATAAATTATATCAAAATATTTTCATAATAGTAAAAAAATATATGAATACAATCATATTTTTTCTATCAAATTGTATAAATAAAAAAAAGAATACATGTTTCATTTCATAGAAAATTTATTGAGAAAATTATTTTTTATTAAATAATATCTTTTGAATTAAAGAACAATATATATTAAGAAGAAAAAAGGAACAATGGGATGATATTACTTATGAAAGATATATTTTTATATTTAAAATGTGTAATTTATCAATATTTTTAATGTTAAACATATGGATTTTAAATTTAATATTAAAAATACTTACAAAATAAATTTTAATAGGTACTATATCTACCAAAATATTACAAGTATTTCTTCACTAGAAAATTACAATTGTCCATTTTTCAAAGAAAAATCAAGTAAGTATAATGTATTATAATGATATAATTTTTTTAAAAAAATTAATATAATAAATAATATATTATAATGTAAAATATTATTTGAGCAAAAGAATATTCCATTAAATCATAAAATTTACACATATTCTTATATATTATTTTACATACAAATAGCTAATAATAAATGATTAATTTCACTAAACATCTTTATATAAATAACTTGTATTATCAACTAGTTAAATCAATTAATACAATCAATTTCCAGTTAACAACTAATTCAATCAACTAATATCTTTATATAATTAGTTAATTATCAAATAAGGCCTTTAAATTAAAGAAAAAGTACATTTTACCCTTAACTGATTTTATCATTTTTCATTTTAATCTACATATATTTTTAAGCAGTAATGTTGTATGTATTGAAAGTAAAATTTGAAATTAGATTTCAAATGTAAATTAAGAATATTCAATTAAATGTAAAATTATGAAACAAATTTATAAACTCCAATTTAGTGAATTCAGAATGCAATTACAGATCTTACTTTTAATGCACATAACATTTTTTATTTTCAAGTGCCAAAATGTATTTCCCTAAATTTATGTAAATTGATGTTAAAAATTGTTCATAAAGATTTAAAAAAATACTAATCTTATTTCTTCATTTTAATAACCTCTTTTGCTCCTATATATTTATCCTAAATGAAAAAAATTGTAATATTTAGCATGATTGAAAAAAAAATAACTAAACTCTTCAAATATATAAATAAAAACATTTGCATATTTCATTACTAATAATTTTTGCAAAGAATATAATAATAACATATAATTTGTAGATTTAGGTTCTATTTTGCATAAGTAACTGATAATCTAATTAATAACTGATAAACTAATTAATTATATAAGTGTTTTACAAAATTAATTATTAAACTAACCAAAATTGTAAAATGACATTGATAGAAATTGATATATAAATTAAAATAATTCATATTTATCTAACGATTAAATTATATTAACACAATTAAGATATCTTAAATAAAAATATAAGGTTTAGTATTTAATTAATTATATTTTTTTGAACTTACATATTTGTTTATATGATTTTTTTTATTATTTATAATATAATTATAATTATTTAAAATATAATTAATTATATTTTATAATATTGTATATTTATTCACTAATTTATTTTTATTTGTCAATTATTTAATGTAAATTAAATTATGTTGTTGAAAAAAATTTAGATTTACATTATGAAAGGCATGACTTATTAATTAATAAAAAGAATAAGGGTAAATTTAAAAAAATTGAATAGGTAATAGTTTATAAGTTATAATTACTTAAAATAACTTATTAATTCAGAACTTATTTTTTTAATAAATTAATACATGAAATACTTTTAAAAGTTAGCTTATAACTTATTAACTTAAGTTCTATTTTATATAATAAATAAGTTAACTTATAATTTGTTAAACTGATTATTAAGTTATAGGTGAATTTCTAGAAGTATTTCATTCACCAACTTATTGAAAAAAATAAGCTCTAATTTGATAGTCGCTTATAACTTATAAACTATTACGTTTTCAATTTTTTTTTAAATCTTTCATTATTTTTTAGTTAATTCACAATCTATGCTTTTCATAGCATAAACTTAAATTTTTTTTACAAAATATAACTAAATTTAACTTTTACATAATTATATTTTGAACTTTAAATATATAAAAATATATATGTAAATAAATATGTAAAATCATAAAATATAATTAAGTAATTATAATTATATTATAAATAATAAAATAAAATTTATGTAAATAAATAAACATATAAATTCATAAAATATAATTAAATTTTAGATATTATATTTTTGTTTTTGAATATATTAATTATGTTAATATAATTTGATCTTTAGATAAATATGAATTATTTTAATTATATATTTATTTCTATTGATATATCTTTTTATGTTATTTTATAATTTTAATTAGTTTAATAGCTAATTTTACAAATTATTTCTTACATAATTAGTTATTGGTTATCAATTATAGACTATCAACTATTATCTAATTTATCAATTATTAGATAATTTATTAATAATCAGCTAACTTTTCAATTATTTATACTAGACAAAGCTCTAGTAAATAAGTTATTAATAAAACTATTTATTGTATGAAATAAAGTTAGTAAATAAGTTATTAGTAAGCCTATTTATTGTATGAAATAAAGCCTTAAAAAAAGTTCATAAAGCTATATATATATTTTTAGAGGTCATTTGATTCAAAAAAACATATAAAAAATGCAACTTCTTAATAAGTAGGCATTCTTTGAGTTATTTAATTGATCACTAGATGCCAAGACTTTATAGGAAGTAAAATTTTTTAAGAAGTTAATTTTACTTCCCGCAAAATATAGGAGGTTATTTACCAACACTTTCTATCAGTAAAATGAACATTTGATATTATTTATAAATAAAAATATAAAATTACATCTATTTAATTTAATTAATAATCAATTTAACTTTTTATCCTTATAATTTGAAAACTATAATAAATATAATTTAGTAATATAAAATATAAATATAATTATTTAATTAATTATATAATAAATAGAATGAGTATTATATAAAATAAATATTAAATATTATGTTATAAATATAAATTACAAATATAACTGGATGTATAATTATAATAGAAAATATAATTCTAACTATAATTATATTAGTCATATATTTACACTATATATTTTATATTTAATATATTTATTATTTTAATATTTAATTATAAAATAAAAAATTATGTATTTCTTATCCATTCTATATAAATTTTATGTAATTAATTATTTATTATATTAATTATTTAACTAATGTTTTTTATTTAAATTATATCATATTTTAATTATATTAAAATAATGTACATATATTTATATATAAAAAATATATATAATTTTTATATAAATTTGATTTATTTCTTATAATAAATTAAAAAATTACAAATTTAGAAAAATTATTATTAAAACATAAAAGAGACATTACAATTATGATTTCAAAAACAAAATGATAACAAGACATTATTAAAATTTATCAATATTTATTTTTTTATATAATAACTTTAAAGAATATATTAATCATTTTGATAATTTTTTTGAGAAATTTAAAATTGAACCAAATAAATAAACCTAACTCATTAGAAGTGTTCATTTTTGGTATCAACTAAATAACTATAAGTACTTTTTAAGATGTTCATTAAAGGAGTTTACTTTTTAAAAAGTTTAACTTCTTATATGATTTAAATGACTCCTTTGTCCCTATTGAGAATTCTTCACATTAAGTCATATAAATATTAAAAAATTACACTCTATTTTCTTGCAACTGCATTTGAATTTACTTAAATGATTTGTTATAGAATATTTCATCAAAAAATTAATAGAAGAAAGTTTAAATAGGTAAAATGTTAATGGTAGAAAACATATGTGGGCAACTTTTAATACTAAAAAATATAAATGCATAAAGTAAAAATCAAAATAGCTTATAATTTATTAGTTGGGGTTCTATTTCATATAACAAATAAGTTAACTCATAACTTATTGATCTAATTAATAAGTTATAAGTTAATATTTTGAAATATTTTACATACAAACTTATTGAAAAAAATAAGATCTAATTTGATTAAGTATTTTGAGTAATTTGTAATTAATAAGCTACTATATCATCAAATTTTTTTAAATTTATCTTTATTTTTTTATTAATTTATAATCCATACCCTTCATAACATAAATATAAATATTATTTTTTATAAAATATAGTCAATTTATTTTAATATAATTATATTCTAATTTTAAACTATATAAATATATATATATATATATATATATATAAACAAATATATAAGATCATAAAATATAATTAAGTAATTATAATTCTATTATAAATAATAAAATAAAAGTTATATAAGTAATATAAGTAAATAAATAAATTCATAAAATATAATTAAATATTAGAAATTACATTTTTATTTTTAAACATAATAATTGTGTTAATATAATTTAATTTTTAGATAATATGAATTATTTTAATTATATATCTATTTTTATTAATATTTTTTTATGTCATTTCATAATTTTAGTTAATTCAAGAGCTAATTTTATTATACACTTCTTATATAATCAGTTATTAGTTATTAATTATAAGTTCTTAATTATCATATAACTTATCACTAACTAGCTAATTCATTAAGTATCAATTAACTTATTAACTACTTGTACAAAACAAAGTTCTGATTAATAAATTATAAATAAACTTATTTATTGCACGAAATAAAGTCTTAAAACAAATGGATAAAGTTATATACATATATATATATATATATATATATATATATATATAAGTCATTTAATTCACAAAAATATATAGGAAATGAAACTTCCTAATACGTAGAAATTTCTTAGATTATTTAATTGACCACTAATTGCCAATACATTGGGGCAAGTAGAATAGAATTTTTTAAGAAGTTAATTTTACTTCTTACAAAATATAGGAAGTTATTTACTAACACCTTCCCTTGATAAAATAAACTTCATATGTCATTTATATATAAAAATATAAAATTACTCTTACTTAATTTAACTAATGACCATTTTAACTTTTTATTCTTACAATTTAAAAATTATAATAAATATAATTTATAAATTATAAAATATAAATATAATTATTTTATTAATTATATAATAAATATAATAAATATTATATAAAAATAAATATTAAATATTATATCATAGATACAAATTGCAAATATAATCACATATACAATTATAATAGAAAATTTATTTCTAAATATAATTATACTAATTGTATATAATTACAATATTATTTTATTCATTATTTTATATTTAATATATTTATTATTTTAATATTCAATTATAATAATAAAAAATGTGCATTTCTTATCCATTCTATATAAATTTGATTAAATTAATTATTTAACTAATATTTTTCTTCATTTAAATTATATCATATTTTAATTATATTAAAATAATTAAGATATATATTTATATGTATAATATAATTTTTTGATATAAATTTGATTTATTTCTTACAGCAAATTAAAAAATGAAAAAATTACAAATTTAAAAAAATTATGACTAAAATTTAAAAGAGAGATTACAGATATGATTTCAAGAAGAAAAATATAACTAGACATAATTAAAGTTTATCAATATTTTTTAATAATAATTTTGAAGAATATATTAATTATTTTGATAATATTTTTGATAAAATTCTGAGTTTTTTTAACTAATACACCTATACAATAATTTACTTCCTTGAATATATGAATGATCTGCATATATGAAATTCTCTCTAGGTTCCTGCATTGAGATAATAAAAGATTCAGTGCAGGCATATTACAACCTAAACCAAGACAATTCAAGCTTCAACCAAAATAAGTCCATCCGTCTGCACTTGCAATTTCCCCACATTAAGTTGGATTAAAAATATTTTTTAATTTTTATAAGATTAAATTTTTATTAATTTCATTCTTAATTAGATTTTTATATCAATTTGACTATTGAAATATTAAAAAATTTTAATTTTTTATATTTTTGTACATGAGATAAAATAATGAATTATGGTATGAAAGAATTAAAATTTAAAAATTTTTAATTTTATAAAAATTAAACTGATGCAAACTTTTAATTAAAAATAAAATTGATAAAAATTTAATTTTATAAAAATTAAAATAATTTTTTATTCTATTAAACCTTTTGTTATAGCCTATAATTTGACTATTTCAAGCTAGGACTTCTATAAAAAGTTTGCTATCTATTTGTTATAACCATTGTCAAAATTGTTGTGTTGTAATAGCTAGTACTAAGCTTGGCCATGGTTTAGTTATGACCAATTGTCTCCTTATCAATCAACCAATTAAGCATGTTTGATTGTCTAATACAATTATTCATTAATAATTGATTTTTTGCTTGGAACCAATTGAACCCATTTAAGGTGAGTCCAGTTAATTTTGCTAATTCAGTTTGGTTGATAATTGAGCCTAATAAAAACAAATTTTATGCAAATTTGGTTAGACTTCCTACTTAAAAGAGGCCTAATTTAAGCCTAATAAAGGGTCCAATCTGGAGTATGTTTCACACTTAAAAAAAAAGGACTAGAGAGCCCAATAGAACCTCACCACATCACCTACTAAAGCATATAAAAATATATCATACAATTGTACTGAATGCTGCTAATAATACAATATGTTCAAGTTTTTAATAAAATTGATAAAGTTATATAAAGTTATAAAAAATTAGTTTGTAGTTTCTAACAAGACTTCATGCCATAAAAACATCAAATAATGCAAAAAAATTCCTCCACCTCCAAAGTCCAAAGCTCCAGAATTAGCAAAAGCAAAAGGCAAAGGTTATATGTTGTCTTCAATACCTATTTTATATTGATTGGAGTATCCATACTAGAAAGTAAGGCAACAAACTATACTAAAATTAAAAAAAAAAGCCATTATGTAATTATAACTTCTCATTTTCTGCTACAAACTGTACCTATGCCACACTATGTCTTCAAAGGCTAGCATTCACCAAAAAATTACTACAAATTGAGGTCAATTCTATTTATGTACCACTTCCTACCCAAAAATCTTCCAACACTAGTTAGAACTTTATAACATCTATTGAAAGTTAATCAATAGCCATAAGCTGTGTAGTATCCCCTATTCAAACAAAACCACTTGCTCCACTTCCACTAAGCATGCTTCCACTACCTCCAATAGTAACTGTTATGGAGGAAGTTGTTGTACCACCTCTTAACAATTCTAACAATTAGAAAAAATAGCCAAGAAAAGAATGAAACCTTTAAATACAATTAATAAAATAATAAATTAAGCAATAAGGAAGCAAGCATATAATAAGATAGAGAACATTTCAAGTAGCAAAAAATTAGGAAGTAATTGATATTCAGATTTATACCTTGCTCAACTTCATCACATTTGTAAAGTTCATCATCATCTTCAAGGTTATCAAAGTCAAATTGTGAGGATCTCAACCAATTTTAAGTGCATATGAGGGCTTTGATCATTTTAGAGGTAAGAAAGCTTCAAAACAAATCAAGCACCTAACCTCTAGTGCTAAATGTTAATTTTGAAGCTACTGTACCAAGATAGCTAGTACATTTCTAGTTATTTTTAATAAGATCATGAACCTTGATGCATTAAGCTTCCACGAAGCCAAATCATTTAAGTTATCATTTTCATCGCTTCATTAAGGAACCCATCCATCTTCTTTTTTGTATCAATGGTGTCTTTCTTCTTTAAATGAGATCGAAAGGTAGCATTCCAAGCTTTATGTGCATGATTTTCAACTGTAAATGCATCAAGCTGTGTGTCCTTGATTAATGTAGTCATATATACACTAGACTCCTCCTGCCCATGCTCTTTAGATTACCACTCATATATCCTCACCAAATCATCCTTAACCTTCTTAACCATTTTTTGGGCCATATGTTCCCTATAAACTTCTTCAAATGAGTATGTCACAAAAGCCAATTTGTATTTAGGATCTAAAACATTGGCAATAAAAATAAGAAGATTGATGTTTTCAATGTTTCCCCAATACTTCTCAAACTTTGTTTTCATACTTATCACCATCATATTCAAGATCGAATCATTCATTTCACTATCACTCCATTTTTTGATCTCACCTTATAGCATAGACAAATGTGTGAATACAAAATTTGAAGTTACATACAATGACCCTGAAAATGCTAAAGTGACATCATGAGAGATTTTAAGGAAACTCAAAAAAGCTCTTACATTGTTCCAATCACTAGTAGTTGGTGGCCCTATTTACTTGGAATCTCCATGAAGTGTATAGTATAATCATTATCATCTTCCTCCAATCACTTAAAAGCTTTTTAGTATTTCTCAACTGCCTCCAAGGTTTTAAAGGTAGAATTCCACCTTATGGGCACATCAAGGCATACAAGTGCTTTGTAAATGATGTTCTTATCTTGTATGGCTTGCTTAAACCTAAAGAACCTTGAAAGAGAGGATCTTACATACCTTATTACATTCCAAATTGTAGCAATTGAGTTATGAAGATCATTTAATCCCTCATTAACAACTAGGTTTAGTATGTAAATATAACACCTCATGTCTAGCATTTCACCATTCAATATCTACCCTTTCTAATTCTTAACCTTTTTTTTTTAGATATGCTATGGCCTTATCATTTGAGCTAGCATTGTTTATGGTAACACTAAACAACTTCCTAATACCCCATTCATTTATGCATTATTCAATTTGCTTACCTATTATTTTCCCCTTATGGTTTGGCATAAGGTAAAAATTAATAATCCTTTTTTATAACTTCCATTCATTATCTATGAAATGTATAGTTAATGCCATATAGTTTAAGTTTTGCACACTAGTCCAATAATCGGTTGTTATACATGCCCTAACTCAATCAAATTTCAACAACCTTTTTAGCTTGCCTTTTTCTTCCATGAAAATCTTCATGCAATCTTTTCTAATAGTTTGTTTAGAAGGGACATGCAATTGAGCATTCAATCTCTCGCATATATATTTAAAGCCATAACCATTAACTACCCTAAATGGTTACCCATCATATATGATAAACATAGAAATGGCTTTCCTACACTCTTTTAAGTCATAGACATGAGGGGTGGAACCTACTAAGAGTGTTTTATTAGATTTCTTCTCAAAATCAAGAAATTGTTGCCTAGGGCCATTCCTTAAGGTAAAGGCATATTTAAGACATTTAGGTATATAGGCTACCATGTTGGATATGCCATGTCCTTTTACTATCCATAAAGAAATCTAATGTCATAATGAATGCATTCAGCTATTGGTTCACTTACCTTTTCATTAAGTATACTCTTGAAATGATTTCAAGCAATGCTCCTTTTTCTTGTAATGATACTTGCAACCTTGTTAGCCAAAATCTTCCTTTTTGCAAGTTTCTTCCTTTTCTAACTAGATTTATTAGCTATTAATGTTAGTAGTCCACTAGGTTAACCTCTTGAGAAGTAGGAGCAAGTGTTATTGTTGCTAGCCCTCTAAAATCATGCTCATTAGGCTTATCCATGCAGCACTCCTTAATAATAATAATAATAAATTCTCGCAATAAGCTAATCATTATCTAAAAGAAAAATCTAATAAATTAAAAAGAAACCAAAAATGCAAATTTGTCCAATGATACGAACTTCTATTCATTTTCTCACCTAAACAATGTCATTTATGTTTTTTAGATTCCCATGATGCTTTCTCTGAACTTAGTTTAGTACTCTCCTCCCCTATTTTAAGAAATCATTTCTATATGAGTGAAAAATAAATTTATTGTTCACTGCTAAGTTTACATGCAAGAAGAATGTTAAACTAGCACTTCTAGTTTTTCTCCATTATTGATGATAGATTGATTTGAATTAGGGGTGATACAAGATTTTGAAAACTAAAAAATCCTAAAGTTTGAAGAATAAATAAAAAGTATTTTTAACTAGATTGGCACTTTTATTTTATAAGATAGATATGTAATGAAAAACAAGTACTTAAGTTACTATTCTACAAGGTTTATGGAATCCATAATCTACTATTATAGAAGGATTTGCTCTCAGAATCACATAAAAAAGCCAATCAATTCAAAAAAAGTTTATAAGCCATTGGATGTAATTTTAATAATTTCAATAACTTTTAGTATAGTTACTATTTATATGGACAAGAAGTTTACGCATTAATGAATTAAGTGGTGTGGCTAAATGGAGAATGTTAGATCTTTATTTAAACACTTATAAGCCATTGGATGTAATTTTAATAATTTTAATAACTTTTAGTATAGTTTCTATTTAAAATAATAATTCAGCCACTTAATACAAATTAAGTAGAAATATATAAATTAAAGAATTCATCTTCTAAAATTCTTACAAATATATATATATATATATATATATATATATATATATATATATATATATATATATATATTTTCCTTTATGTAACTCGCAAATCCTCGAAACAGAGGAAAACATGCTAGCAAGTAATATTTGTAAACATTGCCTAACATATAAATAAAAAAATGCAATTGGATAAAAAATTATAGCTCCAATGAACTTAGTAGCTTGGGGTGAAGGTACATTGCAATGGATTGAGTGCATAAACATTAACAAGATCACAATCAAAGGCAAAGGAATTGTTGATGGCCAAGGCTCTATTTGGTAGGATGCCAAGGGAAACATGCCCAACACCAAACCAATGGTAAACGTCATTCTTGAGATTCAAATCTTTTTATTTATTCTTGAACAAGTTGATTTTTATTGTTATGTATGATATATGATAATTAGTTGACTTTTAAAATGATGTCAGGAAAAGGATAAGGTTATAAATTAGTTCATTTGGAATCTCATAAATTCTGCTAGTAAAGTATTAGTTCAATTGAAAATAGTATATTGGTTTCCATGAACTTGATTTGTTAATGGATAAAAGTTCAAATTTTAGAAATAATCTTTATTGAAAGAGATGAAATCTTTTTGCTAGGAATAAAGAAATCTTTTAATATTCTAATTCTTAAAGTAGTTAACCCACTAGAATATGATAAATTTTGAACTTTTAAAATACATAAATATTGATTTTGGCCTAATAGAATTTAGAATTTGTAAAAATGTTATGCTAGAAATAACATTTGCTATTGTAAGCAACTTAACCTTTAGACATTAACTTATCCTATACAAAAATACTACGTGATTGTCACTCTAAGCTCTCTTAAACTATTTTAATTATAACTTATTCTAATCATAAATTTTAGAAGGAAGGTTTCTTTAATTTTTCTTCTAAATATTAAATTAAATGACATAGTATTGGACTTAAATTAATTTTTCTTCTTTAAAGTAGAAATGCTTCTTGGTGTGTAGGGTGGACGAATGTTATAGAAAAGGATTATGAGGTAAGTTTTCAATTGACAAATAGGATATTCATCTAGGTTAACTACATTATAGTTTTATGCTTCTCTATATGTGGCTGAAGTACCAAGATTAATTTTTATATAAATGCATTTGCGCATAAAGTACCGATTGTAAAAGAATGAGACATTTGAAAGAGGTTAATGCTTGAAACTCACGATTCAATTTACAAGGTAGAGGTCTAATAGTAACGATGGAGTTTATGTTCTTACAAATTTAAATAATAAACAACCCAGTCCTCAATAAATAAAAAGCATGAGGAAAGTAACAAAACCCAAAACCACAATTAAGTAAAAGAATCACATATCAAAGACAAAATAACAGAATAAAAAGGTGGAGAAGGAGATAGAATCATATACAAAAGAATCAATAAAATAGAGCAAAGTTATAAAACTTACCGAACGAAGGTGTTATAGCTCGATAGACTGTTGGATGGCTTCAATGGAGTTTAGGTTGACAAAATAGTGGTTCCGACTAGTTTCTTGAAGGTGCCAGTGAGAAGCAAATTGGTAGGGTAAGAATCAGCAGTGAAAGCAGATGAGCCCTGCTAAAGCTAAGAGATAAGAGTGGAGACTAAAAGTGAAATAGGGGAATAGGGTTTGCAAAGTAGTCTGATGCAAAAAAAATGCAGAGAGACCTAGAGTTGAATGACTTCAATTGGCTAAGCCTCGATTTGTTTGGTTTCCTTCGAACAACAAGCCCATCACTTGCATCCGTTTGTTAAATCAATTAAGGCCTCTCCTCTAGCCTGTTCTTGACCATCTGGACTTGTTAAATCACTATCGACTCCCCAAATTCAAGTTTCTTTGGATGGTTTTAGGTGATTGACCTAAAAATGGAAACCTCTAATGGCTACTATCTGTATGAGTCAAACAAATACATAAATACAGGCATTAGGAGATAAAATTGCAATGCAATTTAACACTAATCTAAAATTTATAAGCCATAAGAGTTCTAATGCAGCTATATAAAAAAATCATTGTGCTTTGAATTATTTATTTATCATGCGGGTATTAAGTAAAAAATTCCATCATTTAATTTTGAGGTTAAATTTAATTTAATATTAATAAAAAATATTTTACATTAATAATAAGTGAAAAGAAACTACATTATTAAAAAGGTGATAGTAATTAAATTTTTTTAATAATAATAAAAAATTTTAATAATTTTTTATTAATATAATAATAAATGATGGAACAATAATATAAAATTAACTTACATTAACAGTAAGTTAATTTTAAATCCTTTAATATTTTATAATAAATTTATCAATTTATTAGGTAAAAATATTCTATTATTTTGTAATTAATAAATCTTTCTAATCTAAAATTTTTGAATTGAATTACTATGTTTAGTTTTCATTTCTAAATTAATAATTCATGTTATAATTAACAAAATAGGCTAAAACTTGCTAACTAATTTATTAATCTGAGTTTTAAAGGATTTAGGCCTTCATTTTTAAGGTTTTAAAAGACATAAGTTGTAATCAACTTGGCTTGTAAAAGATTATGGATAGGTTAGACCAACCTATGAATTTTTTACATTTTCAAAATTTTATATAAGTGAAAAATTTGAATTCATACAAAATTATACCTCTATTTTTTATTTTTTATTATATAAAGTTGTGTTATGAATAATTTATATACGATGTTTTTATTTTATTAGTACCTTATGACTTATTTTTTATATATAATATTTTTTAGGTGATATATAAATTTAAAATGCATTATGACTAATTTATGGATAAATATGTGGTGCTTTTAAATAATTTTAATTTTTTATTATTTAAAATTTAATTTTTTTAAAAATTAAAAATAAAAAAAAAGCTTGTGAACTAGCCTACAATCCACAATGACTAGACTGCAACTTCCGTATTGGAGGCCCATGTGAAAAATGGACAACTCCAACCTTGCCTCGACCATTCCCTTACTTTGCTTAATGTCTTTTTTACTTAAATTTTGTTAGCAATGAACAAATGTAGACAACAATCTTCTATATCCTAGTGATGCTTGATGTTAAATTATTCTATTTTTTAAGGAAATTGATAGGTTATTTTATTGTTTGATTCATAAATTATTAATAGATCTTTTTCTACATAAATCTATTATAACCAAAAAATGGCAAAAAAAAGTAACCAATTAGAAATGAAAAATAAGGACTTATTTGGTTTATACAGTAGATAAGTTTATTATGGAAATTGAACTTCCTAAAAAATAATGTCATATGCAAACTTTTCAAAAAGTGTTTAAAGTTATTTTATTGACATTAAGGAAGTGATGCTGCCTAGAAAGTAACTTCCTATATTTTATTTAGTTCAATTTTAAATTTCTTGAAAAGTATTAACAAAATAATTACTCTACCTTCAATATTATTATAATATATATTAATAAAATTTAATTATCATTAATTAAATTTAGTGAGAATAATATTATTTAGTATATATAAAGAATATATGAAATAGAATTCACCTAAGGAGATGTGAGTAAGTAAATTTTCATACTTTATGGGAAGTAGAATTTTTTGAAAAGTCTTATTTCCTTTGATATATTAGATAATAGGCAACCAAGGAACTCATTTCTTCTCTATTTTCTAGGAAAATAAAACTTTTCATACTATTACTCTAAACCAAATGATTCCTAAAAGTTTATTTAGCACAAGTATCTAACAAACTAACTTAATTTGTAGTTATTAAAATAGTTAATAATATTAAAAGTGTTTGGTAAAATAAACTATTAAAAATATAAGATGACATAAAAATATTATATAAAGTAAATTAATTTATATTGATCCAATTAAGATACTTGAAATAAAAATATAATTACTAAGAATTTAATCAATTATATTTTATAATATTATATATTTATTTAGTTGCTTACTCATTATTTATTTATTATTTAAAATAAGAATATAATTATTTAAAATTTAATTATTTTTTAATATTATATTTATTTGCTTACTTATTTTTATTTATTTACATTAAATTAATTAGCATAAGTAAAACATATTTACATAATAAGGATATAAGTTAACTAAAAGAATAATAATAAATTTGAAAAAAATAATAATCTTATAAGTTAAGTTATCTTACAACTTATCAAATAAGAATTTTTTTCTCAATAAATTAGTATATTAAATACCTCTTAAAGTTAATCTGTTGTTCATTAATCATACCAATAAATTATAAATTAACTTATTTGTTGTGTTCTCTGAGGCTATATTTAATGCAATGAATAAATTAATTAATAAATTATAAACTTCCTTATAGAGATGTTTAGTAACTATCTTATTTAAAAAAAGAGCTTTAATTTCACAACTTTCACAAATTAGGTTATGAAAAAAAGGTAGATAGAAAAGATAAGGAATAAAAAAAAGGTCAAAAATAAAGTTTATAATGTTTGAATATTATAAAAAACTTAATATGGAAAAAAAGATTAAAAAAGTACATCAGAAATTAGCAAAAATATTTTTCTACCAAATATATATAAAAAATGGATAGAAAACTTAGTATTTACTACCTTTTTATGTAACCTATTAAATGCTATCTCCATCCTCTGTTATTTGTCACATTTAACTATTTTTACAGAGATTAAGAAATTAGTTTAATGTATTTATTGTTATTAAACTTTTCAAAACTACCTTTTAGTTTAAAAATGAAAATCTTGGACAATTCTAATATACCTGAACTAAAAGTTTGGATATTGATATTTAAGAGAATTATCTTCATATTCAGCATCAGATTAAAATTTTATTTAATTTGTAAAAATTAATGACATAGTATTTTTTTATTTTGCTCATATATTTTAACTTATTTATATATCTAGCAATGACTTAAAATTGACTTTTATAATGGGCCATTAATATTTAGCCACTATTATTAGATTGATAGTGATCTATATAATAATTTGTTAGGTCACAAAATATATTTAATAACCAATACATTTAATCTATAAATAAATTATCTATATTGGGCTAAAATTATAAATGATAGAATATGTATATAATGTATTAGAGAAAAAAATTTAAAACAAAAAATTTTATTTGTAAAATTTTTTGTATAAAATAATCCAAATAAATGATGACATAATTGCTACTTGATGAACAATGCCACCACAATCTCATACTTGATTTTTCATACTTATACTATTTTATCCATGTTTGTTAAAAAAATTGTCTTTTTAAACAATAAAACACCAAAAGTAATTTTAAAAAAGATTTACTCATTATGAAAATTTTATTCTTGAAAAAATTTAAATCATAATTTCATATATTATAATATTTAAAATCATATATATATAATTTGATTAAATATGTGTGTATATATATTTTGTAAATTTTAACTACTTAAATAAAATTCAATATACATATGTATTCTACAAATCCTAAATTTCAAAATATAACACTTAAATTTAAATTCAAATAATTTTAATTTTTTAAATTTAGATGCTAAATATTTAGAAGTTGATCAAGTCAACAATTTATCAAGAAAAATAAATCCATTTTCATTAAGAAAATAAATTTAAAAATATGCTTAACTCTTGCAATGATAAAATATAGTTAGTGACATCTTATTAGTGATGATAATATAATTATTCATTTATAATATGTCTAAATAATGAAAATAATTTTTAATAATGGTTAAAATGACATAAGATTCAAAAATTTAATATATGAAAAAGTTGCAACAATTTGGTGATAATTAAATTGATATATCATAAACTAGTTGCTTAAATATTTATGGAGTGCTTAAATAGAGAAAATCAATTTTTGGCTATATTTTCAATATATTTTGAGCTTGATAAGAATTTAAAAATGTGTAAGCTCTACATTATATTTTACAAAAAACTTTAAACATAAAATTAAAAGTTATAGCAATGAAGTCCTTTGGTTTTGTTGATACTTCCAAACTTCTAAAATTTTAATCTTTCATATTTTCAACACTCGTAGCATGTCTTTCTTGATATTTCTTAAGTTGAACATAAAATCTTCCATTACTTTGCTATAATACCAACCTTTTTTCTTTGGACAATCTAATATAATATACATAAACTTCGCAACCTATATAATTAATCTAATATAATATTTCAAGATGCATGATCCATATATAAAAATTTTAATAAATTGATACAAGAATATGGATAATCATCATATTGTATATATCAAAGCATAGCATATTTAATAGACTTGTATAAAATATAACACTTCTACATAAAAACGTACAATATCATTGCAACCATTTATTTGTGATCATCAAAACTCATTGTTTAGAATCTTAATAGAAATAGAAATAGATTAACTTAAGATAAACTTTATCTTAATTAGGATAAACCTATTTTATAAAATATTAGCTTGAGTTTAGCCTTTTAAGTTATATAAAATCAAAATTTGCACTTTGCTTAATTTGTTAAAAAAACTTTGACCTATATAGCCCGTTTGGATAAACAAATTTTCAAATAAACTAACAGATGCAACCCTTCAAGACCTAAAGTTAGCCAAGAACATAATTAGACTTGTATATATAAAAACATTTGTTATAATGCTTATGTATTATTACATAAACTTCTAATATATTATCTAACATAGTAAGATATTCACTATTATTTTATAATTTACTTCAAATCTTTTAAAAAAGATGTAGCTATAGAGAAAGAGAGGGAATGTACTTGAAAATAAAAATAAATTAAAAATAAAAGAGATTTTTGTAGCCATAAACAAATATGAAGCGAGAGGGGTTAAAAAATGAAATTAAGAGAGAAATAAATTAAAAAAGGTAGCTTATAATTTGAAATTGATAAAGAAAGTTAGAGAGAAAGTGGAAGTAGTTATAAAAATTAATAATTTTTTTAAATTATGAGAGTGCAAATAAAAAGGTTACCCTCCCTATAAAGATAGTTTTTGAAAGAAATTTAATGAAATAAAGATGTTTTTATTATATATAAATATATTAATTATTAAACAAGTTAACTTAATAAATTTACAAGTCAAATATTAAGAAGATATGTCTAATCTATTTACATAAATAGATTTTTTTCATTAACCATTATGTATTTTATTAAAATAAATAGGCTAGGCCCAACGTGAGTTCATTGGCCCTTAACTTATTTTTATCTCTATTTTATATTTTTAAAAATCATAATTTTTCTTTCTTGTCATTGAAGGGAAGTAAAGACATGTATAATTGAAGCTTTCTCATTTAGTAGTTACAAGGGGTGTAATTAAGTTAAATCACTCTTAAGTAGTTCAAAATCAACTTGCAAAAAATTCAATTCAAGTTTAAATTTAAACGAGCTAAGCTCGATTAATATACTAATTGAACTTAAATTTTGTATTATTTGATTAAAATTATTTGCAAGTTTAAACATTTTAATAATAAAAAAATATTTTTATTGTTTATTATATATAAATAATATAATACATAAAAAATTTAATCACATTAGTAATTATTGAAATTGTATAAAGAAATATGATATTCTAGGTTAAAATAATTAGCTTTTCTAATATTGATTTAAATTTAATTCACTGATAGTGTGAATTATATTTATACTATCATCCAATCATGTATTATCATATTAGTAAAATACTATTAAAACTTTTTTACTAACATTAAAATTCTCAATTACTATTACTTTTTTAATGATATGTTTTTTTTCTCATTTACTAATATAGTAAAATATTTTATATTGTTAGTAGATCAAATTAAACTCTTCTAATATTTGTTACTTTTTACTAAGTGTAGTTGTAATATTACGTGACCATTATATAAATATTTTTTATAGATTTAATGGTTACAAAAAATACATTAATAAGTAGAATGAGATTAAAAAAATATATATGATAATATTTTATATACTCAAATTTAAGTGAAAGAACAAATTATTTAAAAGTTATACAAATTTGTTCAAGTTTATATTTATCTCTGAAGGGAAATATTTCTAGTCTCACTATAGTACTAAAAATTTTAATATTACTTCACTTGTATTTTAATAAGTAGGATAACTACCTCTTAAATTTTAATGATTATTCATCCATGATGTCAAAATATACTATTTGTCAAAATACAAGTGAAACAAGTACTAAAAATGTTTTCCATTTTTTACTCAAACTTAAATTTGAATATTCCAAATTTGATGAAAAAATTAGGCTTAATGATACATTATTCAAAAAGCTGGGACTTGAACTTGAGTTAAGTTCGAGCTCAGGTCCCAATTAGTCAAGGTTACTAATATCTAACTTAAATTTAAGGATGTTTATTTTTGTGAGTTTAAACCAGAACATATAGATGTTTAACTTAACTCTTATTTGCACACTTAGTAATTGTCATCCATATTGTTGTGTTTAATATGACAAAATGGAATACAATGTAATGGAATGACTATTCTATAATTATGTTTGGTGTGGTTAGAAATGGAATAGGCATTTCATTCCATAATTATATTTGATGCAACAAATATTGTAGGAATGAAATTTTAAAAAAATGTATCAATTACAACAATACCCTTAAAAATAAAAAAGTGTAAACTTAAAATTATATTTAAATTTATATTTATACAAAAGATGGTCTCATCATTTTTATTTATTCATAACTTTTATAATATTGAACATATATTAAATAGTAAAATTGTAATATATATTAAAAAATATATGATATGATCAATAATAAAAAATTACTATATTTAAATTTTATTATTAAAATTATAATTAATAAAAAATTTATAAATTTTTTATTACATTTTTTTATAATTGATAAAAATATTTTATTTTTAATTTTATTATTAAAAATATAATTACCAAAATATCTGGATTCAAAAATATTAAAAATTGATATTATTTTATTATTTACTAATAAATGATAATGTTGAAATATATCAAAAAAGAAAGGGATAGAGATGTAAAAAAGTCATTATACAAATAATAGAATAGTCATTCTATTACTTTTGTTATGGAATGAATGTTCTATCAGTTGAAGAAATAGTCATTTCCATTCTATGGTACCTATCAAGCAAATTTTTTTCATTCCATTCCATTATAATAAATATGCTATAACAGTGTGTTTAGTTGAATGGAATGAAATGGAATAAGAAATGATAAATGAAATGATCAAAAAGTTTATTTAGTAAATTATCATTCCAAATGATGGAATCTCCATTCCATAAAAAAAAAGTGATGGAATGGGCAATTCCTTCATTCATGGATTAGTTCTTTTACACACATATCATTTATATTTTTTTTATATATATTCTAATATTGATCTTTATTAATATATGATAAAAATATTAATTTTTGAATATTTTATATTAAAATATTTTAATAATTATATTTTTAATAATAACATTTAAAATAGGGCATTTTTGTATTCTTTACAAAAAATATGTAATATAAAAATTTAGGAAATTAAAAATTTTATACTTTTATTATAGAATTTTATTGTTAATTATAATTTTGATGATAAAATTTAAATTGTATCAATTTTTATTATTCATTATATCATATATATAATTAAATTAAATTATTAATAAGATAATTATTATTTTTGTAATAAGAATATTACTATTTTTAACTAGACTTTTTTTCATTCCATTTCATTAAAATTTTATTGTTTCAAATATAAAAATGAAATGGAATGCCCATTCCTACCCAATATAATTATGGAATAGTTATTTCATTTCTTTACATTCTCATTCCCATTCTTATTTTATTTCATTCCATCCAACTAAATGTACCATAAAAGCACATTTAGTTGGATGTAATGGAATGGAAATGAAAAGAACTAAAAAGTTTGTTTAGTATGCATTATGAAATAAAAATAGGCATTTTATTAAATGATAGGATATTTATTTCATAATAAAAGTGATGAAATGAATCATTTTATCATTCATGAATTGCTCTTTTTATACATATGTCTTTCATATTTTTTATATATTTTAATATTATTTTTTATTTATATATAATAAAAAATATTAATTTTTGAATATTTTTTATTGAAAATATTTTTATAATTTTTTTGCTAAACAAATGGAAATATATTAACTAACTAAAGACATTACAAAGTCTTAGAGCTAATGAGCTCCTTTTATCATAATTTATCAAAATAGTAGCTTCTGTTGGTGAGGATAACATAAAATTTAGCTTGCTACTACTATTTATAGCATATTTAGCCACATAATAAAAAACTTGGTTGGCTTTTTCTATAGACATGGTGGAGTTGAGGATTTTCAAGTTGTTGAAGAAGTTCCCTACACTCCTCAACTAGGCTGAGAGAATTAGAGGACAAGTTAGAAGAATAGTTATATAAGGAATATATTACAGTATGAGCATCTAGTTCAATCACAAGTGGAAGGAGGCCCATGATCTTAGCCATATACTAACCATCCCTTAAACCTGTCAATTTAGCCACAAAGTTAAATTATTTTCCTAAACCCCTTGAACAACCTAAAACTCAATTGCTTGACCAATCTCGAATGATTGTAACACTAGTAACTAGCCTTGGGTTTCCCTTTGATGCTCCATCTATGTTCATCTTATAGAAACTAAAAAGAGGGGGGTACTGTTAGTGTGTGTCCTAGGAATCAATCATATAGATGATTGAAATAATACATAATGTATTATGTTTTATTTTAAGCAATACAATTATTGTATTATTTTATTTTCATTTTATTAATTTTACGGTAATTTATAACTTAATATAATAATTATCCCTGAAATAATTTTATTATTCCTAAAATATCCCTAGTTAAGTATTATTACGAAAGGGATAGTAATAGTACATCAAGACTGGCATGTATAGTGACTGATGATTATGAATCATGAATATATGATATCAAGTCAATACATGAGTACATTATTAGTGAATAGATGTACTGGACTGATCCAATATGAGAATACTGCATGGATAAAACTTGTGTCATTAGTAGTTCTCATATGGTCACAATTGCATATAGTCCTTTAACCTGAAGTCACTATAGTTCCCTACATGAGGGGTTACTCACTTTGATGTCGTCCTATGTCACCTTTAATCGGGATGACAAGTAGTACATTGATTAGGTGTGTCACGAATCATGCAAAGAGAAGTGAGTAATGTAGATGAAATTTTGTTACTCTTATAAAAAGGAGATATATCCTTGGGCCCCTTGATTGAGTAAGACTTAGAAATGTATGGCCATGCTCAAATAGATCAATATGTGAAATTGATCATTTGTTTTGAAGTCTACTCAGTATCAAGAAATATAAATTGAACTTTGACGAAGATGACACATTTCATGCCTCCAATTCAATTTGGATATTATTATAAAAGGGATTATGATGTAAAACATTGATTATGTATTAGGTAGATATCGAATCACAGACATTCTTACTACTTGAGTGGCAATGATGTATTGCTAGATACTGCTCACTGTCTATGACTCAATAATGAGTCATTGTCAACATAGTAAGAACCTACAAATCACACAAAAAGAGTAGGAATAAAATAATAATTAATTGAACTTTAATTAGATTAATATCCAATTAATTGAACTTATTTTCATGCATATATATATTATTAAATAATAATATATTTTTTAGGTAATAAATATAATTATTATGTGATATTATTTGATATTAAAGTAATATCAAATAGTTACATTATCAAATTTTAGATAAATATATTATGAGATAGTATTATTTTGATATTTGATAACTATATGCAATTATCTAATATTAAGATATTTATATTATGAGATAATATTATTATTTAATATTAGATTATTAATAGATAAGTCCTATCTCTCCTTATTATCTCTAGGATAAGGATAAGATGAGTTGTTAAGTATGATTAGGATTTTTTGGAGGCATTATCCTAGTAGGACTAGGATTGTGGCTTGCCTATGTTCTATAAAAGGAGACTTGAGGGTAACACTTTAAACACGCTCATAAGCTTTCATAAAACCCTAAATCATTCAGAAAACATTCAATCCTAAATCCTACAGAGAAAAACGCATCCTAGCAGATTCGTGGAGGGTGAGAGATTGTTGTTCATTTCATGTGAATACCGTAAAGACGTTGTACCTTCCGACCGGCATTTGATTCATCTGCTCTCTCAAGTTTTGATCAGTAGAAACACGAGTACCCAATAGGTAAAATCCTAATCATTGATTTATGTCTTTTGTATGGATCCTAGGTAAAATTTGGATCGAATTTTAAATTTCTGCTGTGTATGATAATCCAAATTCCAACAGGTCCCAGCTAACATACACCACCTGTTTGTTAAGTGGTTTGGTTAGGACTGCTTTAACAGCCTAAAATTCATAAGCTTTAGTTAAATGGTGGCCCATTTTATTGGACTATTGTAACTTAATTGGTCTAAATTCAAGTTTTCCTATAACCATGGGTAAAAGTCAAAGTGAAAAGTAAATGATCAAAAAGCAGATCGAGGAAAAGAGAGCCAGAATGACAACACAAAAGGGCATTCTCTAAAGATATTACTAATGTTATTTATTCCATTATCATATAAAACATAGTTTAAGGGAATGTTCATGCCTCTGTTAATTAGAAGTTCCCTTGTGGGGAGCCAATTCCACGACAAAAGCTAAATAAAGAACTAGATTTTTGGATAAGTATCAACTTTCCAAATCTAGGAGGAGTTCTAGCTAGGTTTTCTTGTTATTTGAATTTTGACAAATTGAAAAACACTCTTAACAATAGAAGCTCCAAATTTAGATAATCCTCAAACCAATTTATCTTTTCTATTACTCAAGCTAAAATGGATTTTAGTAATAATAGATACTAAATTAGGAGGCAATTCCATAGATATGGTACTAAGATCCCAAAAGCCATTTGTAATTAGGTCTTTAATACATAAGTTTTGCATATTCCTAGGAAGAGAACCTTCACTAAGAGACCTTAGGTTGCCTATATCAAGCCATCTATTTGTCCAAAACCTTATCAAATTTCCATTACCTATAACCCATTTTATTCCATGATAAATAATATCTTTAGCTAATTTTAAAGTTTTCCAATTGTTGCAAGTATTGTTCCTCATAACAGGCTGCCGTTCATTATTCCAATGAAGATATTTTTCCCTAAGAACCTTTACCTATAGAAGAGAATCATTTTCCAAAAATGTCTAGGTCAATTTAGTTAAGCAAGCTAAATTCATTAATGAAAAGTCTCTAATACCCAGACCTCCCTTAGACTTTGGTAAGGTGATGACATTCTAACTAAAAAAGAGAATTTTTCTTGAGTCAGTAGAATTGCCCTACAAAAAATTTCTAATGACCTAATTAATTTGATGGTAAATTGACTTTGGGATTTTCATCCAACTCATTTGATACAAAGGAAGGGCATTCAAGGTAGAGTTAATGAGAATAACTCCACCTATAGAGGATAGATGATTTGACTTCCACCCATTGATTCTATCTTTTAGTTTATCAATTATAAAACCAAAATCAGTTGGCTTATAATTATCTTTTATTTCTATACCAAGATATTTACCCAACCTTCCACTCTGATGAATTCCTAACTTTTTACTAAGTCTATCCTTGGAAGATGACTCAACATTCTTAGGAAAATAGATTTTAGATTTATCTCTATTAACCTACAGACCTAAAATAGATACAAAATGAGCTAAAACTTGATTAATCCCATGAGAATTTTTCATATTAGCATGAGCACATAGAACAACATCATCAACATAAAATAAGTGGGAGAAGTTCAAACCATGTTTATTAATCTTGATTGGGTTCCATTGTTTTTGCTTACAACTTTGTTCAATCAACATGTGTAAATATTCCATGCAAAAAATGAACGGGTCTACGTATTGAAGACGTCTAATAGGATACAAAGTGTTTAATTTTCCACCATTAAACAAAATTTGGTAAGAAATTTTAGATACAATACTTATCACCAACTTAATAAAACTATTTGGAAAATGAAAGAAGATTAAAACCTGTCTAATAAATTCCCATTCTATAGAA
The DNA here is from genome assembly GCA_020226215.1 of Sindora glabra. Classification (NCBI taxonomy): domain Eukaryota; kingdom Viridiplantae; phylum Streptophyta; class Magnoliopsida; order Fabales; family Fabaceae; genus Sindora; species Sindora glabra. The sequence continues at coordinate 12,997,459 of CM035230.1, read as the reverse complement.
TCATAAACTTTTTCCATATCTAATTTTAAGATTATACTTCCTATTCTTGCCTTAGATCTATCTGTAGTATGGATTAACTCTCTCAAAATGATGATGTTATCTGTAGGTTTTCGTGAAGCTACAAAAGCAATTTGGTAAGGAGAAACTAGTTGATTGAGAAAAGGTTTCAATCTATTAGCAAAATATTTTTATAATTATATTTTTAATAATAAAATTGAAAATGTCACAATTTTATTATTAACTACATGATATATTTTGATAATATTAAATTATTTAATAAAATATTTATTATTTTTATAACAAGAATATAATTATCTTTGATTTTTTTATTTTATTCCTATATTATTTTATTATACTAAATATGAAAATAGAATGAAATATCTTATCACACAAATATAATTATGAAAATAACTCATTTTCCTTTAATTTTATTTCATCCAACAAAGTGGACCAAGTCTATGATCGGGGGAATTGTAAGTCTGGACCGATTCTCATAATAATTATGTAATATGTTTAAAATCTCATGTCAATTTAAATGACGTTATCATTATAAAACTAAAAAATATATATATTAAATTACAATTTTAAATCATAACCGCCACATGATTTCAGCAATGTTTGAAACGACTCCTACACGTGTAGATTAGACAAACACAATAACACAGGCATTGGGAGATAAAATTGCAATGCAATTCAACACTACGATCCAAATTTACAAACCACCAGAGTACTAATGCGGCTTCACGAAAGATGTCGTGGCACTTTGTATAATTTATTTATTGAGTAGATATTTACATGATATAAGTTTTTATATAAATTTAACAAATATTTATACAAATACTATTAACATAGTAGTCTATTACCATCGATCATTGATACATTATTATGTGACATTCAAAATCTAACCTTAAAAAAATGTAAACATAACATATAGCCTAATCTGATAATATACTAATGCATTATTATGTCAATAATATACCAAAATCTTTGCCTTAAACTCATCAATCTAATTATCAAACTAATATAAGTGAAATTACTTTATTACTCTCAATAATTTCACTCAAATTTTAGTGAAATTATTGTGATATAAAAGTTTTAAATTGAATCATTATGTTTATTAATAATTTCACTCAATTTTTAGTGAAATTATTGTGATATAAAAGTTTTAAATTGAATCATTATGTTTATTTTTTATTTCTAATTAGATTAGATATTTCATCTTATTTCTTTCTTAGATTTTGTTAAGGAACAACACATATTGAATAAATTCCTTTTTTTCCCTATGAAACTCATTTTTTCACTTTTATTTTTGTAAAATATTTTATATCAATTTTATTCTTGTGAACATCAATTTGCCCAATTTTATCCTTTTATTAGTGTTCATTCAAAATGGAATTAAATAAATTAATATTTTAAGAGAAAAAATTGATACAAAATATTTCACAATAAGTGAGAAAAAGTAGATTTCACAAAGACAAAAAGAGGATTTACTTCATATATAGGAGATTGTTAACTGTCACATCCATATGTGAAAAGCAATCCTCACTCTTTCAATTAGACAAAAAAATTAAATTAACTAATTTAATAATAATAAAATAATATTAGATTCAATTTGCTATCACCAATAATTTTTTCAATTAATGACTCTATTTATTATGAAAATGAGAGATAATGAATGAAGTTAATTTAAACATTTTAGGTTTATATTTCTTTAATTAAATAATTTAAAGTCCCTTTATTACTTTATTAGGATAGTTCTTCTATACTCAGATTAAAAGTTTAAGTATTGATACACTGATTAACAAACTAATAAATAAATAATACCTATATATACATGAAAGAGATTTTCAAATAATTCACTTATTTATAAATTTTATAATTTAAGTCTTAAATTTATTTTAATTTTATTTTTCCTAAAGATCTTTTTTCAATAAACTTATGGGCTTATAAAAACAAGTTAGGCCAAATTTTTTTTATCTGCATAGATTTAAAAATTTGGACCAAAATTTTTTTTGCATATGTTAGAAATTTTTTGAAACAAAAACTAAACTTCCAAAATAAATTTGAAGAATAAAATGAAAGTTAAAAGGTTTCACAATGGACTTCAACAACTTTGATAGAGCTAGGTTTAAAGATGAACAACTTTCATAAAGTAAGTAACTCTTGCTTTTATTGTTGAAAACAAAGTATATGATGTAATGCAATGAATTTTTATTAAATTAGAGTAAGTTTAGACTAACTTATAACAATTTTTTTAGATACTTTAAAGTACTAAAATTATCACTTTACTAAATAACATAACATATTAATGATGATTAAAATTAATTTATCAAATTTAAATATTAAATAAAAAATAATTAATCTAGTATCTTATTGTATCTAATCTCAAACTAAAATACATAATGTAAAGCATTGAATTTTTATCAAAATAGAATAAATTTAGATTAACTTATTATAGTTTTTTAAAATATTTTAAAATACTAAAATTATCACCTAATTAAATAAATTAATTTATTAATGATGACTAAAAATTAATTTTTAAATTTAAATATTATATAAATAAATAATTATAAATTTAGCATTTTATTTTCACTTATCACAAACTAAGATACATGATGTAATACACTGAATTTTTATCAAATTAGAATAAATTTAGAATAACTTATTATAATTTTCTTTATAGATTTTAAATTACTAAAATTATCACCTAATTAAATAAGGTAATATATTAATTATGATAAAAAAATTAATTTTATATATTTAAATATTATATAAATAAATATTTTTTCTAATCAATTTATAAAGTATCAAATTAATTCTAATATTATTACAAATTTCATGCATTGAATTACTAATATTATCACTTAGTTAAATAGAGTAATATATTAATCATTACTAAAAATCATTTTCACATTTTAAACATTACATAAATAATTGATTATACTAATTAATTTACAATAATCCAATTAATATCCATCAAATTATTGCAACTTTGATGGATCAATTTGCTAAAATTATCACCTAATGAAATAGAATAACATATTAAATATTACTAAAAATTAATCAAAAATTGATTTCATTAAGTTGATATTATAGAAATAAATCATTACGTTAAATTATGATGTATCAAATTAATTGGCATTGAATTGGTTCAACTTTGATGTCTTGAATTACTAAAATCATGACCTAAATAAATGGAGTGACATATTAATCATTACCAAAAGTTAATTTTCTCTATTTAAGCACTCTATAAATAATTAAGCATACTAGTTTAGGATATATCAATTTAATTCTCATCAAATTATTGTAACTTCTTTGTATGTTAAATTTCTAAATCTCACATTATTTTAATCATTATTAAAAATTAGTTTCATTATTTGTACATCTCATAAATAAATAATTATGTTATTGTTACTTACAAATTATTACTACCTATATTTTATCATTGCCATCTAAATTAGTAATGAGTAAGGTTTCACTAACAATTGTTCTCAATTGCATGTAAAAACTAATTTCATCATAAACACAAGATATTGTACACACTTTACACTAGTTTAGTAGTAAGCTACTTTAAATTGAAACAAATTATTATAGGGGTGATAATTTTGGGCATGAACACAAAACACTTTAGACAATTTTAAGTTGAACTTATATAAATTTGAGTTATAAATAAGTCAATCTATTTAATATGAAAAATAAGTAGATGGTCGATTCAAGATTAAATAGATTAACATATCAATATGTTTAAGTTAAATATGATACATTAGTTTAATTATAATATAAATTTTCTTAATTGAAATTATTAAATTGTTTTAGATGGGTTGATTTGTTTCAACACATTTAAAGATCAATTTATTTAAAACAGTGCAATTATGATTCATGTTAAATTTAAATTAAGCTTATTTGAGTTATTACTAACCTTATATAAATCTAAATTATCACCCTTAAGTTATTGTATGCACATATATTTGATTATTTTATATATATATCAATGATTTAGTTTAGGATTTAGAGTTTAGAGTTTAGGATTGATCATAAAAAAAGTAAGGAGAAATGTAACATTTAAGCCTTCTTTTAGATTTATTTTGTTAGTAAAAATGGATTTATTTCCCTCATTAAAGTATGAACTTGATTAACGTCCAAATATTTTGTATCTAAATTTAAAAATTAAAAATATTTAGAGTATTTGAATTTAAATTAAAGGATTATATTTTGAGAGTTAGAATTTGCAAAATATATATGTATATTGAATTTTGTTAAGTAGTTAGAATTTACAATATATATGTAATGAATTTACTTTTAGGAACAATCAATGTTTTAGGGATTAGTGTATGCAAATACACACATACAGATACATTTAATCTAATTTTATATGTCATATTTTAAAGATTATAGTATACAAAATTATGATTTAAATTTTTCTTAAGAATAAAACTTAGACAATGGATAAATCTTGTTTTAAAATTACTTTTGATGTTTTATTGTTTTAAAAAACTTTTTTCTTTACAAACATGGATAAAAATAATGTAAATGCAAATAATCAAGTGCAAGATTGTGATAGCATCATTTGTCATGTGTACAATTATATCATAACTTATTTGGATTGTTTTTTACAACAAATTTTATGAATAAAATATTTTTTTATAAATTTTTCTCCAATATGTTATATACATAATCTATCATTTATAATTTTAGTCTAATGTAGATAATTTATTTGTAAATCAAATGTATTAGCTCTTGAATGTATTTTATGGCCTAACAAATTTTATATATATCACTACCAATCCAATAATAATGGCCCAATATTAATTGTTCATTATAAAAGTCTATTTTAAATCATTATTAGATATATAAATAAGTTAAAACATATTAGTAGAATAAAAAAATTATCATGTTATCATTTTTCATAAGTTAATTCCTTCTTCTGTCTATCTTTCTTGATTGATTTTAAATTTAAATAATATTTTAATGTAACACTAAATATAAAAATAAGTATCTCAAGTATCGATATCTAAATTTTTAGTATGAGTATGTTAGAATTAACTATTTTATTATCATTAAATTAACAGTATAATTTTTTTCTTTAAGTGAAAAGGTAGAGGTTGCTAATTACTATATAATTAGCAATTTCCATGGATAATAGTCTTTTGTTGTGTTTAACACTGATTGATGTGAAAATATTGTATTTTTAGAGGAAAAAGTTAGAAGTCTCAAAATGGTTGGATTTAATAGGTTAGCCTAAGATTAGTATAATTTTGTTTAGCTTAAAATTAAGATTGCTATAAAAAATGATAATAACTTAATCTAGTAAGAGATCAAGATTAATAAACCTTAATATTAGTAAATAATAAATCATTAATTTATTAATGTATGTATGTGTATATATTAAAATTATTGAACTTATAATTTGATATATGTAATATTAAAATTATATGTATGATAAATATGAAATAATTTTTAAAGTTAAAAGTAATGAATTTATATATTTTATATTGCTAACATATATTACATAAATTTATCAAAATAAATAATTATATTAAAATTAAAAAAAATTTAATAGTAAAATTAATAAGTTTATATCTTTAATATTATCAATATATATTGCACAAAGTTATTAAAATAAATAGTTATATTAAAATTAAAAAATTAATAAAATTATATGAGAAATTAAAATTATTATAATAAAACTGAAAAATTAATAAGAATAATTACACAGTGTAATTATTATAACTAAACATATATAAAATAATTACTATAATCAACTAAATATATTAATTAGAATAAAAAATTATTTCTATTACAATAAAATAGTGATATATTGGTATATATGTTGTGAATTTAGTTAAAAAAATATTTATACCCATTTTAATTAATAATGAAATTCTTTTAGATTAAGTCTTATGATTGTCACTCCCATAGTTAAAAAATTTTTCATGTTAAAAATTGTTATATCTTGATTTATTTTCTTACTATTTTAGTTATATCAAATAATAATAATAATATAATATAAGTTTTTAACTTATAATAATAACAGTAATCGTAACAGCAACAACAACAATAATTAATTTTAATTAACTAATGAGTAAAATTAGTAATAAACAAATAAGTGATGTATTAATGATAAAGTATAACAAGTTGTAAAATCCATTAGAAATTGTCTGGTAAGCAGCGACTTAGAACTAAAATTAGTACTATAATAACTCAATTTAGTGAAAAATAATCTGACTTAAAACTGACTTATCATATAATTTTTACTCGTTAAATTAATTTTATAGGGTTGAGTTATTTCATTTTGAAAAATTTAAGAAAAAAGGTTGGTTGCTTATCTCTTACTTCATAGATCCCTAATAAATTGTAGTTTATGTAAGTCAATTATTTATAAAATTTTAAAAGAAAATTAATAAAAATATTCAATTAGAAAAAAAAATAAATATAAATATTTAATTTAAAATTTTTAACTTAAGAATCTAAATAAAAGTTGAGTGAAATTATAGGGACAATGGAATAATCTAATATAAATGATAATCTTATGTACTCCATCAATTCTTTTTTAAGTGTTGTTTTAGAGAAAAAAATTATTCCTATTTGTCTATAATTTTAGGAAATCAAGATTGTATTTATTATTTTTGTTCAAATATTATTCTTACTATCTAAATAAATACTTAATAAATTTAATTATCAATTGACTTTTAGTAGAAGATATATTAGTAAATTATAACTCATCTTTCCTAAAATTAAAATTATTTGTTGCTTTTATTAATCCTTGTACAATAACATTAAATAACACTTATAAAGAATGGAGAAAATATATGTTAAGCTTTTGAAAAAAAAGAATTAAGTATAATGCTATATATTATAGGCATTTTTATACCTCAAACAAGACCATAGTCGTTAATACTGTAATATTTATGTGAAATTGCTTGGAAATAAAATTTTGATAATTTTTTTTAACTCACATATATTATGAGTCTGTTTATTTATTATTTTTAAAAATAATTTTCTATTTTTAGAAAATAAAAATTCATATTTAGTAAACTATTCTTATAATCTATTTTTTAAAATAATAACTTTAAATGTATAACATAGAAAGAGACAAAAAATGTAATAAATTTTTTATATTTTCTTAACTTATTCTTTTGTTTTTTATTTCAATTTTATTATTAAAATAAAATATTTTCTTATTTACTTATCCAAACATCTTATATTTATTTTCTTTAGATTTAAAAATAATTTTTAAAAAATAAATTTTAAATAAAAATAAAAATATATCCAAACAAACTTTATATTTTTTGTAATAAATTCCATAAAATAATATACAAGAATCCCATGCAGTGATTAAACACGAAAGTTGATGCTAATACTTTATTTTATGGTTACCATATTACATCAATCATCACATTGCTTAAATTTGGTTGCCACAAATCCTTTCAGTATAATAGGTGTTCTCATTCTTTCTCAGCAATGATGACCGATTACTAACTTCATCACCCATTTATTAATTTTTTGAAATTGACGCATATTAAAAATATGGGTTTTTGGCTTTTTTCTTTTGGCCGTAGGCTTTTTAGTTTTTCAAGACAATGAAAATCACAAAAATTGACAAATGCATTTTATTTAGTGAACAGAGAAAGGATATGTATTATACCTAAAACATACAAAAACTTATTCTAAACAAAGTGAGACTACCTCATCAGCAGTTCTTCAAAGAATCGACACTATCCATATTTCTACAAGCTAGAATAGAAATTTCAATGCAACTCTTGCAACCCACAAATATTTATATTAGAATTTGAAGTTCCTATTGTCACAACACTATCAAGTACGAGTACTACAACAGGGACAGATTACTAAACACTAACCATCATGCGGAGGTGGGTAAAGCTCGATTCAAATTATATCATGTATGCACCCGTGAATAATAGTATGAAAACGTAATTTGTTTAGTTGGAGTTGGAATTTAATAAGTGGCTAGCGTCTTGGTGGTTGAAGTACAGATAGGTTTTCTTGCCGGAAGATGTAGTAGTAGCTAGCCGAGTAAAGCCAGTGTAGTTTCCATCCAACTTTGCCAGGCATATTTTAGCAACAAAATCAAAGAGCCCGCTGTTTCGTACAAAAGGTTGGGCTGCATAATCCTCAATCGGCATCCACTGACAAAAAAAAAAAACACAAAACAGCATTACGATGATTTCTAGCAGTTACCGAATTCTCAGGAACTAGGATAGAAAGACGGCTCATTCAATGAACTTATCAAAATGCAGACTATGTTACTGACTTGAAACAGATAAAAATAAAAAGGATGAAAGTAATATAGGCAGAGGAAACCCGATAGAAGCTAAGATAATTTCCACAATCTGTAGCGAATCAATTGGCATTGGAACACACCTTAGCAGCCTCAATTTCCGAAGTTTGCATCTGGATGTCAGAGGAGCGAGGCTGTAGCATGCAGACAAAGAACATATCCGATTTCTGAAAGAATGACTGATGGCTTTGCCTGTTGCCAGAAAGACAAAAATATTGTGACGACCAGCCACAAGATTGAAATTGAAGAACAAATTATTTGAAATTAAATGGAGATCGACCTAATGGTTTTCATAATGTGCAGACTATATTTTTTACTGGAAAAACTAATTATGGCTTTTACACATAATAACTTCAGACAGACATTCTGAACAAAGATGACCTACAAATTACAATAAGATAATAGTAAAAAGAAAAAAGTGTCTTCCTCTTACCTGAATGCTAATACTTCAATAAATTCTGTCAGTATCTAAAAGGAGAGGAAAAAGAGACATTTTAGCTTCAGAAAGGTCCAGAAAATAGAATTAGAAAACAACATATTGATCATGCTTACTCCAGTCTCTTCTCTAACTTCTCTGATTGCAGCATCAGAAATATCCTCTCCCTATAAGTCACATTTAAATATGAACTAAAGATAAATCTTAAAAAAGGAAAAAATTTATTTCAATAACCATGGTAGTATATTTACTTCCATAACAGTTCCAGTAGGCATCTTCCATACACCAGTGCCTCTGAATCTGCCGTCAGTCTCCTGAACAACAAGCACCTATCAAATTAAACAAAATAATGTCATTATGTTTCAGGGACCACGAGTCGCTGTAAAATTCCATTTCATATTTTGCAACAGTAGTATACCAGTATGCAAATCTGTATTTGCAGTAGCAATAAAAGAGAAATTGACGCAAGAAATCATACGGCAGATCTAACAATTTTGTTAGTACTAAAGCATGCTAAAACAAATTCATATGCATATTCAAAGATATTTATGTATGTCCAGGTGAGCACAAGCAGAGATCGCACTGTTTTTATTTGTTTTGAAAGGCACAGAAGTTTCAACTCCACCCATGATCTGTTGCTTTCGTTAAAGAGAACCCGACAAAGGAGGGAAATTTTTTGAAGCAGATGAAATTGGAAAACAACAAATGATTACCTCTCTATTGTTATTCATGACAAAAGCACCAATACCCACACGATGTGAAGCATTTGCAGGAAGAGTATCAGGGCTGCTGGGAATCCAATGCACAAGCATCACATAATCTGGTTCAGCATGATGGTACCTAAATCCAGCCTGAAGAAGAACAAAAAGGATTATCAGACCTGAGGATGATAACGGAAAATTAATCTGAATTCTTGAAATTAGTATTACTATAATTAATTATATATATAAGCTTGAACATTACTTGTGAGCTGTGCGGCAGAAAAAGGTAATTTACCTTCACAGCAGGCTCAACAAGATTTGCCAGCTTTAAGGGCAACTTGATCCAAACTCCCTTCTTTCCCTGCAATACCCATCTTTGAATTTATGACATGCTTGTGGTTTTGAGTCCAAAGTTGACTCCTAATTAGAAAGTATTCAGGACGAGTAGTAATCACTTAGTAATAACTTGAAAATAAAATCTACCTGCTGCTTCCAATGCGATATTGAGGCTTTCAACGAAGGGACAAAGACCGTGGAATCCATAGGTTCCTTCATTTTTACAATAACCCCTCCATATCGATCCTCAGTCGCACTAAGTAATTGAATATCCTGACCCTCCATTTGCTCCATAGCTACTGAAGTTACGGAAAACGACATGTATCTTCTTGGAAATAGAATACTACTGCTGTAACCTAATTTAATTACCAAAGTAAAGGCGTTAACTTAAATTGAGCAGTAGAACTACAATTAATCCAAACACCCTATAAAAATTAAATAATTATGATATATTAAATTAAAAAAAGTAAATTAGTATAATCAAATATGAAAATGATAGATATAGTATTAAATATTTTAACACTTTTGACCCTTTCCGGTAGGAAAATTAATTGACTTATATTTGACATGATGTTTTTAGAGGCTGTTTTGGAAGGAAAACTTTTTTATTTTCGAACCAAAATTTGAAAAAAATATTTACAAGTAAAAGAATTTTAGAAGAAGGTATCAGTATTATTAATCAAATCGAAGAGATAAACAGCGACAGCTAGCCAAACAAAAAAAAAAAAACTACCTTGAGGGGAGGCAAGGAAAGAGGGTGAAGCAGAACCCAAGAAAGCCCTTTTTGAGAGCGCAGGAACTGCAGTAGCACTTGTGAGGAACGATTTTAGGATTTGCGACGAGGGAAGAGTAGAGGTTACAAGCTCAGAACCTGAGAATGGAAAACAAAGATGATAGTTTAAAAACCCCCAAAACACACACGTCGGGTTTTGCAACTTTGTCTAACTTATGACCCAGTTGAGGAGAAACACTAAACGTCTGGGATTTTTATATTGACGGTAAAGCAAGTGGACAATTTTCTTGAAAACTGAGGCTGAATGACCTTGGAATTTGAATGGGTCTTTGGCGTTGCTTATAAGATGTTCACTCCGTTTTTTTTTTATCCGCATATTTTTAAAAAAAAATTATTTTTTTACCTATTATTTTAAAATTTTAATAAAATATTAAATATTTTTTTAAATTTATTTTTTATTTTATTAATAAATATTTTATTATTCTACATTATTAGATAATTTACATTTATTTCTTTATATTTTTTTCTATTTTTAATTATTTTGAATCGTTTCTTTTTATTTATCACATTTTAAAAAAAAAATTTATTCTTTTTTATCTATCATTTTAAAATTTTAATGAAACATTAAATATTATTTTTTTAAATTTATCATTTTCTTTCATTAATAAATATTTTATTATTCTACATTATTAGTTAATTTACATTTATTTTTTTATATTTTTCTTTCTATTTTTTATTATCTTGAATTTTGTATATAAAGAGTAATTTTGTAAAATTTATCAAAAATAATTAAATTTAACTACTTTTATGAAATTAATTAATGATGATAAATAAATAGAAATATATGAAATAATTTATTTATTAATTTGAGAAATGTGAAATGAAACCAACAAGAAAAGGTCACAGCAAACGGAGATGAAATGGGCATCAATTGCATTAACTTAACACGTACTAATTCATTATTTTATTTCAACCGAGAAAGGCAAACTGTCTGTGGGAATCACGTGATTCGCTACCAGTTTTGGTAAAAAGGTACACGCTTTCGCGCAAACTGGCCATTAGGCTGATTCTGCCGTGCATTGCACGCATATCTGAATTAATTTTATTAATAAATTATGAAATGTTATTAATAAATAAATAAATATATATATATATATATATATATAATGCATGTAAGAATTCACCTTGAATGTATTTAACAAACAATTTTTTATCAACTTTTAGTTAATTTGAATGTTTGAAAATAGTTATTTTAGTTAAATTATTAACCCTTAAATAATCATTATAAAAAAGTTAAAAATAATAACTTTTTGAAGCAATTAATTTATATTTAATATATAAAAAGACATTCATGCCCATAATTATAAATTTTTTTATATTTACAACCCTAATAAATAAATAAAATATGAAATTATATTTATCTATTTCTCAGAGAAAAATCTAATGCATATAATAAATTATAATTATTTACTTTTTAAATGAAAACTAAATAAGTATAATAAATTATATTAAAATATTTTCGTAATAGTAAAAAAATTATATGAATACAATCATATTTTTCCTATTAAATTGTATAAAAAAGAAGAGAATATATATTTTATTTCATAGAAAATGATAGAAAATTTATTGAGAAAATTAATTTTTTATCAAATAATATCTTTTGAATTAAAGAACAATATATATTAAGAAGAAAAAAGGAACAATGGGATGATATTACTTGTGAAAGATATATTTTTTTATTTAAAATGTGTAATTTATGACTATTTTAAATTTTAAACAAATGGATTTTAAAGTTAATGTTAAAAATACTTACAAAAATAAATTTTAATTGGTACTATATCTACCTAAATATTACAAGTATTTCTTCACTAGAAAATTACAATTGTCCACTTTTTAAAGAAAAATCAAATAAGTACAATATATTATAATGATATGGTTTTTTTAAAAAAATTAATATAACAAATAATGTATTATAATAAAAAATATTATTCAAGTAAAAGAATATTCAAATAAATCATAAAATATACACATATTCTTATATATTATTTTACATGTAAATAGCTAATAATAAATGATTGATTTCACTAAACATCTTTATATAAATAGCTTATGTTATCAACAAGTCAAATAATCTAATACAATTAGTTATCAACTAATAGTTAATTCAATCAACTAATTGCTAATATAATTATTTAATTGTCAAATAAGGCTTTTAAATTAAAGGAAATGTACATTTTACCCTTAAGTGATTTCATCATTTTTCATTTTAATCTACATATATTTTCAAGCAATAATGTTGTATGTATCAAAAATAAAATATGAAATTAGATTTTTAATGTAAATTAAAAATATTTAATTAAATATAAAATTTTGAAACAAATTTGTAAAATTCAATTTGATGGATTTAGAACCTAATTATAAATCTTACTTTTAATGTGCATAACATTTTTTATTTTCAAGGGCCAAAATTTATTTCCCTATATTTATATAAATTGATGTTAAAAATTCTTCATAAAGATTAAAAAATACTAATCTTATCTCTTTATTTTAATAACCTCTTTTGCTCCTATATGTTTATCTTAAATGAAAAAATAATTGTAATATATAGCGTGAGTAAAAAAAAAAACTAATCTCTTCAAATATATAAATAAAAAAATTTGTATATTTTATTACCGATAATTTTTGCAAAGAATATAACAATAACATATAGTTTGTAAATTTAGGTTCTATTTTGCATGAGTAACTAATAATCTAATTAGTAACTAATAAACTAGTTGATTATATAAATATTTTGCAAAATTAGTTATTGAACTAAACGAAATTGTAAAATGATATAAAAATATATTAATAGAAATAGATATATAAATTAAAATAATTCATATTTATCTAAAGATTAAATTATATTAACACAATTAAGATATTTAAAATAAAAATATAAACTTTAGTATTTAATTAATTATATTTTTTAAACTTATATATTTATTTATATAATTTTTATTTATTATCTATAATATAATTATAATTATTTAAAATATAATTAATTATATTTTATAATATCATATATTTATTTACTAATTTATTTTAATTTTTTAATTATTAAATGTAAATTAAATTATGTTGTTGAAAAAAATTTAGATTTATATTATGAAAGGCATGGTTTGTTAATTAATAAAAAGAATAAAGGTAAATTTAGAAAAAAAATTTAAACAAATAGTAGCTTATAAGTTATGAGTTATAAATTACTTAAAATAAATTATTAAATCAGAAATTAATTTTTTAATATTTTTAAAGATTAACTTATAACTTATTAATTGGACTCTATTTTACATAATAAATAAATAAACTTATAATTTGTTAACTCAATTAATAAGTTATAGGTGAATCTCTAAAAGTGTTTGGTTCATCAACTTATTTAAAAAAATAAGCTTTAATTTGATAGTAGCTTATAAATTATAAATTATTATATCTTTAATTTTTTTTAAAATATATCATTATTATTTTTATTAATTTAAAATTTGTACCTTTTATAATATAAATTTAAATTTTTTTACAAAATATAATTAACTTAACTTTTACATAATTATATTTTGAATTGTAAATATATAAAAATATATATGTAAATAAATATGTAAGATCATAAAATATAATTAAGTAATTATAATTATATTATAAATAATAAAATAAAAATTATATAAATAAATATATAAATTCATAAAATATAATTAAATTTTAGATATTATACTTTTATTTTCGAGTATATTATTATGTTAATATAATTTGATCTTTAGATAAATATAAATTATTTTAATTATATATTTGTTTCTATTGATATATCTTTTTTATGTCATTTTATAATTTTAATTAATTTAATAGCTAATTTTATAAAATATTTCTTACATAATCAATTATCGATTATCTATTATAGACTATCAACTATCAACTATAACTTAATTTATTAGTTATTAAATAACATATTAATTATCAGTTAACTTATTAATTATTTATACAAGATAGAGTCCTGATAAATAAATTATAAGTTAACTTATTTATCAAAAAAATTATAAGATAGAGCTCTGATAAATAAATAAATTATAACTTCATAGAGTTATATATATATATTTTTAAGATCATTTGATTCATAGAAGCATATAGAAATGTAACTTCCTAATAAGTAGGAATTTTTTGAGTTATCTAATTTACCACTAGATGCCAATATTTTATGAAAAGTAAAATTTATTAAGAAGCTAATTTTACTTCCCCCAAAATGCAAGAGGTTATTTACCAACACTTTTTCTTAGTAATAAATAGAATGAGTATTATATAAAATAAATATTAAATATTATATCATAAATATAATTATATTAATTATATATTTGCATTATATTATTTTATATTTAATATATTTATTATTATAATATTTAATTATAAAAATAAAAAATTATGTATTTCTTATCCATTCTATATAAATCTTATAGAATTAATTATTTATTATATTAATTATTTAAATAATATTTTTTATTTAAATCATATCATATTTTAATTATATTAAAATAATTAATATATTTATATATATAAAAGATATATAATTTTTTGATATAAATTTGATTTATTTGTTATAGTAAATTAAAAAATGAAAAAATTACAAATTTAGAAAAATTATTCTTAAAACATAAAAGAGAGATTACAAATATGACTTCAAAAAGAAAAAGATAACAAGATATAATTAAAATTTATCAATATTTATTTTTTTATATAAAAACTTTGATGAATATATTAATTATTTTGATAATATTTTTTAAGAAATACTTAATTGACCTAAATAAAATATAGGAACCTAATTCATTAGAAATGTTCATTTTTTTTGTATGATCTAAATAATTATGAGCACTTTTTGAGATGCTTATAAAGGAGTTTACTTTCTAAAAAGTTTAACTTCTTGTATGATCTAAATGACTCATTGAGAATTCTTCATATTAATTCATATAAATATTAAAAAATTACACTTTACTTTCTTGCAACTTTATATGAATTTACTTAAACTATTTATTATAAAATATTTCATTAAAAATTTAATAGAAGGAAGTTTAAATAGGTAAAATGTTAATAATAGAAAACATATGTGGGCAACTTTTAATACTAAAAAACATAAATGCATTAAGTGAAAATCAAAATAGCTTATAATTTATTGATTCCAGTTCTATTTCACATAATAAATAAATTAACTCATAACTTGTTAATCTAATTAATAAATTATAAATTGATCTTTAAAGGTATTTCATGCGCAAATTTATTTAAAAAATAAGTTCTAATTTGATAAACTACTTTAAGTAATTTATAACTTATAAGTTATTATATCTTTAATTTTTTTAAATTTATCTTTATTTTTATTAATTTATAATCCATACTCTTCATAACGTAAAACTAAATATTACTTTTTTATATAAAATATAATTAATTTAATTTTAATATAATTCTATTCTAATTTTAAACTATAAATATATATATATATATATGTAAATAAATATATAAGATCATAAAATATAATTAAGTAATTATAATTATATTATAAATAATAAAATAAAAGTTATGTAAGTAAATAAATAAATAAATTCATAAAATATAATTTAATATTAGAAATTACACTTTTATTTTTAAACATATTAATTGTGTAATATAATTTAATCTTTAGATAAATATGAATTATTTTAATTATATCTATTTTTATTATAATTTTAACTTATCATTTACTAGTCAATTTATTAAGTATCAACTAACTTATTAAGTATTTGTACAAAACAAAGCCTTGATCAATAAATTATAAACTAACTTATTTACTGCGCGAAATAAAATCTTAAAACAAATGGATATATATATATATATTATAAGTCATTTAATTCGCAGAAGCACGTGGAAAATGCAACTTCCTTATAAGTAGAAATTTCTTGGGTTATTTAGTTGAAAACCAATTGCCAATACATTGGGGGAAATAGAATTTAAGGAAGTAGAATAGAATTTCTTGGGAAGTTAATTTTACTTTTTATAAAATATAAGAAGTTATTTACCAACACCTTCTTTTGATAAAATAAACTTCCTATGTCATTTATAGGTTAAAATATAAAATTATTTTTATTTAATTTAACTAATGGCCATTTTAACTTTTTATCCTTACAATTTAAAAATTATAATAAATATAATTTATAAATTATAAAATATAAATATAATTATTTTGTTAATTATATAATAAATAGAATGGGTATTATATAAAAATAAATATTAAATATTATATCATAAATACAAATTGCAAATATAATCTGACATATAATTATAATAGAAAGTTTAATTCTAATATAATTATATTAATTGTATATAATTAAAATATTATTTTATATCTAATATATTTATTATTTTAATATTCAATTATAATAATAAAAAATTATGTATTTCTTATCCATTCTATATAAATTTGATAAAATTATTTATTTATTATATTAATATTTAACTAATATTTTTCTTCATTTAAATTATATCATATTTTAGTTATATTGAAATAATTAAGATATATATTTATATATATAATGTATATAATTTTTTGAGATAAATTTGATTTATTTCTTATAGAAAATTAAAAAAAATTGTGATTAATCTTCAAACAGAGATCACAAATATGATTTCAAAAAGAAAATATAACTAGACATAATTAAAATTTATCAATATTTTTTTAATAATAATTTTGAAGAGCATATTAATTATTTTGATAATATTTTTTTTATAAAATTCTGAGTTTTTTTTTAACTAATACACCTATACAGCAATTTACTTCCCTGAATATATGAATGATCTACTTGAATGAAATTCTTTCCAGGTTCCTGCATTGAGGTAATAGAAGATCCAGTGCAGGCATATTACAACCTAAACCAAGATAATATTTAATAAGTCCATCCATCTGCACTTGCAATTTCTCCACATTAAGTTGGATTAAAAATATATTTTAATTTTTACAAGATTAAATTTTTATTAATTTCATTCTTAATTAGAAATTTAGATCAATTTGATTATTGAAATATTAAAAATTTTTAAATTTTAATATTTTTGTACATGAAATAAAATAATAAATTATTGTACGAAATAATTAAAATTTAAAATTTTTTAATTTTATAAAAATTAAACTCATACAAAGTTTTAATTAAAAATAAAATTGATAAAAATTTAATTTTATGAAAATTAAAATAGATTTTAATCCATTAAACCTTTTGTTATAACCTAAAATTTGACTATTTCAAACCAAGACTTCTATAAGAAGCTTGCTATCCATTTGTCATAGCCACTACCAAGATTGTTGCATTGTAACAGTTAGTACTAAGCTGTGCCACAGTTCGGTTATGGCCAATTATCTTCCTATCAATCAACCGATTGAGTATGTTTCATTGTTTAATACAATTACTTGTTGATAACTAATTTTTTGCTTGGAATCGAATACACCCATTTAAGGTGGGTCTAGTCGATTTTGCTAGTTCAGTTTGATTCACAATCGAGCTGCAAATTTGGTTGGGCTTTCTACTTAACAAAAGGTCCAATTTAAGTCTAATAAAGGGCCCAATCTAAAGCATGTTTCACACTTAAAAAAAAGGATTGGAGAGCCTAATAGAACCTCATCACATCACTTGCTAAATCACATAAAAATACATCATGCAATTATATTGAATGCTGCTAATAATACAACATGTTTAAGTTTTTAACAAAATTGATAAAGTCATATAAGGTTATAAACAATTAGTTTGTAGTTTCTAACAAGACTCCATGCAATATGAACATTAAATAATGCAAAAAATTCTTCCACCTCCAAAGTCCAAAGCTCCAAAATTTATAAAAGCAAAGGGCAAAGGTTATGTATTCAATACCTATTTTGTACTGATTAAAGCATCCCTACCAAAAAAATAAAGCAGCAAATGATACTAAAATAAAAAAAAGCCACTGTGCAATTATAACTTCCTATTTTTTGCCACAAATTGTACCTATGGCATGTTATGTCTTCAATGGCCAGCATTTACCAAAAAACTACTATAACTTGAAGTCAATTTTATTTATGTAAGAAAATGTATTTACCTCCTACCCAAAAATCTTTCAACACTAGTTAGAACTTTACAACATCTATTGAAAGTTACGCCATAGCCATAGGTTATGTGGTGTCCCATATTCGAACAGAACCATTTGCTCTACTTCCACTAAGCATGCTTCCACCACCTCCAATAGTCACTGTTATGGAGGAAGTTGTTGCACCACCTCCTAACAATTCTAACAATTAGAAAAAAATAGTTAAGAAAAGAATGAAATCTCCATATACAATTAACAAAATAATAAATTAAGGAGTAAAGAAGCAAGCATATAATAAGATAGAGAACATTTCAAGTAGCAAAAAATTAGAAAGTAATTGATATTCAGATTTATACCTTGCTCAATTTCATCACACTTGTAAAGTTCATCATCATCTTCAAGGTTATTAAAGTCAAGTCAATTAGGGTTCAATCATTTTAAGGGTAAGAAAGCTTCAAAATAAATCAAGCACCCCCAATATTAAATGTTGATTCTAAAGCCACTATGGACACAAAGATAGCCAATACATCTCTAGCTATCTTTGATACAATCATGAACCTTGATGCATTAAGCTTGCACTAAGCCAAAACATTAAAGTTGTCACTTTCATTGCTTCATTAAAGAACCTCTCTATCTTATTTTTTGCATCAATGAGGTCTTTCTCCTTTAAATGAGATTAGAAGGCAACATTCAAAGCCTTATTTGCATGACTTTCAATTGTAGATGCATTAGGTTGTGTGTCCCAGGTTAATGCAATCATAAATACACTAGACTTCCCTTGCCTATGCTCTTTACAGTACCACTCATATATCCTCACCAAATCATCCTTAACCTTCTAAACCATTTTTTGGGCCATATGTTCCCTATAAATTTCTTCAAATTACTATGTCACAAAAGCTAATTTATATCTAGGATCTAGAACATTTGCAATAAAAATAAAGGGATTGATGTTTTCAATATTCGCTCAATACTTCTTAAACTTTGTTTTTATGCTTATCACCATCATATTCAAGATCAAATCATTAATTTCACTATCACTCCATTTTTTAATCTTACCTTATAGCATAGATAAATGTGTGTTATAGAATTTGAAGTTACATACAATGGCCTTGAAAATGCTAAAGTGACATCATAAAAGATTTTAAGGAAATTCAAAAAAGCTTTTATGTTATTCCAATCACTAATATTTGGTAGCCCTATGTACTTGGAATCTTCTATGAAGTGTATGATGGAATCACTATTATCTTTCTCTAATCTCTTAGGAGTTTTTTGGTATTTCTTAGCTACCTCTAGCATTTTAAAAGTGAAGTTCCACCTTGTGGGCATATCAAGGCATACAGTGCTTTATGAGTTATGTTCTCATCTTGTGTGGCTTGTTTAGACCTAGAGAACCTTAAAGGAGAGGATTTCATATATCTTACTGTATTCCAAATTGTAGCAATTAAGTTATGAAGATCCTTCAATCCCTTATTAACAATAAGGTTTAGTGTGTGAGCATAACACCTCACATCTAGCATTTCACTTTCCAATACTAACCTTTTCCAATTCTTACATTTTTTTCTAGATATGCTATGGCCCATCATTTAAGTTAGCATTGTCTACAGTTACAGTAAATAACTTTTTAATACCTTACTCATTCATGCATTATTCAGTTTGCTTCCCTATTGTTTCCTCCTTATGGTTTGGTATGAGGCAAAAATTAATGATCCTTTTTTATAACTTCCATTCATTATTTATGAAATGTATAGTTAATATCACATAGTTCAAGTTTTGCACACTAGTCTAGTAATTAGTTGTTATACATGCCCTAACATAATCAAATTTCAATAACCATTTCAACCTACTTTTTTCTTCCATGAAAATTTTCATGCAATCTCTTCTAATAGTTTATTTAGAAGGGACATACAGTTGGGGATTCAATCTTTTGCGCATATATTTAAAGCTATAACCTTCAACTACTTTAAATGGTTACTCATCACATATGACAAATGCAGAAATAGTTTTCCTACACTCTTCTAAGTTATATACAAAAAGGGTGGAACCTACTAAGAGAGTTTTATTAGATTTCTTCTTAAAATCAAAAACCTGTTGCTTGGGGTCATTCCTTAAAGCAAAGGCATATTTAAGACATTTAGGTATATAGGCTAACATGTTGGATATGTCATGCTCTTTACTATCATAAAGAAATCTAATGCCACAGTGAATGCATTTAGCTATTAGTTCACTCACCTCTTCATCGAGTACTCTCTTGAAATGATCCCAAGTAATATTTCTCTTTTCTATAGTGGTACTTGTTACCTTGTGGGCTGAAATATTTCTTCTTGTAGGTTTCTTCCTCTTCTGATTAGATTTGTTAGCTATTAATAGTGGTGGTCCACTAGGCTAGCCTCTTGAGAAATAGAAGCAAGTGTTGTTACTACTGCCTCACTAGAATCATGCTCATTAGGCTTATCCATGCAACACTCCCTAATCATAATAAATTCTCACAATAAGCTAATCATCATCCAAAGAAAAATCTAATAAATTCAAAAGAAACTAGAAATGCAAATTTATCCAATAATACAAACTTCTATTCATGTTCTTGCCGAAACAATGTCATTTAATGTTTTTTGGATTCCCATGATGCTTTCTTTAAACTAAATTTAGTACTCTCTTCCACTATTTTAAGAAATCATTTCTATATGAGTGAAAAATAAACTTATTGTTCACTGCTAAGTTTGTATGCAAGAAGAGTGTTAAACTAGCACTTCTAGTTTTTCTCCATTATTAATGATAGATTGATTTGAATTAAAGGTGATACAAGATTTTGAAAATTGAAAAATCCTAAAGTTTGAAGAATAAATGAGAAGTCTTTTTAAGTGGATAGATACTTTTATTTTATAAGATACATATGTAATGAAAAATAAGTACTTCAGTTACTATTCTACGAGGTTTATGGCATTTATAATTTTCTATTATTGAAGGATTTGCTCTCAAGATCACATTAAAAAGCCAATCAATTCAAAAAAAGAAATTTATAAGCCATTAGATGTAATTTTATTAACTTTTAGTATAGTTACTATTTATCTAGACAAGAAGTTTATGCATTGATGAATTGAGTGATGTGGTTAAATGGAGAATGTTAAATCTTCATTTAACCACTTATAAGCCATTGGATGTAATTTTAATAACTTTTAGTATAGTTACTATTTAAAATAATAATTTGACCACTTATTACAAATTAAGCAAAAATATATACATTAAAGAATTCATCTTCTAAAATTCCTAAATATACATATTTTTCCTTTTTGTAGCTCGCAAATCCTAGAAGTAGAAGAAAACATGCTAGCAAGTACTATTTGCAAACATTGCCTAACATATACAAAAAAATGCAATTGGATAGAAAAATTATAGCTCTAATAAACTCAACAACTTGGGGTGAAGGTACTTTGCAATGGATTAAGTTCATAAACCTTAACAAGATCACAATCAAAGGCAAAGGAATTATTGATGGCCAAGGCTCTGTTTAGATGCCAAGGAAAACATGTCCAACACCAAACCAACGTTAAACATCATTCTTGAGATTCAAATCTTTTTATTTGTTATTAAAAAAGTTAGTTTTTATTGTTATGCCTAATATAGGATAATTAGTTAGCTTTTAAGACGATGTCAAGGAAAGGATAAAGTTATAAATTCATTCATTTAGAATCTCATAAATTTTAGTAGCAAAGTATTAGTTCAATTCAAAATAGTATATTAGTCTCCACGAACTTGATTTGTTGATGGAAAAGTTCAAATTTTGGAAATAATCTTTATTGAAAGAAAAGAAATCTTTTTGCTAAGAATGGAGAAATCTTTTAATATTTGAATTCTTAAAGTAGTTATCCTACTAGAATATCATAAATTTTGAACTTTTAAAATACATAAACATTGATTTTGGCCCGATAGAATTTAGAACTTCTAAAAATGTTATGTTAGAAATAGCATTTGCTATTGCAAGCAAGCTTAACCTTAAGACATTTACTTATCCTATACAAAAATACTACATCATTGTCTTTCTAAGCTATCTTAAACTATTCTAATTATAACTTATTTTAATCATAAATTTTAAAATGAAGGTTTCTTTAATTTTCCTTCTAAACATCAAATTAAATGACATAGTATTGGACTCAAATTAATTTTTCTTCTTTAGAGTAGAAATGCTTTTAGGTGTTTAGGGTGGGCGAATCTCATAGAAGAGGATTATGAGGTAAGTATTTAGTTAACAAATAGGATATTTGTCTTGGTTAATTACATTACAATTTTGTGCTTCTCCATGTGTGGCTAAAGTGCCAAGATTAATTTTTATATAAATACATTTATGCATGAAGTACCAGTTACAAAAAAAAGAGTTGTTTGAGAAAGGTTAAAGCTTAAAGCTCATAGTTCAATTTATAAGGAAGGAGTCTAATAGCAAGGATGGAGTTAGTGTTTTTAAAAATTTAAATGATAAACAACCTAAGTCCCCAATACATAAAACACAGAATCTTCAAATAAAGAGCACGAGGATAGTAACAAAGCCCAAAACCACAGTTATGTAAAAGAATCACATATCAAAGACAAAACAACAAAAAAAAGATAGAGAAGGAGATAAGGTCATATACAAAAGAATCAATAAAATATAACAAAGTTATAAAGTTTATTATATAAAGGTGTTGTAGCTCGATGGATTGGTTGGATGACTTTAATGGAATTTAAGGTTGACAAAAAGGTGGTTCTAACTAGTTTCTAGTTGGAAATGTTAATGAGAGGTTGACTGGTGGTGCAAGAATCAATGGTAAAAGCAAATGAGCTTTGCTAAGGCTAGGAGATGAAAGTTAAGAATAAGAGTAAAATGAGGGAATAAATTTTGCAAGGTGGTCTGATTCCCCCCCCCCAAAAAAAAACAAAGAGGCCTTAAACAACATCATTTGGCGAGCCTCAACTGGTTCAGTCTCCTTCAGACAACAAGCCTATCACTTGCATCTGCCCACTAAATTAACTTAGGCCTTTCCTTTAGCCCATTCTCTAGGCTTGCTAAATTGCTACCAACTGCCCAAATTCGAGCTTCTTCGGATGGTTTTGGGTGGTTTATCAAAAAATGGACACCTTAACAGCTACTATCCGCATGAGTCAAACAAATACAAAAATACAGGCATTAGGAGATAAGAAATCAAAGGAGTTCTAAAATTCGTAAACCACAGGAGTTCTAATGCGACTACATGAAAGAAATCATAGTGCTTTAAATTATTTATTTATTGAGCGAGTATTAAGTAAAAAATTCCATCATTTAATATTGAGTTTAAATTTAATTTAATATTAATATAAAATATTTTATATTATTAATAAATAAGAAGAAAATATATTATTAAAAAGGTGATAGTAATTAAATTTTTTTAATAATAATAAAATAATTTTAATAATTTTTTATTACTATAATAATAAATGATAGAGTAATAATATAAGATTAACTTACACTGATAGCAAGTTAATTTTAAATCCTTTATATTTTGTAATAAATTTATCAATTTATTAGGAAAAATTATTTTATTATTTTGTAATATCATTCAATTTTTTAATAAATCTTTCCGATCTAAAATTTTTGAATTGAATTACTATGTTTAGTTTTCATTTCTAATTTAATAATTCATGTTAGAATTGACAAAATAGGCTAAAACCTATTGACCAATTTATTAATCTTTCAGTTTTGAAGGATTTAAGCCTTCATTTTGAAGGTTCTAAGAGATATAAGTTACAATTGGCCTAGCTTGCAAAAGCCTATGGATAGGTCAGACTAATTTATAAATTTTCTTTACATTTTCAAAATTTTATGAAAGTCTAAATTTTAAATTCATACAAAATTATAATTCTATTTTTTTATTTTTTATTATATAAAGTTATGTTATAAATAATTTATAGATGATATTTTTATTTTATTAGTATTTTATAACTTATTTTTTATATATAATATTTTATAAGGTGATATATAAATTTAAGATATATTATGACTAATTTATGGATAGATATGTAGTACTTTTAAATGATTTTAATTTTTTATTATTTTAAAGCTAAATTTTTTAAAAAAATAAAATTAAAAAAACCCTCATGAACTAGCCTACAATCTACAATAACCAGATTATGGCTTCCATATTGGATGTCCGTGTGAAAAATAGGCAAATCTAGCCCTAGCTCGGTTATTCCCTAACTCTATTTGATGTGCTTTTTAGTTAAATTTTGTTAACAATGAACAAATGTAGACAACAATCTTTTGTGGTCTAATGATGCTTGATGTTAAATTATTTTATTTTTAAAGGAAATTGATAGGTCATTTGTTGTTTACTTTATAAACTATTAAGAGATCTTTTTCTACACAGATCAATTATAGTAAAAAAATAACAAAAAAACTATCTAATTAGAAATTAAAAATAAAGGGTCATTTGGGTCATACAACAAGTAAGTTTATGTAAGAAATTGAACTTCCTAAGAAATAACGTCATATGTGAACTTCTTAAAAAGTGTTTAAAGTTATTTAATTGGCATTAAGGAAGGGATGTTGCCCAAAAAATAACTTTCTATATTTTATTTAGTTCAACTTTGAATTTCTTAGAAAGTATTAACAAAATGATTATTTTAACCTTAATATTATTATAATACATATTAATAAATTTTAATTATCATTAATTAAATTTAATGAAAATAATTTTATTTAGTAGAACTTACCTAAAGAGATGTAAGTAAGTAATTTTTCATACTTTATAAGAAGTAGAACTTCTTAAAAAATCTTATTTCCTTCAATACATTAGATAATAGGCAACCAAGGAACTCATTTCTTTTCTATTTCTTAGGAAATAAAACTTTTCATACTATTACTGCAAACTAAATGATCCTAAAAGTTTATTTGGCATAGTATTTAATAAACTAACTTAATTTGTAATTAATAAAATAGCTAATAATATTAAAAGTATTTGGTAAAATAAACTATTAAAAATATAAAATGACATAAAAATATTAATATAAAGTAAATTAATATATATTTATTTTGAGATTAAATTATATTAATCCAATTAAGATACCCGAAATGAAAATATAATTACTAAAAATTTAATCAATTATATTTTATAATATTATATATTTATTTAGTTGCTTACTCATTTTTATTTATTTATTATTTAAAATAAGAATATAATTATTTAAAAGTTAATTATTTTTCAATATTACATTTATTTGCTTACTTATTTTTATTTATTTACATTAAACTAATTAGCATAACTAAAACATATTTACATAATAAGGATATAAGTTAGCTAAAAGAATAATAAAAAATTTAAAAAAAATTAATCTTATAAGTTATAAGTTAAGTTATCTTATAAACTCATCAAATTAGAATTTTTTTTCAATAATTTAGTATATTAAATACATCTTAAAGTTAACTTGTTGTTCATTAATCATGCCAATAAGTTATAAATTAACTTATTTATTGTATTAAACACACTTTAAGGCTATGTTTTTTTTTTTAGTGATAGTAGGAGTGGTTAACTAATAACTTATTAACACAATCAATAAATTATAAACTTGCCTATAAAGATGTTTGTAACTACCTTATTAAAAAAAGAGCTTTAATTTCACAACTTTCACAAATTAGCTTACCCTTGGATTAGATTTATGAAAAAAAAGGTAGAAAGAAAAGATAAGGAATGAAAAAAAAGTCAAAAATAAAGTTTTTAATGTTTGAATATTATAGAAAACTTAATATGGAAAAAAAGATTGAAAAAGTATATTAGAAATTAGCAAAAATATTTTTTTGCCAAATAGATATAAAAATTGGATAGAAAGCTTGGTATTTACTAACTTTTTATGTAGCCTATTAAATGCTATCTCCATCCTCTATTATTTGTCACATTTACTTATTTTTATAGAGATTAAGAAATCAATTTAGTGTATTTATTTTTATTGAACTTTTCAAAATTACCCTTTAGTTTAAAATTTATGACAATTCTAATATATCTGAACTAAAAGTTTAGATATTGATACTTAAGAGAATTGTCTTCATATTCAACTTTAGATTAAAATATTATTTAAGCATACAATTAAGAGAGATAAATAAAAGAAGAGATCAACTTGTGAAAAATAATGACATGGTATTTTTTTATTTTGCTCATATATTTTAACTTATTTATGTATCTAGCGATAACTTAAAATTGAATTTTGCAATGAGTTGTTAATATTCAACTACTATTATCAGATTGGTAGAGATCTATATAATAATTTGTTAGCTCGCAAAATATATTTAATAACCAATACATTTAATCTATAAATAAATTATCTATATTGGACTAAAATTATAAATGATAGAATATGTATATAACATATTAGAGAAAAAAATTTTAAACAAAAATTTTTATCTATGAAATTTGTTATATAAAATAATCCAAATAAGTGATGACATAATTGCTACTTGATGAACGATACCATCACAATCTCATACTTGATTATTTGTACTTATACTATTTTATCCATGTTTGTTAAGAAAATCATTTTTTAAAACAATATAACACCAAATGTAATTTTAAAAAAGATTTACTCATTATGAAAATTTTATTCTTGAAAAAATTTATATCATAATTTTTCATATTATAATACTTAAAATTTAATATAGAAAATTTGATTAAATATGTGTGTATATATATATATTGTAAATTTTAACTACTTAAATAAAATTTAATATACATATGTATTCTACAAATCCTAACTTTCAAAATATGACACTCAATTTTAAATTCAAATAATTTTAATTTTTTAATTTAGATACAAAATATTTAGAAATTGATTAAGTCAATAATTTATTAAGAAAAATAAATCCATTTTCATTAACAAAATAAATTTGAAAGAATGCATGACTCTTGTAATGATAAAATATAGTTGGTGACATCTTGTTAGTGACGATAATATAATTATTTATTTATAAGATGTCTAAATAATGAAACTAATATTTAATAATGGTTAAAATGATGTAAGATTCAAAATTTTAATATATGAAAAAGTTGCAATAATTTGGTGATAATTAAATTGATATATCATAAACTGGTATGCTTAAATATTTATGGAGTTCATAAAGAGAGAAAATCAATTTTTGGCAATATTTTCAATATATTTTGAGCTTGATAAAAATTTAAAAATGTGTTTAAGCTTTGCATTATGGAAAACTTTATTTTACAAAAAAGTTTAAGTCTAAAAGTAAAAGGTATAGTAATGAAGTTCTTAAGTTTTGTTAATATTTCCATACTTCCAAAACTTTAATCTTTCATATTTTTAACACTCATAGCATGTCTTTCTTAACTTTCTTTCTTGATATTTCTTAAGTTGAACATGATAAAATCTTTCATTACTTTGCTATGATGCTAACTCTTCTTCTTTGGACAATCTGATATAATATATATAAACTTTACAACCTATATAATTAGTCTAATATAATATTTCAAGATGCATGATCCATATATAAAAATTATAATAAATTAATATAAGAATATGTATAATCATCATATCGTATATATCAAAGCATAACATGTTTAATAGACTTGTGTAAAATATAACACTTTTGCATAAAGACATATAATATTATTGCAACCATTCATTTGTGATCATCAAAACTCATAGTTTAGAATCTTAATAGAAATAGATTAACTCATGACAGGCTTTATCTTAATTAGGATAAACCTATTTTATAAAATATTAACTAAACTTTAGCCTTTTAAGTTATATAAGATCAAAATTTGTGCTTTGCTTACTTTGTTAAAAAAATTATAACCTATATAACTTGTTTCGATAAACTAACAAATGCAACCCTTCAAGACCTAGAGTTAGCCAATAACATAATTAGACCTATATATATATAGAAACATTTGTTATAATACTTATGTATTATTATATAAACTTTTAATATATTATCTAACACAGTAAGATATTCATTATTATTTTATAATTTAATTTAAATCTTTTAAAAAAGATGTAATTATAGAGAAAGAGAATGCACTTTAAAATTGAAATTAAAATAAATTAAAAAATAAAAGAGATGGTTACAATCATAAATAAATATGAAGTGAAAAGTGTTAAAAAATAAAATTAAGAGAGAAGTAAATTAAAAAAAATATGGGTTATAATTTGAAATTGATAAAGAAAGTTAGAGGGAAAATAGGAGTAGTTATAAAAATTAATAATTTTTTTAACTTATGAGAGTTGGTCGAGTTGGATAACACCAGCCCATAACCTAAGTAGGGGTCATTCTCTCCTTTTGGGTTATGTTAGGCCTTTGACAGTTAATGTAAAACTTTATTGAAACTTCGAACATAGATTGCACATGACGATTTAATTGTGCTAATATTAGCTCGTTGTCCAAAAGTAACATGCTGTATGACTCGAGTATACTATCAAATAAGCTCATCACATTTTCTAAGATAGATTAGGTAAAGAAGTTAGTTTGGAAAAGCAAAATTAGGTTTAGCACTTAGAATATCGATATATTGATAGGTAAATCTTTGAAGGTTGTAGATACCTTGATTCAAAGAAGAATTAACATCATGTTTCTTCAAGAAACTAAATGGGTTAGAGAAAGAGTTTAGGAGCTAAACACTATAGGATTTAAACTATGATACATAAGGAAAGTTAAGGGAAAGAATGGAGTTAGTATTATTATAAACAAGAATTAGAAGAAGAATGTGGTGAATATAAATAGGATTAGGGATAAGATCTTATCATTAAGATTAATGGTTGTATAGGAAACCATTTATATCATTAATGTTTATGTACCATAAGTAGGATTGGAAACACATTTGAAGGAGAAGTTTTGGAAAGATCTGGAGGGATTGGTTTAAAGAATTTTATAAAAAGAAAAGATTCTCATCGGAGGGAATCTAAATAGACATGTTAGTAATGAGGTAAGGTAATTTTCGGGAGTTCATGGAGGATTTAGTTTTAGAGAATAGAATATGATTTTGAGATTGCAAACACTTGTTTTAAGAAGTAGGAGAAGCATCTAATCACATACAAGAGTGGAACCTCAAGGTTGCAAATTGATTTCTTTTTGTTAAGGAGCTCAGATAAAAGAATTTGTAGGGATTGTGAAGTGATTTTAGGGGAGAGCTTTACTATATAGCATAAAGTCTTGGTCTTTTGGTTCTTGATGTTCATTTTAAGACTCGCAACCAAAAAAGATGACAAGTTATAAATCCTAGAATCAAGTGGTCGCAGCTTAAAAT
The DNA here is from genome assembly GCA_020226215.1 of Sindora glabra. Classification (NCBI taxonomy): domain Eukaryota; kingdom Viridiplantae; phylum Streptophyta; class Magnoliopsida; order Fabales; family Fabaceae; genus Sindora; species Sindora glabra. The sequence continues at coordinate 12,967,614 of CM035230.1, read as the reverse complement.
GAGAAACAAATGACTTTTAAGAGAATATTATTAGAGGAAGGTGTCATGACACGCCTCACGATGGAATTCGAGGGAGGCGAACAGGTTTTCACACCTCTTCGGAAATGTAATGGTGTAGTGTGAATAAAAATAAAATAAAGTTGCCACCAATTATTTTTTTATAGTGTGATTGAAATATTGAAAATAATCTATAATCCTAGAGTTTAAATTTGGGAGTTGGTTACGTGTAAGGAATGTATTAGCACCTTACAACATCTGTTCAAAAAATAGTTACCCATTTATTCTAATTCTATCCTATAAGTTAAATTATTATTATCTTTATTATATTATATGTGTGTTTCCCTAAGAATATGATTATTAATTTTAAGTCAATTTGTTAATTTGATTATTCAAATTTATCCAACTTTATGGTAGGATTCAGATGAAATAGAGTGCCTCAATAATGCTAAGTACCACTGTGATTCTACCTGTAATCGGATTACTTAACTTCAATACGTCATACGCACAAATTTTATTATTTTTGAAAGATTTTTATTTTATTATTTATGAATAATTATTGTTAATTTATCTTTTATAAAGATTTTTTATTATTTTCAAAGGTTTTTAATAAATAATTGTAATATAATTTTAAAGTAACAAAAATTATTTTAGTATTTTTATTTATTTATTTAAAAGTATTATATTAATAATTTTTTAGATTATCAAATTTATCCAACTTTATAGCCAAATTTTAAATAAAAATTTAAAAGAATTGAAGTTATAATTCCAACATTATTCCATAATTTTAAAGTATCAATTTTGTTAACTTCATGACCAAATCTAAATACATAATTGCTTAGAAAAATTGAAATCATAATTTAATATTATTTTTATAATTTTTAAAATATCAAATTTATCCAACTTCATGATTAAATCTAAATAAAGAGTTACTCAAGAAAATTGAAATTATACTTATTACACCTACAATTAATTTCAATATTATTTCGCTATCATAAATATATATAAATCATAAATGCACATGATGAATATAATACAATTTTTATATGCAATAACATTGAGATTTTTCAGTTTAATCAGTTCTCTCAATTTAATTTTAAAATATCTCTCATTTCAAGAATATTAAATAGTTTAAACCTCCAAACTATTTTATTTTATTTTGTTATAAGAATTATACAAAATAATATTTAATATTATATATTAAATAAATAAAATATTAATTAATTTTTATTAATAAATAAATAAAATAAAAAATAAAAAAAATTGAAGAAAGGAGGATGGGTTGGAAACATCCGTCCTTACTGAAAAGGTGAGAAAGGGGAAGACGTCTTCAAAGAAGGACATCCCCTTCTTTTCTCATTTTTAATAATTTATATTTTATATATTTTTTAAATAAAATAAAATATAAAATTTAAAGTAAAATAAAAAATTTAAAATAAAATAAAATGAAATAAAAACTAAAATAAGGAAGGAAATGGGATGAAACAAATAATATATATATATATATATTAAAAAAAATTATCTCGATATTATTTTTTCTTTTTCACATTCTCTTATTCTTCATTCTTCATTTTACAAACTCTTCTTCTTCTTTTTTTAATATTTTTGCCTTTTGTAATTTTTTTTATTTTTGTTTAGTTCTCTCTCTTCCTCCTTAAATAACACTCACTTTCTCCTTTTGAATAACTCACCTTTCCCTTATTTTTGAATAACTTCTTCTCCTCTTTGTATCTCCCTTTCTCTACTCTTTGTATCTCTTTCTCCTCTCTGTGTTCCTTTCTCCTCTTTGTAAACTAGTTTCCCTTTAAATAACACAAGTCTTGTGTTTTTCATGTGTGAAAGGAAAAAAATTTTAGCAGAAATGATAGAGAAATAAACTCCAAGTAGGTAAAAGTCGATGCTTTATAATTGAAATTGGTAGTCAAGTTTGGTGAGATATTGGTAGTTGAATTTCAAAATTTCCAATTACAAAATCTATGAAAATATATTTGTAAACCACAATGAAGGAAGCCCTAGGATGCATATGTACAACATGGTCCAACCACTAAATTTACAAAAGTAGATTTAGAGAATTTCTACACATATGAAGATTTTATTTATTTGTTGTTTATCATTTAAAAAAATTTTAATGTATTTTTATTTTTGTATTATTATCTGAACAAAATTGAGCATCAATAACTGCCTTTTTACTTATCCTTCTAGAATTAGGAGGTAAACAAAGAGGTTATTACATAATTACATTTAAAACTATACTAGTTTATCATAACAAATAAGAATAATTATAAAGTCATAGTACCAATTACAATCACTCGGGGGATCCTGTTTGGTAGCTACTTCTTCACAACATTGTCTAATAATAGTAGTAGTGGGGTTATAGTTGTCACTTCTATTAATACCATTTAATCATTCAACTTCAGATTCTACCTAGTAGTTATTTCTTCATGGCAATGGCCAATAGTAATAGTAGTATGATTACAATTGACATAACAATCAACATTGCCTTATCATTCATAAGACGAGGATTTATAATTCATCTTTGAAAAAAATGACAGAGCATCCCTTATTGATCTAATCCTAACCATGAGTAACCATTATGTTGACATGTATCACAAATCACCACATAAGCTAGAGCTATAGCTTAGAAGATAACAACCAAAATATATAATTTTCACATCACAGTGTTCCTCCTTCAAATTCCTATAAGATTGATAAGTCTTCGAATTGTTGTAATGTCTCTGTTTTAGCATGAAGAAGGACAACAATGGTCTAAAGTAGAAGTAAAGGAAACTAAGACATTAAAGAAAAGTAGAAATTAAAAGAATGGTGATGGGGAAGTTGGTAAAAAATTAAAGAGAGGTAGATGATAAAGGCCACCAAAAGGTAATAAATATTGATAAGGAAGTCAAATTAAAAGAGATGCAAAGAGGTTTGATGATAAAGGAGCTCAAAATTGAATGGAATGAGGGAATAATAATAGTTAGTGAGAAAAGATGAAAAGTGATTGGGTGATGGAGATTTTAAAGATAGGGGAATATAATAAGCTACAATAAAGGAATTAGGAAAAGGAAGCATTATGCCGAGAAAGAAGGAATTTTTTTTTGTATAGGGATCATAGTATTAAGTAAAACTGAAAGGAGAGAGAGTACAATTTGGCCCCATTAACACTAGGTTAAGAAAACTAAATCTGCTTCACTGGTGCAACCCAAATTAACTGGACTAATTCTAATATAACAATTGAAATGAGATAAGTTTTATCCAAATTGATTAAGTTCAAAAGAAATGCCTTAGATAGACATGGGCTTAACTCAACTTAGATGCATTCAATTTAAAAATGTGAGGAGTTTGACCTAACTTAATTAGCTTAATCGAACAAGATAAAGGAAAATGACTTGGATTGACACAAGTTCAACGTAAATTGATTGAGTCCGGTTTAACAAAGAAAAATAAGATTACCTGGATTAACACAGGCTTGACTTGACTTAATCAAGTTCGATTTAATAATGAAAATGAAAATGACTTGGATTGAAGTAGGCTCGACCTAACTTCATTGAATTTAGTTTATCGATGAAAAGTAAAATAACCTGGATTGATACAAGCTCAACCTAACTTGATTAAGTTGGATTTAATGAAATAAAGGAAAATGAGCTGGATTGACATATGCTCAACCCCACTTAATTGAGTTTGATTCAATAATGAAAAGAAAAATGACTTGGATTGACATAGGCTCAATCTAACTTAATTTAGTTTGATTTAACAAGATAAAGGAATTGACCTAGATTGACATAAGCTTAACTTAATTTGATTGGGTTCGATTTAATGATAAAAGAAAAATGACCTAGATTGACGTATTGAGTTTAATTTAATGATGAAAAATAAAATAACCTAAATTGATACAAGCTCAACCTAACTTGATTGAATTCGATTTAATAATGAAAAGTAAAATGATTTGGATTGATGCAGGCTCGACCTTAACTTGATTAAGTTCGATTTAACAATAAAAATGGAAATGACTTAGATTAAAGTAGGCTCAATCGAGCTTGATTAGATTTGATTTAATGATAAAAAGTAAAATGCCCTGGATTAATGTAAGCTCGACCTAACTTAATTAAGTTCAATTTAAAAATAAAAAGTAAAATGATTTGGATTGATCTAGGCTCGATTTAACTTGATTGAGTTCAATTTAACAATGAAAATGGACATAACTTGGATTGATGCAGGCTCAACCTAACTTAATTGGGTTCGATTTAATGATAAAAAGTAAAATAACTTGAATTAACGTAGGCTCGACCTAACTTGATTAAATTCAATTTAACGAAGAATAGTAAATGACTTAAATTGATGCAAACTCAACCCAACTTAATTGAGTTTGATTTAACAATAAAAATGGAAATGACCTAAATTAATGTAGGCTTAACCTAACTTGATTGGGTTTAATTTAATGATAAAAAGTGAAATTACTTGGATTGACACAAGTTCAACCTAACTTGATTGGATTCTATTTAAAGAAGAAAAGTAAAATGACTTAGATTGACATAAGCTCAACTTAACTTGATTAAGTTCAATTTAATAATGAAAATGAAAAATGACCTGAATTGATGTAGGCTCGACCTAGCTTGAACGAGTTTGATTTAAAGGAAAAAATAAAATAACCTGGATTGACACAAGCTCGACTTGACTTAATCAAGTTTAATTTAATAATGAAAATGAAAATGACTTGAATTGGCGCAGGCTCAACCCAACTTGATTGAGTTTAATTTAACAAAAAAAAGTAAAATGACCTAGATTGACACAAGCTTGACCTAACTTGATTAAGTTAGATTTAATAATGAAAATAAAAATAACCTGGATTGACACATGCTTAACCTAACTTAATTGGATTTGATTTAATAATAAAAAAATAAAATGACTTGGATTGACGTAGGCTTGACTTAACTTGATTGAGTTCGATTTAATAATAAAAAGAAAAATGACCTGGATTGACGTAGGCTCGACCTAACTTGATTGAATTCATTTTAACAAAATAAAGGAAAATGTCCTAGATCAATTAGGTTTGATTTAAAAAGGTAAATGATGTAATAATGCAATTCATGTAAAGTTAACTTGATTATTTCTTACAAGGGTTGCTTACTTCATTCCTTTAAGGACTTCTTCCTAAGAAGATCTTATTTGGAGAATGCTAAATTTTGCGATTTCCATTATGCACATTTCCTCTTTATTTGGCTTTAATTTTTCCATCAACATTGCCTCCTATTTTCTGTCTAGTAGAATTAAGATAATCTCAATGCTTAGTTCAATCATATTTGCATGATTGATTTCATTAAGACACATTTAGATAAGTATGACACTTTATAGTATTCTAATACACACCATATGAAAATGCATGATATTTTTACAAAGAACAAAGGGGTGACATAATAATGATTATTATTATTGCAATAAAGACTAGGTGCAAAGCATGGATAACAATACATATCATTTACAATAGAGTTTACAAAGGATTCTAACCTTTTTAAAATATAATGATAATGTTAGTTACTCCTGCATATGGTTCAACGATCGTAAAATACGAAACTAAGCATGATAGGCCTCATTAGAGAAAACCTTTTTTATAACATGTGATCCTTCTAGCCTATGTTCACATCAACCCTTTTTAACAGAGTTAGTCATGGCTTAATGCAAACAATCTTTTGATAAGAGTCAATTAATCGTACCAAGCTTGAATTTACTTGGCCTTTCTTAATGGCAACAACTTAACCCAAATAAGCTCGATTTCATAAAATATGAATAGTTTAACTCAATAGGAATTTTTGGAAAAACTTAAGAATGGAGCAATGGAAATTAGTTTCATAAAACTTCCCCATGCTTACTTTTGCATGTCTAGAGAGGACACAAAAATATCAATTTTTATTGAAGTCAAGAATGCAAAGTCATAAGTAGAAAGTCATTACAATGGAAAAAGATCAAAACATTTATGAATAACAATACATGTCATCTAGAATCAAAAGTATGATAACTTTATTTAAGAAAGAAAGAACCAAATGGATAGTATCTCGCAAGTCATACTTCTAATCTCTTAAATGTTTAAAGGTAAGTGTCTCACTCAAACTCCACTTATTAAAAACTACATTTCCATAAGCTTGCTTAAATTGTCAATCTCTTTTCCTAATTCACATGCATAAAGCAAATCAAAAGGACTTATTAAAGGTTATAGTAGGGTTAAGTTAAAGAAGGGTAATAACATGGAAAGAGAAGTTATAAACTAAAAAGATTAAAAGAGTATTGATTGATAGATCTAAATAGCAAGCAATCAAGAAAGCATACAATTGGAATTGCAATTACCCTAATGATATATCATTCTTTCCTTTTTTTGGTTTCTTTTATTTTTCTTGTCTTGCTTCCTTTCTCTTTTTTTTGTTCCTTTATATTTCTTCTTTCTTTTTTTTAATTGAACTTTTCTTCTTCAAGAATTTGTTATACTTCCACACTTCTTTAGAAATTCATCCTTTTATTGATTCAATACTCTTTTAGCCTCTAAGGTTACATGAAATATATTTTTAAAGGCTTAAAATAAGCTAAAAACAAGAGAAAGTAAATTAGGTACCAAGAGGTATGCCATGGATATGCAAAAGGCCAGCTATTTAGGTACAGGTGGTTCATTTAAAGAAAAATGCCTTAATCATATTTACTCATGCATGTGAAAATATAATCTCAATAAGAATTAAAGCAAGTTCTAGAGTGACAACCTAATAGGTAAATCTCTTGTAGAAGAAAGATAATCATAATCAATCAAATAGGTTCAAGATCTCATAGCTAAGAGTTGCCAAACTTAGTTCTTTCAATTCAAATTTATTGTTAAACTTATCAATTTCAAGAGGTAAGATAATTGTTCAACCATACTATAAAACCTTCAAACCCAATTAACTCATGCTCATGACTCATACAATTCTTAAAATCAGTGGAAAACATCCGAATAAGCAAGAAGACCTAGAATACTTCAAATCTTATTTTAGAAATGGACCCTTTCTTTTTTTAAAAAAATAAAGGTAGATTATGAAGAAAAATATACTGTTAATGGGATGTGTATCAAAAGCAAAAAATAGCTCTTTATGATTTCACTAACAAAAGATATTTTTTTAAAATGAGGATAAATCATGAAGAAAAATATGCTATTAAAGGGATATGTATCAAAAGCAAAAAATAACTCTTTACTCAAACATCTTTTACACATATAGTTAGTTTGATACTTTCACTAATAAAAGATTTTTTTTTAAATGAGAGTAGATCATGAAGAAAAACATGTTACTAATAGGATACGTATTAAAAGCAAAAAATAACTCTTTACTCAACCATCCTTTACAAACACAGTTAGGTTAATAGTTATACCAATAAAAGATTTTATTTTTGGAGATAAGAATAGATCATGAAGAAAAATATGCTGCTAATGGAATATGTATCAAGCACAAAAAATAAATCTTTACTTGACCATCTTTTACACATACAATTAGTCTGATGGTTTCACTGACAAAAAAAAATTGAAATGAGGATAAGTCATGAAGGAAAAACATGTTACTAAAGGGATGCATATTAAGAGTTAAAATAACTCTTTACTCTGTTATCTTTACACATACAGTCAGACTGATGGTTTTACTAATAATCCTTATTATTCCTCCTCCCAATCTAATTTGGACATTATCTCCAATGTCTTTATAGATGAGGAGAGGTGTAGAAAAGAAGGACAAAAATACAACAACAAAAATGAGAAAAAAAAATGAAAGTAAAACCATGATAGTATAGAAGGTTACAAAGTGCACTGTCTGGCTTACGCTCCTTAGTGTTATCCTGGACTTGCCAATCTACTTGTTTCATTAATGGGTCAGGTTTAGGTATAAAAATTTACTATTAGTCAATCAATTGATTAATAGTTGAGGCAGATGTTATGGAGTTATGAGTCATTTAGGAAATGAATCCTTGTTCTATAACTTGATCTAAGAAAGATAATAAACCATTATAAAAATCATTAGTATTTAATAGTTCTAGTGATTTTTTATGAAAGTTTAGTTTAGCTTAATATGCAATGTTGGAAATTGCTTCCAATGTTTCCAGACCATTGGGTAATGCGATAAAGATTTTGACATTATGAAGCATGTATCCATAATGCTCGGGCAAGCTTGAAACCTTTAACTCAATACCTAAGGAATAGTTAGTGATGATCTTGTCATTCAAACCTTTCACAATGATACTTAAGACTCTGCTTCCCCTAATAAGTATAGATACTGCCACAAATCCCCTTAAACCTTAGACTCCTCCCTCATACACTTAAGGCATAGTTAGTGATGATCTTGTCATCCAAACCCTTCGCAGTAATACTCAAGACTTTGCTTCTTTTAATAAGTGCAGATACTACCATAAATCCCCTTAAACCTTGGATTCCTCCCCCATACATAAGGTTAATATTTTTTATAGCTAATACTTTACCAAGTTCATTTCCTGCTTTCACAAACTTTTCATCTTTCCCCTAACTAGATCCACCAAAGACACAAATTAATTTAAATTTACGTATTAATGGTCCTTCTACTTTTTCTTCTACCTCAAGATAAGCCATATATACATTGACAAGTGTAAATATGCATATTTATATGGTAAAAATGAGGGATAAAAAAATCATACAAATTAACCATTATCAGAAAAGTATGAAATTTAAGGAATCAGATATAACAATTTTCTAGAAAATGGTAGGAAAGTGTATGAAAAAGTTAAAAAGATCATGTGAATTAATTATTGTTAGAAAATTTAAGATTTAAAGAGGAAAAAGTTAAAAGTAAATCTCAGGTGCAATAATAAAATCGAAAAAGTAAAGATACTTACTTAGAAAAGTAAAAAATAACTGAAAAGTTAAAAAGAAAAAATTTGCACATGAACAGTAGTTGTGATTCCGCCTCACATCTTCCTTTGGTTTACATCCAATAAAGGCATAAATGCCTTCTATAAATCGAGGATTTGCTTCCCATCTAATTTTCTTATAAACTAGTAAATAAGGATTTTTAATGTCAGATTCTTGAGATGATAATGCTCTTTTTTCTTATGGAATAGATCCACTAAATTGAGAAGAACCTTATTAACTTCTCCACTAGGATGCCTTTCAAAAGTTTAAAGGATATTATCTAATGTCTCTTTACTCAATTTATTCTTTATGAACTTGATTTTATCTTTCCAATTTTCGAAAACCATTCTAGTGTTTCTACAGTGTGTATTACATGTCCGTCTTGCACACTTATAATAGACTCCTATTCTTTTAGCTCTCCATTTCTTAACATAAGAACTTCTTCCCATTCCTAGCATATGTTTAACAAATGAATCATCACACTCACCCACTAAACATACCTTAACTTCAATGATGCAGCGGATATCTTCAAGAAGACCCAAATGCATGAGTACCTTTGTTCTTTCAAGTTGGCACTTGTAAATCTTCCTAATAAATTCCTAGGCAAAGTAGGGAACCTAATTTTAAGTTTTATGAGGACTTACTCTATATTTTCTATGATTTTTGCTCAAAAGTGGGATAGAAGTGAGGTTTCTTTTCTAATATGAGTTATTTTAAAGGGTGAATGCACGAATATTTATAAGAAAATGATATTACTAAAAGTCATTCATTTTATTTTTAAAAAAAATGATTTCATGGCTTATTTACAACCATTCATAATTATAGACTTCCAATTTTTTTTTTAATTTGAAGCTCATAATCAATGGTGAATGAGTTCAAATAACTTTTAATGATATCTATGTACGATGAAATGTTAGATGCAAGAGACTAAGGAACAAGGACAACAGCTACATTCAATTAAGCAAGAATAAAATATGGGATAAACCATTCAAATTTAATTTTTTTAAATAAAGGCAAGCCACCCAATTTAACCAATATATGGCTTGATCATCATTTTTAGGTAAACTTGCATGGCTTAAAAAAATTGGTCATGGAAAAGTTCCCTCATGTATTTTATAAGGATTTTTCCTAGGCTTAGAAATTTCCTTTCATAAGATAAACATCTCTTAGATAGAGTGGCTCAAAGTTTATTCTAATTCATGCTTGGTTTGGGTGCTTTGACACCTAATTGATGAAAAGTTCTTAAATTATCCTTATTATCACCATCATAGGCTAGTAAGGCCCCCAATCCTCACTTATGATAGGCTATAGATAGCAAGAGTTTAATTTAAGCAAAGATGTTTCACTAGCCTACACAGAGATTGACGGTCTCATAAAGGCATCACTATTTTGCCCTATAGCTAATCCTAAAAGGTATTCTAAAACCTAGGTAAAGGGCTTGTGATATGTATGTGAGATCGATAATGTGTAGTATGTGATAAGGAACATTAAACATTTTAAAAATTTCCATATGAGTGATTTACTATAAAATAAGTAAAGATAGTCATAATAAGATAAACATGATAAGCACACATGTAAAGAAGACATTAAGCTAACATGGACTAAGAAATTTCAAAGTTAAGATAGAAAATGAATAAACAAAATGGCTTTACTCTAATTCAATCCTTAGTGGAGTTGCTAAGTTGTCACAACGTGTCCCACAGCGGAATTCAAGGGAGGCAAGCAGGTTTCTGCTCCTCCTTAAAAACATGATAGTGTAGTGTGAATAAAAATAAAATAGAATCACCAGCAACCATTTTTTTATGGTATGATTAGAATACTAAAAATAAGTTGCATTGTTAAAGTTCAAATTCGAAGTTGGTTACGTATAAAGAAGGTGTTAGCACCCTATAACATCCATTCAAAGAACGGTTATCTATTTATTCTAATTCTATCCTATTGGTTGAATTATGATGGTCCTTATTATATTACATGTGTATTTTCCTAAAAAGATAATTATTAATTTTAGGTCAATTTGTTAATTTGGTTATCTAAATCTACCTAACTTTATGGTAGGATTTAAATGAAATAGTATGCCTCAATAATGTTAAGTATCATTATGATTGCATCTATAATCAGATTACTTAACTTCAATATATCATAAGCACCAATTTTATTATTTTTTAAATTTTTTATTTTATTAATTTTAAAATATTTTAAAAGATTTTTATTTTATTATTTATCAATAATTATTATTAATTTATCTTTTATAAAGATTTTTTTATTATTTTGAAAGGTTTTTAATAAAATAATTTTAATATAATTTTAAGTTAATAAAAATTATTTTAAGTAATTTTATTTATTTATTTATTTAAAATTATTATATCAATATTTTTTTAGATTATTAAATTTATCCAACTTCATGCCAAATTTAAAATACAAATTCAAAAGAATTGAAATCATAATTACAATATTATTTCATAATTTTAAAGTATCAAATTTGTCAACTTTATGATCAAATCTGAATACATAACTACTCAAAAAAATTAAAATCATAATTTACTATTATTTTTATAATTTTTGAAATATCAAATTTGTCCAACTTCATGGTTAAATCGGAATAAATAATTGCTCGAAAAAATTAAAATCATACTTATTGCATTTGTAATTAATTTCAATATTATTCCATCATTACAAAAATATATATAAATCATAAGTGCATATGATGAATACAATACAATTTTTATGTGAAATAATATTTAAATTTTTTAATTTAATCGGCTCTCTTGATTTAATTTTAAAATATCTTTCACATCAAGAATATTAAATAGTTTAAACCTTCAAATTATTTTATTTTATTCCATTATAGGAATTGCACAAAATAATATTTAATGTTACATGTTAAATAAATAAAATATTAATTAATTTTATTAAAAGAACTAAATAAAATTAAAAAAATAAAGAAAAAGGGATGGGACGGAGGCCATTCCATCCCTATTGAAAAGGTGGAAACGGGAGGATGTCTTCAGAGAAAGACGTCCCACTTTTTTCTTATTTTTTATCATTTATAATTTATATATTTTTTAAATAAATTAAGTATAAAATTTAAAATAAAATAAAGAATTTAAAATAAAAACTAAAATAAGGAAGAAGATGGAATGGAACAAATAATATATATATTAAAAAAATTCTCTCTCTATTATTCTTTCTTTTTCATATTCTCTTCTTCTACTTCATTCCACAAACTCTTCTTCTTCTTCTCTTTTTCTTCTTTTTTGATCTTTCTACCTTTCCACAATTTTTCTTTATTTTTGTTTAGTTCCCTTTCTTTCGCCCTAAATAACACCTACTTTTTCCTTTTAAATAACTCACCTCTCCTCTTTTTTTTTAAATAACTTATTCTCTTTTTTGTATCTCTCTTTCTCCACTATTTGTATCTCCTACTCCTCTTTATGTCCTTTTCTCCTCTCTATGCCCTCTTCTCTTTTATATAAACCAGCCTCCTTTTAAATAACACAAGTATTGTATTTTTCATATGTGAAGAGGAAAAATTTTTAGTAAAAATGATAGAGAAATAGACTTCAGGTAGTTGAAAGTCGATGCCTCCATAATTAAAATTGGTAGCCAAGTTTGGTGAGATATTGGTAGCTTAATTTCAAAATTTCTAACTAAAAAATTTACAAAAGTAGATTTGTGAATCACAATGAAAGAAACCTTTGGATCCTTATGTACAACATGTTTCAATCACAGAATTTACAAAAGTAGATTCAAAGACATTCTACCTATACGAAAATTTTATTTATTTGTTATTTTTTTAATTTTTAATGCATTTTTATTGTTTTATTATCTAAACAAAATTAGGTGTTAACAGAAGGTAGTTAGGAAGCACAAGTAAGTACCAACCATACTTGAGATGAGATAACTAAGAGGGTTAGAATAGTTACTAGAGAAGTCTTAGGTGAATTAAAAAGTTTTAGATCGAGAGATAAATAATCTTAGTGGTAGAATGAAAGTGTGCAAGAAAAGGTCAAAATAAAAAGAGATTGTTTTAAGGCTTTATATATGTGCAAAAATACCAAAAATTAAAGAAGGTATTAGACGGCTAGGAATAAGACCAAGAAGGTAATGATGTGGCACGATCTAAGGCTTTTGAAAAATTCTACCAAAATCTAGGGACAAAGAATGGAAAATAAAAGATTTATAAACTTGCCAAAAATAAGGAATGAAAATTAAGAGATTTGGACTAAGTGAGGTGTATTAAGGATAAAGAATGATAAGTTCTACTTACAAATAAAGATATCAAAGAGCAATAAGAGAAGTACTTTTATAAGTTTTTAATGACAGGTAAGGATTGACAAAGAATATGGAAGGATTAAAAATCTAAGATAATGAACAAAATTTAGCTTACTATCGTAGAATTCAAGTTAGAGAGGTAAAAGAAACTCTTAAGAGGATGGATAATAATAAAGTCATTAGTTCTGATAGTATTCCTATTGAAGTTTAAAAATATTTAGGAGAGCAGGGTATCTTATAGCTCATTAAGCTATTTAATGAGATTTTGAGATCTAAAAAAATGCTAGATGAGTGGAGGTAGAGCATTTTAGTACCTATATATAAGAACAAAAGAGATATCCAGAACTATGCAAACTATCAATAGATAAAACTTATGGGCCACATGATGAAACTATGGGAAAAAGTGATTGAGCACATATTAAGAGATGAGACTAGGATTACAAAGAATCAATTTAGATTTATGCTAGGAAGGTCCACAACAAAGGCTATTTATCTTCTAAAAGGGTTAATGGAAAGGTATCGAAGTAAAGAATGAAACTTACATATGATTTTTATTGACTTGGAAAAATCCTATGATCGAGTACCAAAAGATGTATTGTGAAAAGCTCTAGAAAAGAAAAGAGTTCATGTAGCACATATCCAAGTTATATAGGACATGTATGATAGGATTACTATAAATGTAAGAACTCTCGGAGATGAGACAAAAGACTTTCCTATAAGGATAAGTCTACATCAGGGTTCAACCTTGAGTTTTTACTTGCTTAATTTAGTATTGGATGTTCTTACCAGGAATATATAAAAGATTATCCCTAAATACATGTTATTTGCAAACGATATAGTTCTAATTAAGGAATTAAAGGAATAGGTTAACTATAAACTTAGGCTTTGGAGACAAGCATTGGAATCCAAGGGTTTTTACTTGAGCAAGAGCAAGAGCAAGATAGAGTATATACATTGCAAATTTGACAACAAGCATGATAGAAATGATTTGAATGTAAGAATTGAAAAGCATGTCATTTTATAAGTGTCTAATTTTAAGTATATGAGATTAATATTATTAGGTAATGGGAAAATTGATGGAGATGTCATACACAGAATACAAGCTGGATGGTTAAAATGGAGAAAGTCATCAAGAATTATTTGTGATTGCAAAATACCTACTAAGCTTAAAGGAAAGTTTTACAGCTATATTTTATAATACTGAATGTTGGGTTTTAAAGGGATAATAAGAGCAAAAAATAGGGATAACAAAAATAAAAATATTAAGATAGATGTATGGTTATAAAAGAAAGGACAAAATACTAAATGAATGCATATGAGGGAATATTGGAGTGGCATCTATTGAGGAGAAAATGATAAAAAAATCGGTTAAAGTAGTTTGAACATGTGCAAAGAAGGCCACTAAAGGCACTTATGAGAAGAGTCGATCTATAGTCTTTAGTCCTGCAAAAAGATATAGAAGAAGGCTAAAAAGGCTATTAGGGAAAATTATAAAAAAGGATCTCTGAGTAATTAACATTCTTGAAAATCTAATTTTGAATAAAATCCAATGGCATCATGTAATCCATGTAATCGACCTCACTTAATGAGATAAGAATTTGTTGTTATTTTTAACTTATAAGAGTGCAAATAAAAAGGTTACCTTCCTTATAAAGGTAGTTTTTGAAAGAAATTTAATGAAATGAAGATATTTTTACTATATATAAATATATTAATTATTAAATAGGTTAATAAATTTACAAGTTAGATATAAAGAAGATATGTCTAATTTATTTACATAAATAGATTATTTTTATTAACCATTATGCATTTTATTAAAATAAATAGGTTAGACCCAACTGTGAGTTCATAGTTGGACCCTAAGTTATTTTTACCTCTATTTTATATTTTTGAAAATCATAATTTTTCTTTTTTGTCATTAAAAGGAAGTAAATACATGTATATTTGAAGCTTTCTCATTTAGTGGTTACAAAGGGTATAAATAAGTCAAGTTACTATTGAGTAGTTTAAAATCAACTTGCAAAAAGCTTAATTCGAGTTCAAATTTAAATGAGTCAAGCTCGATTAATATATTAATTGAGTTTAAATTTTGTATTATTTGATTAAAATTATTTACAAGTTTAAAAAATTTTAATAATAAATTTTTTTTATTTTTATATTATATATAAATCATATAACACATAAAAAAAATTAATCACATTAGTAATTATTGAAGTTGTATAAAAAAGTATGATATTTTGATTAAAATAATTAGCTTTCTAATATTGATTTAAATTTAATTCACTAATAATATGAATTATATTTACACTATCACCTAATAATGTATTATCATATTAATAAAATACTATCAAAACTTTTTTACTATCATTAAAATTTCCAATTACTATTACTTTTTTAATGATATGTCTTTTTCTCATTTACTTATATAGTAAAACAGTTCATACTGCCAGTAGATCAAATTAAACTCTTCTAATATTGTTACTTTTTACTAAGTGTGATTGTAATATTATACGACTATTATATAAATATTTTTTATAGATTTAATGGTTACAAAAAATACATTAATAAGCAAAATGAGATTAAAAAATATATGATAATATTCTATATACCCAAGTTTGAGTGAAAGAACAAATTATTCAAAGGTTATACAAATTCGTTCAAGTTTATATTCATCTTTGAAGGGAAATATTTCTAGTCTCATTGTAATATTAAAATTTTTAATATTACTTCACTTGTATTTTGATAGGTAGGATAACTACCTCTTAAATTTTAGCAACTATTCATCCATGATGTCAAAATATCCTATTTGTCAAAATACAAGTGGAAGAAGTACTAAAAACATTCTCCATTATATACTCAAACTTAAATTTGAATATTTCAAATTTGATGAAAAAATTGAGCTAAATAATATATTATTGAAAAGGTTGGGACTTGAGCTCTAGTTAGGTTCAAACTCAAATTCCAATTAACCAATATTACTAATATTCGACTCAAATTAAAGGATGTTTATTTTTGTGAGTTTAAACTAAAACATATAAATGTTTAACTTGACTTTTATTTGCACACTTAGTAGGTGCCATCTATATTATTGTGTTTAATATGACAGAATGGAATACAATACAATAGAATGACTGTTCTATAATTATGTTTGGTGTGGTTAGAAATGGAATAGGCATTTCATTCCATAATTATATTTGATGCAACAAATATTGTAGGAATAAAATTTCAAAAAATGTATCAACTATAATAATTCCTTTAAAAATTAAAAAAATTATAAACTTAAAATTGTATTTATATAAAAGATGGTCTCATCGTTTTTTATTTATTCATAACTTTTATAATATTGAACTTACATTAAACAGTAAAACTGTAATATATATTAAATAAAAAATATATAATATGATAAATAATAAAACATCACTATATTTAAATTTCATTATTAAAATTATAATTAATAAAAAAATTATAAATTTTTATTACATTTTTATAATGAATAAAAATATTTTATTATTAAAAATATAATTACCAAAATATTTGAATTCAAAAATATTAAAAATTGATATTTTTTTATTATTAACTAGGGTAAAGTAAAGGATGGGGATGTAAAAAAGTCATTATACAAATAATAAAATAGTCATTCTATTACTTTTGTTATAGAATGAATATTCTATCACTTGATGAAATAGTTATTTCCATTTTATAGTACCTATCAAACAAGTTTTTTTTCATTCCATTCCATCATAATAAACATATTATAAGAGTGCCTTTAGTTGGATGAAATGGAATGAGAAATGAAATGATTAAAAAATTTATTTGGTAAATGATCATTCTAAATGATGGAATCTCCATTTCATAAAAAAAGTGATCGAATGGGCAATTCCTTCATTCATGGATTAGTTCTTTTACACACATACCCCTTATATTTTTTATATATTCTAACATCACTCTTAATTAATATATGATGAAAATATTAATTTTTAAATATTTTCTATTAAAATATTTTAATAATTATTTTTAATAATAAAATTTAAAATATGACAATTTTGTATTCTTTATAGAAAAATATTTAATATAAAAATTTAGGAAATTAAAAATTTTATGCTTTTATTATAGAATTTTATTTTTAATTATAATTTTGATGATAAAATTTAATTGTATCAATTTTTATTATTCATTATATCATATATATATAATAAAATTAAATTATTTAATAAGATAATTATTATTTTTGTAATAAGAATATTATTATTTTTAACTATACTTTTTTTCATTCCATTCTATCAAAATTTTATTATTCCAAATCTAAAATGGAATTGAATGCCCATTCCATTCCTTTCTACCAATATAATTATGGAATAGTCATTTCATTTCATTCCTTTACATTCTCATTCCCTTTCTTATTTGCATTCTTATTTTATTGAATTTCATCCAACTAAATATACTCTTGGTTGATGTAATGGAATGGAAATAGAAATGGAAATAACCAAAAAGTTTATTTAGTATGCATTATGAAATGAAAATAGTTATTCCTTTAAATGATAGGATATTTATTTCATAATAAAATTGATGAAATGGATTATTTCATCATTCATGAATTGCTCTTTTTACACATATATTTTTCATATTTTTATATATTTTAATATTATTATTTATTTATATATAATAAAAATATTGATTTATGAATATTTTTTATTAAAATATTTTTATAATTATATTTTTAATAATAAAATTGAAAATGTGACAATTTTATTATTAATTATATGATATATTTTGATAATATTAAATTATTTAATAAGATATTTATTTATTATATTTATTTTTTTATTTTATTCCTATATTATTTTATTATACTAAATATAAAAAAAATGAAATATCTTATTATACAAATATAATTATGAAAATAACTCATTTTCATTTCATTTTTATTTCATCCAACAAAGCGGACCAAGTGTATGATACGGGGAATTGCAAGTCTGGACCGATTCTCAAATTCATTTTGTAATATGTTTAAAATCTCATGTCAATTTACTGCCCAAAAAAAATCTGATGTCAATTTAAATGACGTTATCATTATAAAACTAAAAAAAATATTAAATTACAATTTTAAATCATGATTGCAGCAATGTTGGAAACGACTCCCACACGTGTCGATTAGAAGATAAAATTGCAACGCAATAAATTAATTTAGGAGATAAAATTGCAACGCAATTCAACACTACGATCCAAATTTACAAACCACCGGAGTACTAACGCGGCTTCACGAAGGATGTCGTGGCACTTTGTATAATTTATTTATTGAGTAGGTATTTGCATGATATAACTTTGGAGGATTCTGTGGTACAAATACCACTTTTGTGTTGCATGTGATACAACAAAAATCTGAACCGTTAACTTATCGTCCATAAAATCCTGGCCCTTAAATGGATGTGACTTGATACTTCAAAGAGTCAACGTTTTTTCTTTCTTTTATTTTTGTGCTATTTTATTTAGGTAACGAGTCCTTCCAGGCTTCCACCATCTTCTTTTGTTTCATCTTTTCTGCTTTCCTAGAATGATTTGGTTACTAAGATTTTTTTTTGTTGAAAAATACAAAAAACAGAGGAGAACACGTCTCATATTTGAATTTGAATTTCAAGGCACGTGTTTAAGTTTTTTTTTCTAAATCAACTTAAAAACAATTTTTTGTGTTGAAAGTAAGTCTCATTGAATGTTTAAATTAAAATACATAATTTCAAATTAAAAAATTAAATTACATTGTTTCAAATAATATATAAAATTAAATTGATATATACAAATTTAAATTTAAATTACTGTTTAAAAAATTATAAATATTTTATACAATTGCCCTTAATATAATCTCTTCAAAGTTGCCATATAGGTGATTAATAATTGATCGTATTAAACATATTTTTCACCATGTATATAAAAAATAATCGTTAATTAATTCTTCATAATCTTTGTTAAAAGCGATTTTCTTTGTACAGTTGCTGTAATCACACCTAAATGTAAGCTGGCTATACAATTAGCCCTCTAGGTTCTATTAGTATTGAATGTACTTATTACATATATTATTTTAAGGAATTCAATTTAATTTACCATCAATATAAATTAATTTTATATTATTATCAATTTATATATTATTCTATCAATAAAAGAATTGTTAAAATTATTTTATTATTATTAAAAATTCTTAATTATTATTTTTTAATAATGTATCTTTTCTTAACCTACTGATAATATAAAATACTTTATATTAATTATAAATTAAATTTAAACTCTTATTTTAATTAATAATTTTTAATAACCACAACAATATAGTGTTTGTATATATATATAATCAAACTCAATTAAAAAAGTGGAGTTCTATGACTTATAATCAGTTTTGGGCTTCAATAGCGTAGTTAAAAAATTAATTTATTCTTCAATATTTTAATCAAAGTAAAATATAAAATTGGGAGAATTCGATGGTATTGCATGCCATACAATATAGCATTAGTGAATAGTAGTATAAAATTAATCTGCACTAATTATAAATTAAATTGAAATCATTTTACTACTACTAAAAGTTTTTAATTTTTTTAATAAAAAATGATACATCCCTAAAAATTAATAATTTTTATTAATATTAAAAATATTTTAACAGTTTTTATTGATATGCCATGTAAGTGGATAATAATATAAAACTAATTATACTAAGATCAAGTTTAAATCATTTTACTACAAAAAAATGTTTTAATAATTTTTTTAATAATGTAACAATATATGGATAAGTAATATTATAAAACTAATTTACATGCACAATAAATTAAATTTAAATCTATTTTTATGAATAAATTGTATAAAACCCCTTTTAACTACTTGTAATATGCATATAACTCTTTTGATAGAATTCATGATTGACAGTAATAAATCAAATTATTGATTTTTTTAAATATATTAGATTGTATTTTTAAAAGCTTTCAATAATTAATTATGGACAATGGTCCCTATTGGAAAATAAACTATTTGTACTTGTTTGGTATAATGATCAAAAGTCACGATTATAAGTCAAATAATTTATTAAAATATTTGGTTGCACTTTTACTAATTTTAATAATCAATTATGGATAATAATTCCAAAGCTATCAAATGGATCACAAATTTAAATAAGTTGCATTATTTAAAACTTGATTTGTTGTAATTGAGGTCTCATATAAATTAATTCATGCGAATCAAAATTTGGACATATTAATTTGAATCGAACCAATTTGCTAATTTATATTTAAAATCTATGGAATCATTGATCAAATCATAAATACAAACCAAATTGGACCATAAATAATTTGGTTTATTTATTAAATGGGCTTCTATAAATCAATCTATTTGTCACCCTTAATAATTCCGATTAGCAAAAAATATAAATTTTATATCCATAGAGATCTCATTTTTTTCTTCAATACCCTTCTTCTAGTTTTAAATTTTATATCTATAATAACCACGTTTTTTCCATTTTAAACTTATGAATGACTTTCAAGATTTTCTAATTTAATTATTTACAACTTTTAAAATCAATAAATACCAAGATAAATATAAATTCTAATCTAATCATAAAAAATTGAACTATCTCATTTATGAAAAATAATTTAAATAAATAAGAATACATATTAAATAATAATATATATAAATTATATAATATAAATGAACTAAGATTATACATGTATATTATATATTTTCTTAAAAAATAATATCAAAATTATTATAAAAATTAGTGATTTTGAAATAATCATGTGTATTTTTTTTATCTATTTTAGTAATTTAAGTGATTATTTTGTATATCATTCAAATAATAGCAGATTGTATATAATCAATCATTAATAGATGTTACCAAATATAAAATATATTATATATAATTAATTATATCAAAATAAATTATTACAATCATAATTTTAATAATAAATTATTTTCATCACTATATCAAAAGTAGTGTATTTTCTAATCATAATTATAGAAAGAGAAATTTTAAATTTTACATATATTAATCTCATTTTTATTCTTTTACTTTCACTAAACTTCTAACTATATAAATTTTGAATTTAGACTCATACTAACCTTATTTTATTTTAATTTTACTAATGACTTTCAAAATTTTATAATTTAATTATAGGAAATTTTTTAATGAGTGAATATCAAAATAAATATAAATTATATTTTGATTATAAAAAATTGAACTTTCTTATTTATAAAAATGATTTAAATAAATCAGAATATATACTAAATAAAGGTATATATCAATTAAATAATATATATTATATTTGAATTCAGAATATATATTAAATAATATCTTCCTAAGAATATATTTCCCGTGGTTTTCAACCAACTCATTTTTCTTTTAGTTTTCGTGCGTGTACAATACTCGCTCATACAGAAGCTGCAACTTTCTTCCCAGTGGTGTTGCACACCACTCGCTCGTGTGTGTACAATATCTACCTTGGCCTTGATTTCCTACAACTGGACTGAAGGCATCTGCCCTCATTTCTTCTTTTTAGTATATTTGTTTATAATAAATTAATTTTATTTTAAAAAAAAATAATTATTTTCAAATTCTAACCCCGGACAGTAATACTCTGTTTGTACTCCATTTCTGACAATACCTCGTGTACATCGGCAGCAACCTGTTCCATTATTTATTTATTTTTTTATTGTGAACATTCCTCCCTTATTTTTTCCCTTCATCTTTTCATAAAATATTTTTTAATATTTAATTCCCACGGTACTTTATAATTTACATATTATTTTTATATTATTGTGTTTTTAATAAATTTTTATTGGTTACTATCCATACAAAAATATTACTAAATAATATATATTACGATATATTTAATTTTTATTATTAAATATTTAAATAAACTATGATTTTAATTTAATCTAATTATTTAATTAATATATTTCTAAATATTTTTATTTAACGGTTAATAAATTTTTTTATATCTTCTTTTTTTATTATGTACTATTATTGTTTACAACTTAGACATTATTGTCACTACTCAATAGTATAAATATAATATAATATATTTTATTTTGAATATGAAAATATTTTAAATAAATTAAAAATGTAATTAATTATTAATTATATTTTATTTTTAACTCTTATAATTTTATAAATCATGTGTTATTTCTCTTTTTTTATTTCCTCAATTGCATTTTTTATTTTTATATTTATTTATATCATTTGTCATTTAGATTTTAATATTATTAAATAGTATAAATATAATATAATATATTTTATTTTATTATAATGATACATTAAATATGTTTAAAAATTGACATAAAAAGTATTAATAGAAATAATTAATTATATCTATTATTTTTAAAAATATTTAATAATTAAAATAAAATTTATTTATTTAAAATTTATCAATATATTCACGATATCAATTTCAAAATGCTATTTTCAAATAAATTGAAATTTTATTAAAACTTTATGATGTATGCATTATTTCACTTTATTTATTTATTATATAATAGTTCAAGTGATAATAAACTTAATATACATATGCAAAGTTTTAAATTTAAATCCTAAACATAACAAAGAGTAAAACTCCTAAAATAATATTAAATGTCACTATACCACTAAGATGATGATATTATTTCAATTCATTTTATCTATTCTATTATATACTATTTGTAAGATAACATTGAATGTATACCCTTAAACAAGTATAAGTATTAAGTAAGAGAGCTATTTCATAATTGATAAATAAATGTTCAACATAAAAATTTATTAAACAACATAATGATAACTATTTGTAATTTTGAACTTTTTTTAGACATGTTATTGCATGTCATATTATAACAAATAGGTTTAGAAAATTTAATAGTATCATTTGGTTATTATAAAAAATATTTTTTATGTTTATCTCTTCTCTTTTGGTAAAAAAAAATGGTACTATGGATATATTATTGACCGCAATCCCGCAAGTGCATGGGTTAAGTCGAGTTATAGTATAAAATATTATCGTCTCCACAGGGATTGCACGTTGAATACTAATTGAATTTCAAGTAAAATTATCTAGGCGTATCAATTGATAGTATGAATTAAGGATAAAATGTAAAACAGAGCTTAATTATCAAGAAAATGTTTAATTCAATGAAATGAAAGTGTACTCAGCTTAAGGTTCCCTTGTACATTTCATTATGGAATGAATGTAATCCTCTAACTTGGTTTACTGTTAATTTAGACTGCTGGATTACCTAAATTAAGCTATACCTCATTGCAATGCTACTAGCTACTAACTAAAAGATTAAGTGCCTAGAATTACTCTAGTAATCACTCATCTAGGTTGCATTAACTTACTTTAGAATCCATTTTCAGACATTTCATCCTGTGCAAAAGAATCCAATTAGCTTAATTCCTAAGTCTAATTGATATTCCTAATGATCATGCAAGGTCCGATTAATTAATTAGTCATTTCAACCTAGAATCAATTAATCCATAACACAAATCCAATATTCTGGATATATTGGTTTGTTCCAGCACAAACAGCATAATCAAATCATAAATCAACAGTAAATCAAACTAGATTATATAAAATTCAAATCCATAAATCCATGAACAAGTTCACCCAAGCTGAGCACAAGGGTTTAGTGTGAAAACATTACAAAATCAGAAGAAAACCAGAAAACAGAGAGGGAATTCAAACAAATCATGAAAATCTACAAATTCCTTGCTTGAATCTTCAATTCCTTGCTCAAATCCACGTTAGAAGGTGCCCTTGGTGAGTTTGGGTCTCTCCTAGGGTTTCTCATAGCAGCTTTCCTTGTTAATTCTCGATTTTTCCTCCTGTTCTCCTCCTCCCCCTTTTTCAAAATTTCGCACAAAACTTATATTGGTGATGTACACGGGGTCCAACACGTCCCGTGTTGTACCCCGTGTTTCTCAGCGAAAGTTGAGCAGCACGATACACGTTGTGCGACATGTCCCGTGTTCTTCTCTGAAGTGTCAAGCAGTAATGTACACAGGGTATAACACGGCCCATGTTGTACCCCGTGTTCTTCTACGAAAGCTGGTCAGCATGGTACACGGGGTGTGACACCCCCCGTATTTATCTGAGAAGAGAAAGGCAGTATGATACACGGGGTATGACACGACATGTGTTTACCCCCATGTTCTTCTCTGAGCAGTTCAGTGAAGCCTCAAAGCATTTCAGAAGGATACACGGCCTTCAACACGAGGTTTCCATACCCCATGTTCTTTGTCAGTGTTCTTTATCAGGTGAGCAAATTTACTTCGATTCTCCACAATTCGCATAGTTTTGCTTCCAGATCCTTTTCTAATGCTCATATGTGTCCTTTCAAAGCCTGAAAACAAAATATTGAGCATCTAAGTATCTTTTTCAATCAATTTGCACAAAATACTAAGTAAATAAGTGATGAAACTCATAGAATTTATATGCAATTGTGCATTTGTCAATTCCCCCACATTTGAATCTTGCTCGTCCTCGAGTAAGTAAGTAAGAGAATAGAAAATCTACTCCAATTTTTATTCTTTCCTTTTTCTTCTTTTTTTTTATATAATCAAGCAATCATTCAACAAATCAAAGATTATGATCAAGTCATGCCAAGTAACTAAATGAAAACAAAGCAACTAAACAAGTCAATCCTCAGCATAAAAGCAAAAGAGAATAGCCTCACAGGTAAAGTGTTTACTCTCACTCTTAAGATAAGGCTTGTGTATACTCTCAAGTCAATCAGCTCATGACTTAATGCTACCATATGCTTGCAAAAACTCTAATCTCCACTACTGTATTATAAAATGCATGCAAATCAGAGGACTTTATTAGGGAAAAAGGTGAGGATAGGGGAAAGGAACATCAAGGGGTGAAAAGCGATAGAGTCATGAGTTTGAAGGAAAAAGACACATTGGTCATGAATTTGACCATTGTCGAGTTCCATTACTCAGCTTAACATAATACCCTGCTTCTACCCTTGCTTCAACCTCCATTCTTCTCTTTTTGATTTTCATCATTTTTTTTTCATATATACATATTAATCAGCAAACACAACATTATTATTATTATTATTATTATTATTTATTCCCAACAAGCTTTTCTTTCTTTTCTTCCTTTTTTTTTTCTTCCCAAAATTATTTATTTGACACCATTTTTTTTTTGGTATTTATGGTGTGTTGTTTTTTTTTTTAACAACCAAAGTTATAAATCAACTTATCCAACTAACAGCACTAAGTAAGGACCTCTAAGTGATAGCCAAACTCATATAATTTGTCTAAGTTCCCTTAAACTCTAAGGTTCAAGTTTACTTGGGTAGTAGCTTTAGATGTACATAGTATGGCTAGGCTAGAAATGAGGGTCCAAGGCTCAAAGTGGCTAACTAGGGGCAAAGTTGAAAAGTTTAGGGTAAATCAAAGAAAAGGATTCAAATAAGCCAAACAAATAAAAAAGAAGGGTGAAGAAACATGGTCTCATCATTTCTGACATGCAAAATACATAAAATGTAACCTCAAAAAGATCAAATGCAAGTTCTAGAGCAAAAAGTCAAGAGTGATGACATCATCCCTCAAGAAGATAAAAGTGACCTTTAATTTCTAATGTGAAATTGCTCAAAAGGCTCAAATCTCACAAGGATTAATTATGCTTATTACTCTTAGCTTCAAGCTTTAGATTTTCCTTATTAAGTTACTAGATAATCATTAAAGGAGCAAGGC
Source organism: Sindora glabra (assembly GCA_020226215.1). Taxonomy (NCBI): domain Eukaryota; kingdom Viridiplantae; phylum Streptophyta; class Magnoliopsida; order Fabales; family Fabaceae; genus Sindora; species Sindora glabra. The sequence continues at coordinate 12,941,764 of CM035230.1, read as the reverse complement.
ATGAATCAATCACTTTATTCAAAAGATTGCCTTAAAATTTTTTATTTATTTATTTTTGTTATTTTTTTTTAATTTTTTTAATTTTTTTATATCATTGAAATTAGAGCAAATTTCAATACTCTAAATCAATTAAGCAAGTTCAAGTGTAAAATATTGTAAAGCAATCTAAACATTGCTTCCCCACACTTAAAATTGGACATTGTCCTCAATGTACAAATAAGGTAAATGGGAAAAGAGACAGAGAATAGATGGGGGACTGAAACTTCCCTGACAAGTGGAGCATGGTGGTCCAGTATAAATCATGATTGCAGGGAGATCCAGAAGTAGAGACAGAGTAGAAGAGAGAGAGGAGGCTGGTAATCTAGAAGAAAGAAGATACAATACTAGAAAAATAGGCTGTTAGTTATTACAGAGTAAATGAAAGTGCAAGAAAATAAAAGAGAAATAGTAAATATAATAAAGAGTAAATGAAAGTGCATAGTCAATATAAGTACAGACCAGATAAATGGAAGTAGAAAGTAGAAATAAGTAAAAAGAAAATAGAATAGCTAAGTAAAAAGTCAAAATAAATAGTGCGAGCTACTGAGTAGGAGGGTCCGAGTCAGCTGGGGAAGAGGGGTGGAAAAGCTGGAACAGGGGCTCAACCATGCTCTCAATATGTCGAGATCGCTTGTCTAAGTCGTCATAAAGTCCCTCGATCCTCATCTGACTCTCGGATATAAGCCGGAGCTCAGCCAGAATCTGCTGCTAACCAGAAAGTATATCCCGGAAGTAGGCCTCGGATGGAACTCTGCTCCCCACAAAAGATGATGGACCCATATCAGGAGCTGGATCACGATCGCCATCATCTCCTGGAATATCTTGCTCCTCCTCATGGGGCTGCTGCTGCACAGGAAAATGGAGCGGTTTTAGCCATTAAAAGCTTATTCGCCCAGGAACACGGGGTCCGACACGTCCTGTGTTGTGCCCTGTATTTCTCTCTGGAAGGCTCGTGTTCAAAACTCCTTATAATTGGTTCAACCAGTGAAGTACACGGGGTATGACACTCCCCGTGTTTAACACCGTGTATCTCACTGGAAGGCTCATGAAAATCATAAATCTTTTATACTAACTAAACAGTGAGGAACACGGGGTATGACACGTCCCGTGTTCAACACCGTGTTTCTCATTGGACTGCGTTAAAAATTACAAATCTTTTTATACTGGCCAGACAATGAGGTATACGGGGTAGCACACGGACCATGTTCTACACCGTGTTTCTCACTGGGCTACGTTTTGAGCCTTCTGTGCAAGAAAACGAACAACAAACATGCATACATGCCTAATTTACCCCAGACACAGAGACCAAGTGCAAAAATGAACATCCTAAATTAACAACTCATGACTTATATGCCTCAACTACTCAGAAACTCAGATTGTAAAGGAAAGAAAAAAAAAACTAAGAATTAGAAGCAAGAAAATAGAAAAATAAGGTTGGGTTGCCTCCTAAGAAGCGCTTATTTATGGTCATAAGCTCGATCCCTGTTTTTATTAGTCTGGAGCTTCCATTAGTGGTGGCCCGGCAACATAATGCTTTAATCTTTGGCCATTAAGTGGTGGTCTTGCCTCTAAAAATTCTATACATGCAGCAGTCTCCTCATTGTTAAGAACTCCATTTGTGACTAGACATGCTTCAAGTAGGTCTTGAAGGCACCCCGTCAGAAGGGTTTCTTTGACAACTTTGTCTAGCACATCAATCCTGCATATTGAAACTTCACAAACAGGTGATTTAATAGATTCATTCAAATTAAACTCAACTTTTTCATCCCTAATAGATAATGAAAGCTTCCCATTTTTGACATCAATTAAAGCACCCGCAGTGGCTAAAAAGGGTCTACCCAAAATGATAGGGATTTATGAATCCTCTTCCATTTCAAGCACAACAAAATCAACAGGAATAAAGAACTTACCAACCTTGATAGGTATATCCTCAAGAATACCTACTGGATATTTCACTGAACGGTCGACTAGTTGAAGAGAAACTGTGGTGGGCTTCATTTCTTCTATATTGAGTCTCTTTGCAACCGACAATGGCATGAGGCTCACACTTGCTCCCAAATCACACAATGCTCGGTCAATTGGAACATTTCCAATCACACAAGGAATAGAGAAGCCGTCTGGGTCCTTTAGCTTAGGAGGTAGTTTATTCTGGATGATGGCACTATACTCCCCCGTTAGAGCTACAGTCTCATGCTCCTCTAGCTTCCTTTTGTTCAAGAGAATGTCCTTCAAGAATTTTGCATATGATGGCATTTGTGACAGAGCATCAGTGAAGGGAATATTGATGTACAGTTTTTTCAAAACTTCCAAGAACTTCCCAAACTGCTTATCAAGTTTAGCCTTGGCTAATCTTTGAAGATAAGGGATAAGCGGTTTGTATGGTTCCGGAGGGACATATTTTGACTTTTCAGGTAATTCCCCGTCTTTCTCTTCAGCTTCATTAGGAATTGAGGCCTTGTTGCCTTCTTTCTGCACTTCCCCCACACTTATATCTTCTTCATCTTCTTGAGTGGCAATTGGATCCTTCAATAGCCTTCCACTCCTAAGAGTTATTGCCTTGCAATACTCCCTAGAATTTGATTCAGGTTGAGCAGGGAGTTGACCAAAAGCTCTAGAAGAAGAAGCAGAAGCTAGTTGAGCTATTTGAGTTTCCAGCATTTTTCCATGTGTGGCCAATGAGTTAACTTAGGAAGACAGTTGCCTAATGGAATCTTCCATGGCTTTACCATGCTGTCTAAACTCTTCATTAGTTTTCTTTTGGGAAATGAGAAATTTCTCCAAGATGCCTTCTAATTTAGTAGTGGAAGAGGTTTGAGCTGGTGGGTTATAGGGTCTTTAGTTTTGGAAACCGGGTGGTGGTGGTCTATTGGGAGTGGTTTGTGTGTTGTATGGCTGGGTGGGCTTGTAGGAAAAATTTGAGTGGTTCCTCCATGATGGATTGTAGGTATTTCCAAATGGTTCATTTGAATTTTTCTGTCCAAACCCACTGTTATGCACATAGTTCACTTGTTCAGTGAAATCTTGCCCCAATGTACACTCAGTTGCCATATGACCTGTAATACCACAAATCTCACAAGGAATGTCAATAGCACCTGTTGCATTTACACTGTTAACTTGAAATTTATCAAACTTAGCCATAAGTGCATCTACTTTGCTACTTAGACTTCCTAGTGCATCTACCTTAGCTGATAAATGATTAAAAGCATCTAATTCATGCTTACCTGGAGCTTTCCTTGAAGAGCCCCTCTCATTTGACCATTGGTAATGGTTCAAAGCCATATCTTCAATCAAATCATATGCTTCATCCAACCTTTTGTTCATCAAAGCACCTCCAGCAGCAGCATCCACAGTAAGCTTAGTATTGTAGCTCAAACCATTGTAGAAAGTATGAAGAACTAGCCATTTCTCTAGCCCATGATGTGGACACAGCCTCAACAGTTCCTTGTATCTATCCCAAGCATCAAATAGAGATTCCCCTTCTCTCTGAGAAAATGTAGTGATTTCATTCCTTAATTGAGCAGTCTTGCTTGGAGGAAAATATCTTGATAGAAAAGCCCTCAGTAGCTCTTCCCATGTTGTGATTGATCCTGCTGGTAGTGAGTGCAACCAAGCCCTTGCTCTATCCCTTAAGGAGAATGGGAAGAGTCTAAGCTTGATAGCATCCGCTGCTACACCATCGATCTTGATTGTATCACAGTATTTTAAGAAAATCTGAATATAGAGGTTGGGATCCTCCATTGGCAGTCCACCAAACTGGTTTTGCTGCACCATAGACAGAAGAGCTGGCTTCAATTCAAAGTTGTTAGCCTCAACAGCAGGCCTTCTTATACTGGATTGAAGACCAGTGGTGTCGGGTACTGCAAACTCTCTAAGTGATCTGTTATCCATGTCTTGAATCTCAGGTTCAAGGTCAATTGCTTCTTGGATATGAACTGATTTTTGCTCTCTTCTTCTCCTAAGCAAAGTTCTTTCAATTTCTGGATCGAAGTTAAGAATTCCTTCAAGACTTCTCCTTCGCATATACAAATATTTTCTACAAAAAGAGTAGGTAATACTCGAACAGAACAAAATAAGAAAGAAATACTATAAAAATAAGAAAATTAGAACAAGATGAATTAAGAACTAAAAAAAAAATGAATTGCCTAGTCTAATCCACTCAAAAGTTCCTGTTAATATCAACTAGTTGCAATCCCCGGCAACGGCGCTAAAAACTTGATCGCAATCCCGTAAGTGCACGGGTTAAGTCGAGTTATAGTATAAAAGATTATCGTCTCCACAGGAATTGCACGTTGAATACTAGCTGAATTTCAAGTAAAATTATCTAGGCGTATCAATTGATAGTGTGAATTAAGGATAAAATGTAAAACAAAGCTTAGTTATCAAGAAAAGGTTTAATTCAATGAAATGAAAGCGTACTCAGCTTAAGGTTCCCTTGTACATTTCATTATGGAATGAATGTAATCCTCTAACTTGGTTTACTGTTAATTTAGACTGTTGGATTACCTAAATTAAGCTATACCTCATTGCAAGGCTACTAGCTACTAACTAAAAGATTAAGTGCCCAGAATTGCTCTAGTAATCACTCATTTAGGTTGCATTAACTTGCTTTAGAATCCATTTTCATACATTTCATCCTGTGCAAAAGAATCCAATTAGCTTAATTCTTAAGTCTAATTGATATTCCCAATGATCATGCAAGTTCCGATTAATTAATTGGTCATTTCAACCTAGAATCAATTAATCCATAACACAAATCCAATATTCCGGATATATTGGTTTGTTCCAGCACAAACAACATAATCAAATCATAAATCAACAGTAAATCAAGCTAGATTATATAAAATTCAAATCCATAAATCCATGAACAAGTTCACCCAAGCTGAGCACAAGGGTTTAGTGTGAAAACATTACAAAATCAGAAGAAAACCAGAAAACAGAGAGGGAATTCAAACAAATCATGAAGATCTACAAATTCTTTGCTTGAATCTTCAATTCCTTGCTCGAATCCACGTTAGAAGGTGCCCTTGGTGAGTTTGGGTCTCTCCTAGGGTTTCTCATAGCACCTTTCCTTGTTAATTCTCAGTTTTTCCTCCTGTTCTCCTCCTCCCCCTTTTTCAAAATTTCGTACAAAACTTATATTGGTGATGTACACGGGGTCCAACACGTCCCGTGTTGTACCCCGTGTTTCTCAGCGAAAGTTGAGCAGCACAATACACGTTGTGCGACATGTCTCGTGTTCTTCTCTGAAGTGTCAAGCAGTAATGTACACGGGGTATGACACGGCCCATGTTGTACCCCATGTTCTTCTGCGAAAGCTGGTCAGCATGGTACACGGGGTGTGACACCCCCCGTGTTTATCTGAGAAGAGAAAGGCAGTATGATACACGGGGTATGACATGGCACGTGTTTACCCTCGTGTTTTTCTCTGAGCAGTTCAATGAAGCCTCGAAGCATTTCAGAAGGATACACGACCTTTAACACGGGATTTCCATACCTCGTGTTCTTTGTCAGGTGAGCAAATTTACTTCGATTCTCCACAATTCGCATAATTTTACCTCCGGATCCTTTTCTAATGCTCATATGTGTCCTTTCAAAGCTTGAAAATAAAATATCGAGCATCTAAGTATCTTTTTCAATCAATTTGTACAAAATACTAAGTAAATAAGTGATGAAACTTATAGAATTTATGTGCAATTGTGCATTTGTCAATTATTCTATCATTGTACATAATCATGAATTTACTAACCAGTAGCCTATGAATAAAAAAAATACTGAAAAGCTTGAAAAAAATAGTTGTAGTGTATGTATCAACAAGCTATTTTAATGAAATTCTAGATAAGTACTTCAACATTTTAAATAGGCAATGGTGTAAGGTAAGGCATAAATAGAGTTCGTATCTTAAGTTGTCTTTATTTTAAAATTAACAATTGAAAGTAAACATGTATTAAAGTATTTATTTAGGATAAATTAATTTTATTTAAAATAATATATAAATTTATTTTTACAATAAAATTAGAATTGTAACAAATAATATCATTATTTATTATATATAAAATTTTCTAATTCAAGAAAATATAATACTAAAATTGCATGTAAAATAAATAATATAATTACTTATTATATTTTATTTTTAAAATAAAGTATAAATAAAAAATGAGCATATATTAATATATTTATTTATAATAAGTTTATTTTATTTTAAAATATATAATTATTATTTTCAAATTTTAGCCCCGTGCATAGCACGGGATAAAAACTAGTTATACATATTCTTTTACAAATAATAATACCAAAAAAATTAGCAAATTAATACTTTTGATATAATTATGTATGTATTTTATTGCTCATTTTAGTAATTTAATAATAATAAATTATTATTTTATATATCATCTAAATAATAATAGATTATGTATAATTAGTTATTTCAATAATTAGTTATCTCGACGTTATATCAAATATGTCAAAAACGGATAGAGAAAAACTTGAAGCTTAGAGTTTAAATTCAATTTTCTATGAGTGGATTATTTTTTACATTATTAATGAATAAAAAGATGATATATAATTAAAAATTAATATTTTTACTAATAATAAAAATATTTTAACAGCTTTTTGTTGACATGAAATATGAATGAGTGATAATATAAAATTAATTTATATTAATAATTAATTAAATTTAAATATTGAAATCTTTATTTAATTAGTACATTTACTTTGTGCAAATTGAATAAATTTTTGTATCTAGTTTATTATGTATTAAATATTAAATATTTCATTTTTTATTAAATTTATGAAAAAGTACTGCATAACAGTCCGAAAATGATAGCAAATATGGGTACTTTATTGACCGTATGGATATATAATATGAATAAATTAAATAATTTTTTTCTGCATTTCATACCCATTCTTGTAATATAGTAAACTTGCGGGACTATCTTTTAAAGGTTTCGCATCAATTATTTTACTGCCTATCTCAGGTGTGACACATGTCAATTATTTGTTGGCAATCAAGTTGCTGTATACTATACAACAAAGTTAAATTTGCGTCGTGGAAACCTCCGCTGTAACTCTTTATATAAATTCAGGAAATATTTATAGAATACTATTAACATAATGTTCTATTGATACTTCATTAAATTTGATTTTTAATATATTATTATATGACATCCAAGATTTAATCATAAAAAAATGTAAACATAACTTGCAATCAAATCTAATAATATATTAATATGCTATTGTATTAATAATATACTAAAGTTTTTGCCTTAAATTCATCAATCCATTTATTAGATTAATATAGGTGAAATTACTTTATTACTCCCAATAATTTCGCCCAATTTTTAGTTAAATTATTGTGATATAAAAGTTTTGAATTAAATCATTACGTTTATTTTTTTAATTTCTAATTAGGTTAGATATTTCATCTTTTTTTTTCTTAGATTTTGTTAAGGAACAACACATATTGAATAAATTATATCATATATGCACCTGTCAATAATAGTATGAAAACATAATTTGTTTAATTGAAATTTAATAAGTGGCTAGCGTCTTGGTGGTTGAGGTACAGATGGGTTTTCTTGCCAGAAGATGTAGTTGTAGCCAGCGGAGTAAAGCCAGTGTATTTTCCATCCAACTTTGCCAGGCATATTTTAGCAACAGAATCAAAGAGCCCGTTGTTTCGTACAAAAGGTTGGGCTGCATAATCCTCAATCGGCATCCACTGATAATAGAAAAACACAAAACAGCATTACGATGACTTCTAGCAGTTACGGAATTCTCAGGAACCAGGATAGAAAGACAGCTCATTCAATGAACTTATCAAAATGCAGACTATGCTACTGACTTGAAACAGATAAAAATAAAAAGGATGAAAGTAATATCATATGGCAACGAGTCGGATGCTCAAATAGAGCCAATATCACTTCACAGCATATTCATGAATCATAGGCAGAGGAAACTCAGATAGAAGTTAAGATAATTTCCACAATCTTAGCAAATCAATTGGCATTGGAACACACCTTAGCAGCCTCAATTTCGGAAGCTTGCATCTGGATGTCGGAGGAGCGAGGCTGTAGCACGCTGACAAAGAACATATCCGATTTCTGAAAGAATGACTGATGGCTTTGCCTGTTGCCAGAAAGACAAAAATATTGTGACGGCCAGACACAAGATTGAAATTGAAGAACAAATTATTTGAAATCACATGCAGATCGACCTAATGGTTTTCATAATGTGCAGACGATATTTTTTACTGGAAAAACTAATTATGACTTTTACACATAATAACTTCAAACAGACATCTTGAATAAAGATGACCTACAAATTACAATATGATCATAGTTAAATGAAACAAGCGTCTTACTCTTACCTGAATGCTAATACTTCAATAAATTCTGTCAGTATCTAAAAGGGCAAGAAAAAAAGACATTTTAGCTTCAGAAAAGTCCAGAAAATAGAATTAGAAAACAACATATTAATTATGCTTACTCCAGTCTCTTCTCTAACTTCTCTGATTGCAGCATCAGAAATATCCTCTCCCTATAGGTGACATTTAAATATGAGCTAAAGATAAATCTTAAAAAAGGGGAAAAAAATATTCAATAACCATGGTAGTATATTTACTTCCATAACAGTTCCAGTAGGCATCTTCCATACACCCGTGCCTCTGAATCTGCCGTCAGCCTCCTGAACAACAAGCACCTATCAAATTAAACAAAATAATATCATTATGTTTCAGGTAACACGAGTCACTGTAAAATTTCATTTCATATTTTCCAACAGTAGTATACTAGTATGCAAATTTGCATTTGCAATAGGAATAAAAGAAAGATTGACGCGAGAAATCATACCACAGATCTAATAATTTTGTTAGTATTAAAGCATGCTAAAACAAATTCATATGTATATTCAAAGATATTTATGTGTGTCCAGGTGTACACAAGAAGAGATCGCACTGCCTTTATTGGTTTTGAAAGGCACAGAAGTTTCAACTCCATCCATGATCTGTTGCTTTGGTTAAAGAGAACCCAAGACAGGAGGGAAATTTTTTGAAGCAGATGAAATTGGAAAACAACAAATGATTACCTCTCTATTGTTATTCATGACAAAAGCACCAATACCCACACGATGTGAAGCATTTGCAGGAAGAGTATCAGGGCTACTGGGAATCCAATGCACAAGCATCACATAATCTGGTTCAGCATGATGGTACCTAAATCCAGCCTGAAGAAGAACAAAAAGATTATTAGACCTGAAGGTGACAACAGAAAGTTAATCTGAATTTTTGAAATTAGTATTACCATAATTAATTTTATATGTAAGCCTGAACATTACTTATGAGCTGTGCCGCAGAAAAAGGCAATTACCTTCACAGCAGGCTCAACAAGATTTGCCAGCTTTAACGGCAACTTGATCCAAACTCCCTTCTTCCCCTGCAATACCCATTTTTGAATTTATGACATTCTTGTGGTTTTGGGTCCAAAGTTGACTCCTAACTAAGTTTTCAAGACAACTAGTAATCACTTAGTAGGAACAACTTGAAAATCTACCTGCTGCTTCCAATGCGATATTGAGGCTTTCAACGAAGGAACAAAGACCGTGGAATCCATAGGTTCCTTCATTTTTACAATAACCCCTCCATATCGATCCTCAGTCGCACTAAGTAATTGAATATCCTGAGCCTCCATTTGCTCCATAGCTACTGAAGTTACGGAAAACGACATGTATCTTCTTGGAAATAGAATACTACCGCTGTAACCTAATTTAATTACCAAAGTAAAGGCGTTAAGTTTAAATTGAGCAGTAAAACTACAATTAATCCAAACACCCTTTTGCAGTCTTAACCAAATAGCAAAAAATTTCACGTGCCATTGAGTAAAAACAAATTTTAAAAGGGTAATTTAATCTTTATTAGGAACTGGTTCTAATCTTTATTAAGAACCAGTTCACCTTCCGTGCATGTACCAGATTCCTTTTTTTAGTCAAAATAAATATATATATGTTTTATATTTTACAAATAAATACTATCAAAATATTATTATAAAGTTAATATAATTTGTATAATTAAAAAGTTATAACCGGAAAAGTAAAGATATACACATATTTAAATACATATATTACTCTCTTTCTTTAAAATTTTTATAAAAAAACTTTTTTTTATAAAAAATTTAATATAAAATACTAAAATCAGTAACCAAATAAAAAAAAAAGATGAACTCTAAGAGATCAAATGCTCAACTCCATTAAAAGTATAATAGTAACTCTTTTCACTAATAAATATATTATAACTTATTATGCATGAACATTATAACTATTTACAATATGGCCATATATAAATAATTTATTAAAAACATAAAATATATTTAAATAAAAATAATTATTTTATATTATACTAATATTCTGCTTAGAAATAATTTTAAATTTAGTGCTTTTGAAACATCAACTAATAAAATATTGATGAAACTAAAAAATTAATAATTTAAAGTTCAACATAATTTAAAATATAGTAAAAAATATATTGTAATAATTACTAAATTTAACTAACAATATGAAAGAATAGTATTGTAAATAAAGCATTTTAAAAATATATTTATAAGATAAAATTTAAATATATATTTACCATAAATTAAATTAATTTTAGTAAATTAAAGTAATAACAAATATAAAATATATGTTCATATGAGCATTATAATAAATTAATATTAGGTAAATACATAAGAATACTATAACAATTAACAATATAAATATATACAAACAATTCATTAAGAATATAAAATATATTTGAATAAAAAATAAATAATTATAATTTTTAAGATAAATATTAAGCATGATTTATTAGTGAATTGCAAAATTTTTTCATTTTTTTAAAATGGGATAGCAAATTAAATAATTAAAATATATTAAATTTAAAAAATAAATTAGTCTAATAAAATATGAAAATGGTAGAACATTGCATTAATTGCTCCTTGATATAAATTTTTTTGAGGTTGTTGTGGGAGGGAAATTTCCTTGTTTTAGGAAATTTACAAGTAAAAGAGTTTTAAAGTAAAATAATATTAAATTTTAATATTCTTGATATTAGCCTTTTGGAGAAGTAAAAATAAGCTATACAAATATAAAGTGCTATATCATTAATTCCCTTCTCATTTCATTATATATATATTTAAAGTTTTTTGAAGATAAATATTAAAAAAAAGTTTATTAGTAAATTGTGAAAATTTTCATTTATTTAAGTGAGGATAAAATATAAAAATTGCAATATATTAAATTTAAAAAGAAAGTAAATTAGTGCAATAAAATAAGACCTTCTCATTTAATTTTCAAACCACATTTAAAAAAAAAATAAAAAAATACTAAATATAACTTATTGTAGATCGCAAAATTTTTCATTCATCTAAAAGAGAATAGAAAATTAAATAATTGTAATATATTAAATTTAAAAAAATAAATTAATCTAATAAAATATAATCTTCTCATTTCATTTTCTATCCATATCGTTTTTTTTAGGTTTTTTAAGATGAACAGTACAATTAGTTTGAAAATAATTATAAAATTTTTAAGATAAATATTAAATATACCTTATTAGTAGATTGTAAAATATTTTTATTTACTTAAAAGAGGATAAGAAATTAAATAATTACAGTATATTAAATTTAGAAAAAATTAAATTAGTATAATTAAATATGAAAATGATACATATAGCATTAAATATTTTAACAATTTTGACCTTTTTTTAGTAGGAAAATGAATTAACTTATATTTAATATGAATTTTTTGGAAGTTGTTTTGGGTGGAAAACTTTTTAATTTTTGGAGGGAAATTTGAGAGAAAAATTTACAAGGGGAAGAATTTAAAAAAAAAGATATAAATATAATTAGGCGAAAACTAAGATACATTAGATATATAACACACCACGGCTTAAGAATTATTAAATTTTATTCAGCGCGTACAATATTGCATAAGTCATAAAATTTGAATTTTTATATGGACGGATGCACAACAAAAGCGGTGCACCGAATTCCCTCATATAATTAATCAAATCAGAGATATAAACAGCGACAGCTAGCGCCCCAAAAAAAAAAATACCTTGAGGGAGGCAAGGCAAGAGGGTGAAACAGAACCCAAGAAAGCCTTTTTTGAGAGCGCAGGAACTGCAGCGGAACGATTTTTAGGATTTGCGACGAGGGAAGAGCGGAGGTTACAAGCTCAGAACCTGAGAATGAAAACAAAGCTGATAGTTTTGCAACGTTGTTTAACTTATGACCAGTTGAGGAGATTTGCACTAAACATCGGGGACTTTTATAATGACGGAAAAGCAAGGGGACAATTTTCTTGAAAACTGAGGCTGAATGACCTTGGAATTTGAATGGGTCTTTAGCGTTGTTTATGAGTTAATTGCTTTATTAATTTGGGAAATGTGAAATGGAACCAACAAGAAAATACCCGGCGCAAACATGGCAAGATCACAGCAAATGGAAATGGAATGGGCATCAATTGCAATTAACTTTAACAGGCACCGATTCACTTCAACACAGAAAAGGCAGGCATTTGGGTGAATCATGTGATTCCCTATCAGCTTTGGTAAAAGGTGCATACTTTCGGTCTTTCACGCAAACGGGCCATTTGCCACGTTAGGACCTAGGAAATGACTTATCAACTTCATGGAAAAAGGTTAGTTAAAGCGTTAAAATGTGTAATTTATTAATATTTTTAATGTTAAATATATGAATTTTAAATTTGATATTAAAAATACTTACAAAATAAATTTTAATAATTATTGTATCTACCAAAATATTACAAGTTTTTCTTAACTATAAAATTATAATTGTCCACCTTTTAAAGAAAAATTAAATAAGTATAATTATATTGATTTAATTTTTAAAAAAATTAATATAATAATATATTATAATCTAAAATATTATTCAAGTAAAAGAATATTGAAATAAATTAAAAAATATACATATATTATTATATATTATTTTATATATAAATAGCTTAATAATAAATGATTGATTTTATCAAACATCTTTATATAAATAACTTATGTTATCAGCTAGTTAAATCAACTAATACAATTAATTATCAGTTAATAACTAATTTAATCAACAACAGCTAATATATTCAATTAATTATCAAATAAATCCTTTAAATTAGAGGAAAAGTACATTTTACCCTAATGTAATTTCATCATTTTTCATTTTAATCTACATATATTTTTAAGTAGTAATGTTGTATGTATCATGGAATGTTTTTTAATATTCTTCGGAATGTTTTGAAGGAATATCACATTTTCATGTTTAATTCAAAGTTCGAAAAAAAAAAGTCGAGGAATGTCATATTTCTAAGAATATTTTTGACCTAACTTCCTTTAAAATATTCCCATAGACGAGGTGAGAATCTTAGATTTTCATGGATGAAAATGTTGATATTAAAATAAAAGAATAAAATTATCCTCATATTTAATTATTTTTCTTATTGATCATTTTATCAAATAATTTTTAATTTAAATTGAAAAATAGTTATCACTTTATTTTTAAAATAATTTTATTGTTAAGAAATACACATTAATTTTTTAACTATAATTTCTTTTCTATTCTTAATCCTAATGTTTGAAAGATTTTTTTAATATAATTATATATACGTATGATTTTTTTCATTAAAAATAATATAATAGGCTTGGAGTTTCTTTAAGAAAAGGCATATTTATATATAAAAATATAAAATAATAATATTTTTATATTAGAGAAGAAATTATAATATAAAATTTAATACCAGTATAAAATATAATTGTGTAAATAATTTAGCCATGAAAATTTATAATTTTGTAAAAAGAGAAATACCAAGTATATTCAATATTATGATAATAATTTAAATAAATTGCACTCACTTTATTTTGAAAATTAATTTAATAATAATACTAATAATTATGATAATAAAGTATAAAATATTAAAGTATAATAAAGTATAACATACAAAAATATAATACATTACATATTGAAATATAACAAAGTGTAAAATATATATATATATATATATATATATATATATATATATATATATATTAATAAATTTTTAGATGTTGAATATTGAAATTTAATTTATTAAGTGTTAAAATTTTTTTATTAATATATATGTAGTTTGAAATAAAAATATGATTTATCATATTATATTTTAGAATAAAAAATTTGATAAGAGATTTTTAAAATAATCTTAAAATTTCTAAGAATATCAAATATAAACTAGACATAGTAATATAGCATGTTTAGGAATCTAACAAAATATTTTTAGAAAAATTTATATTAAATAAAATATAAAAATTTTATATTCTCATTGATTAAATTCTCAGGAATGTACACTTTTTCAAGAATGTAAAATTTCACAAAACAAATGTCACCTTAAGTGATTTCATCATTTTTCCATTTTAATCTACATATATTTTTAAGTAGTAATGTTGCATGTATTGAAAGTGAAATTCAAAATCAAATTTCAAATGTAAATTAAGAATTTTCAGTCAAATATAAATTTATGGAACAAATTGATAAGGTTTAATTCGATGGATTCAAAACGCAATTATAGATCTCACTTCAATGCACATAACATTTTCTATTTTCAAGTGCCAAAATTTATTTCCCTGTATTTATGTAAATTGATGTTAAAAATTCTTCATAAAGATTTAAAAAAATATTAATCTTATTTCTTTATTTTAATAACCTATTTCGCTCCTATATATTTATCTTAAATGGAAAAAAATTGTAATACATAGCATGAGTAAAAAATTAACCAAAACTCTTCAAATATATAAATAAAAAAATTTGTATATTTCATTACTAATGATTTTGCAAAGAATATAACAATAACATATAGTTTATAGATTTAAGTTATGTTTCACATAAGTAAATAATAATCTAAGTAATAGTTGATAAATTAGTTAATTATATAAGAAGTGTTTTGCAAAATTACTTGTTGAACTAACTAAAATTACAAAATGGCATAAAAGAATATATTGATAGAAATAAATATATAAATTAAAATAATTAATATTTATCTAAAGCTTAAATTATATTAACACAATTAAAATAAAAATATAAAGTCTAGTATTTAATTATATTTTATAAACTTGCATATTTATTTATATAATTTTTATTTTATTATTTATAATAAAATTATAATTAATTAAAATATAATTAATTATATTTTATGATATTGCATATTTATTTACATATATATTTTTATATATTTATAATTTATAACAAAGTGTAAAATATTTATATATATATATTTTAATAAATTTTTAGATGTTAAATATTGAAATTTAATTTATTAAGTGTTAAAATTTTTTTATTAATACATATGTAGTTTGAAATAAAAATATGATTTATTATATTATATTTTAAAATAAAAAAATTGATAATATTTTTTTAAAATAATCTTAAAATTTCTAAGAATATCAAATATAAACTAGACATAGTAATATAGCATGTTTCGGAATCTAATAAAATATTTTTAAAAAAATTTATAGTAAATTAAATATAGAAATTTTATATTCCCATTGATTAAATTCTTAGGAATGTACACTTTTCTAGGAATGTAAAATTTCACAAACTAAATGTCACCTTAAGTGATTTCATCATTTTTCATTTTAATCTACATATATTTTTAAGTAGTAATGTTGCATGTATTGAAAGTGAAATCCGAAATCAAATTTCAAATGAAAATTAAGAATTTTTCAATCAAATATAAAATTATGGAACAAATTGATAAGGTTTAATTCGATGGATTCAGAACTGCAATTATAGATCTCACTACAATGCACATAACATTTTTTATTTTCAAGTGCCAAAATTTATTTTCCCTGTATTTATGTAAATTGATGTTAAAATTTCTTCATAAAGATTTTAAAAAATATTAATCTTATTTCTTTATTTTAATAACATATTTCGCTCCTATATATTCATCTTAAATGGAAAAAGAATTGTAATACATAGCATGAGTAAAAAATTAACCAAAACTCTTCAAATATATAAATAAAAAAATTTGTATATTTCATTACTAATGATTTTGCAAAGAATATAACAATAACATATAATTTATAGATTTAAGTTATGTTTCACATAAGTAAATAATAATCTAAGTAATAGTTGATAAATTAGTTAATTATATAAGGAGTGTTTTACAAAATTACTTATTGAACTAATTAAAATTATAAAATGGTATAAAAGAATATACTGATAGAAATAAATATATAAATTAAAATAATTAATATTTATCTAAAGATGAAATTATATTAACACAATTAAAATAAAAATATAAAGTCTAGTATTTAATTATATTTTATGAACTTGCATATTTACTTATATAATTTTTATTTTATTATTTATAATAAAATTATAATTAATTAAAATATAATTAATTATATTTTATGATATTACATATTATTACATATATATTTTTGTATATTTATAATTTAAAATCAAGATATAATTATGTTAAAATTAAATTAATTATATTTTATGATATCAAATAGTTTATTTACCTATTTATTTTTATTTTTTAATAATTTAATATAAATTAAATTATATTATTAAAATAATTTAGATTTACGTTACGAAAGACATGGTTTGTTAATTAATAAAAGAAGGGTAATTTTAGATTAATATTAAAGAGGTAATAACTTATAAGTTATAGATTGCTCAAAATAACTTATTAAATTAAAGCTTTTTTTAAATAAGTTAATGTATAAAATACTTCTAAAGACTAATTTATAACTTATTAACTTGAGTTCTATTTCATATAACAAATAAGTTAATTTATAATTTATTGATCTTATCAATAATTTATAAACTAACATCTAAAAGTATTTTATAGACTAACTTATTAAAAAAATAACTTTTAATTTGATAATAGCTTATAACTTATAAGCTACTATGTATTCAATATTTTTTTTCAAATCCTATTTTTATTTTTTATTAATTTTCAATTCATGCCCTTCATAACATAAACTTAGACATTTTTTATAAAATATAATAAATTTTATTTTTACATAATTATATACTAATTTTAAATTATAAATATATAAAAATATATATGTAAATAAATATATAAAATTATAAAATATAACTAAGTCATTATAATTATATTATAAATAATAAAATAAAATTTATGTAAATAAATAAATATAGAAATTCATAAAAACATAATTAAATTTTAGATATTATATTTTTTATTTTTTATTTGAACATATTAATTATATTAATATAATTTAATTTTAAATAAATATAAATTATTTTAATTATATATCTATATTTATAATATATCTTTTTATATTATTTTATAATTTTAGTTAATTTAATAGTTAATTTTATGAAATATTTCTTACATAATTAGTTATCAATTACAGAGTATCAGTTATTACCTAACTTATTAACTATTAAGTAACTTTATCAATTGCCAACTAACTTATTAATTATTTATACGAGACAGAGCCCTAAGTCAATAAATTATAAGTAAACTTATTTATTATATAAAATAAAGTTTTATAACAAGTTGATAGAATTATATATATTTTTTAGATGTCATTTGATTCACAGAAGCATATAAGAAATGCAACTTCCTAGTAAGTTGGAATTATTTAACTTATTTAATCAATTACTAAATGTCAATACTTTACACGAAGCAGAATTTTTTAAGAAGTTAATATTAGTTCTCTCAAAATATAGAAAGTTATTTACTAACACTTTCTCTTAGTAAAATGATCTTCTGATATTATTTATAGATAAAAATATAAAATTATATTTACTTAAATTAAACTAATAATCACTTTAACTTTTTATCCTTATAATTTAAAAATTATAATAAATATAAATTTGTAATTATAAAATATAAATATAATTATTTTCTTAATTATATAATAAATAAAATAAGTATTATATAAAATAAATATTAAATATTATATTATAAATATAAATTACAAATATAATTGGATATATAATTATAATAGAAAATTTAATTCTAAATATAATTATATTAATAATATATATATGCTATATTATTTTATATTTAATATATTATTATTTTATATTCAATTATAAAAATAAAAAATTATGTATTTCTTATCCATTCTATTTAAATTTTATAGAATTAACTATTTATTATATTAATTATTCAACTAATATTTTTTATTTAAATTATATCATATTTTAATTATATTAAAATAATTAAGATATATATATTTATATATATATAATATATATAATTTTTTGATATAAATTTGATTTATTTCTTATAGTAAATTAAAAATTACAAATTTAGAAGAATTATTATTAAAACATAAAAGAGAGATTACAAATATGATTTCAAAAAGAAAAAGATAACAAGACATAATTAAAAAACCAATATTTCTTTTTTTTAGTAATATATTTGAAGAATATATTAATTATTTTGATAATATTTTTTAAGGAATTCAAAATTGAACTAAATAAAATACAAAAACCTAATTTATGAAAAGTGTTAATTTTTTAGTATTGACTAAATAATTATGAGCCCTTTTCGAAAAGTTCATAAAGGAGTTTACTGGCTAAAAAGTTTAACTTTTTATATGATCTAGATAACTCCTCTGTCTTTGTTGAGAATTCTTCGCATTAATTTATATAAATATTAAAAAATCACACTTTACTTTCTTGCAACTTCATTCGAATTTACTTAAACTATTTGTTATAGAATGTTTCATTAAAAATTTAATAGGAGAAAGTTCAAATAAATAAAATATTAATAATAAAAAAAATATGTGGGTAACTTTTAATACTCAAAAATATAAATGCATTAAGTAAAAATCAAAATAACTTATAAGTTATTGACTTAGGTTTTATTTTGCATAATAAATAAATTAATTTATAACTTATTGACCTAATTAATAAACTATAAGTTAACCTCTAAAGGTATTTTATGTACTAAATTACTAAAAAAAGTAAGTTATAATTTGATAAGCTACTTTAAATAATTTATAACATGTAAGCTATTACATTTTTAATTTTTTAATCTATTTTTTTTATTAATTTACAATCCACACCCTTCATAATATAAACTTAAATATTATTTTTATAAAATATAATCAATTTAATTTTAATATAATTATATTCTAATTTTAAACTATAAATATATAAAAGCATATATGTAAATAAATATGTAAGATCAAAAAATATAATTAAGTGATTATAATTCTTTTATAAATTAAGTAATTATAATTATAAGTAATCATATTTTAAGTAATTATAATTTTATTATAAATAATAAAATAAAATTTATATAACTAAATAAATATATAAATTCATAAAATATAATTAAATATTAGAAATCATATTTTTATTGTTAAATATATTAATTATGTTAATATAGTTTGATCTTTAGATAAATATAAATTATTTTAATTATATATCTATTTTTATTAATATGTATTTTTATATTATTTTGTAATTTTATCAATTCAAGAGTTAATTTTATGTAATATTCTTATAAAATTAACTATTAGTTAAAATTTATAAGTTATCAATTATTAGTCAACTTATTAGCCTACTTAGCATGAAATACTTCTTTTCTATTAATATATTCTTTTAAGTCATTTTACAATTTTAACTAGTTCAAAAGTTAATTTTGTGAAATATTTCTTATACAATTACTTATTAACTATTAGTTATCATTATCAGCTATTAGTTATTAGTTAATTTATCAGTAACTTATACAAAATAAAATCCCTAGTTAATAAAGTATAAATTAACTTATTTATTGCTTGAAACAAATCCCTAAGCACAAGCAGATAGAGTTATATATATATTTTTTATAGGTTATTTAATTTACAAAAGCATGTAGGAAATGCAACTTCCTAATGAGTAGAAATTTCTTGAGTTATTTAATTGACCACCAATTACTAATACTTTGTGGGAAGTAGAATTTTGAGAAATTAATTCTATTTCCTACAAAATATAGGAAGTTATTTACTAACACCTTCTCTTAGTAAAATAATTTTTTATATCATTTATAAATAAAAATACAAAATTATCTTTACTTAATTTAACTAATGATCACTTTAACTTTTTATCTCTATAATTTAAAAATTATAATAAATATAATTCAGTAATTATAAAATATAAATATCATTATTTTATTAATTATATAATAAATAGGAATGAGCATTATATAGAAATAAATATTAAATATTATATCATAAATATAAATTGCAAATATAATCCGATATATAATTATAATAGAAAATTTAATTCTAAATATAATTATATTAATTATATATAATTGCAATATTATTTTATTCATTATTTTATATTTAATATATTTATTATTTTAATATTCAATTATAATAATAAAAGATTGTGTATTTCTTATCCATTTTATATAAATTTGATAAAATTATTTATTTATTATATTAATTATTTAACTAATATTTTTATTCATTTAAATTCATATCATATATTAATTATATTAAAATAATTAAAGTATATAATTTTTTGATGAAAATTTGATTTATTTCTTATAGTAAAATTAAAAAATAAAAAATTACAAATTTAAAAAATTATGATTAAAACTTAAAAGAGCGATTACAAATATGATTTCAAAAATAAAAATATAACTAGACATAATTAAAATTTATCAATATTTTTTATAATAATTTTGAAAAATATGTTAATTATTTTGATAATATTATTTATAAAATTCTGAATTTTTTAACTAATACATCTGTATAATAATTTACTTCTCTGAGTATATGAATGATCTGCTTATATGAAATTCCCTACAAAGCTTTCTGCATTGAGATCATAGAAGATTCAGCGCAGGCATATTACAAGCTAAGCCAAGACTATTCCAAGCTTCAACCAAAATAAGTCCGTCCGTCTGCACTTGCAATTTCTCAATATTAAGTTGGATTAAAAATATATTTTAATTCTTATAAGATTAAGTTTTTACTAATTTTGTTCTTAATTAAAAACTTATATCAATATTAAAATATTAAAATTTTCAAAATTTAGTAATTTTGTACTTGAGATGAAATAATAAATTATTATATGAAAAAATTAAAATATAAATTTTTTTTAATTTTATAAGAATGAAACTAATACAAATTTTTAATTAAGGATAAAATTGGTAAAATTTTAATTTTATAAAAATTAAAATAAAATTTTAATCTATTAAACCTTCGATTATAGCCTATAATTTGACTATTTCAAGCCAAGACTTCTATAAAACCCTGCTATCCATATTGTCATAGCCACCGTCACACTTGTCGTGTTGTGACCGCTACTCTCCATATGAGTCAAACAAATACAAAATACAGGCACTGGAAGATAAAATTGCAACGCAATTTAACACCAATCCAAAATTCGTAAACCACAGGGGTTCTAATGCGGCCACTTGAAAGAAATCATGGGCTTTGAATTATTTATTTATTGAGCAGGTATTGAGAACCAGTTCCATCATTAATCTTGAGTTTCAATTTGATTTGATATTAATATAAAATATTTTATATTATTAATAAATGAGAAGAAAATATGTTATTAAAAAGATTATAGTAATTAAGAATTTTTAATAATAATAAAAGAAATTTAATAATTTTTTATTAATATAATAATATATGAATAGGTAATAATATAAAGTTGTAAATTAATTTTAAATCCTTTAATCTTTTACAATAAATATATCAATTTATTAGGTAAAATTATTCTATTATTTTGTAATATCACTTAATTTTTAATAGCTCTTTTTGATCTAAAAATTTTCAATTGAATTGTTATGTTTACTTTTCATTTCTAAATTAATACTTTATGTCAGAGTTATCGAAATGGATTAAAACCTGTGGACCAATCTATTAACTTGTAAGTTTTGATGGATTTAGGCCTTCATTTTACGGGTTCTAAGAGATGTAAATTGCAATTGGCCCTGCTCATGAATGGACCAAACCAACTAATGGATTTTTCTTTACATTTTTAAACTTTTATATAGTCAAAATTTTTAATTCATATAAAATTATACTTCTATTTTTCATTTTTTATTGCATAGAGTTGTGTTTCGAAAAAACTATAATCATATTTTTATTTTATTAATATTTTATGACTTATTTTTTTATAAATAATATTTTTTAATATTATATATAAATTTAAAATATATTATAATTAATTTATGAATAAAGTATGTGATACTTTTGAATGATTTTAATTTTTTATTATTTAAAATTAATTTTTTAAAAAATAAAATTAGAAAAACCATGAACTAGCCTACAATCCACGATGACCAGACTACGACCCCCATATTAGAGCATTGTGTGAAAAATGGACAAATCTGGCCCTAGCCCAGCCATTCCTTAGCTTTGCTTGATGACATTTTTACTTAAATTTTGTTAGCAATGAACAAATGTAGACGACAATCTTTTGTGGTCTAATGATGCTTGATGTTAAATTATTTCATTTTTAAAGGAAATTAATGGGTTATTTGTTATTTACTTCATAAACTATTGATAGATCTTTGTCTACACAGATTAAGTATAACTAAAAAATGACAAAAAAAATGCATCCAATTGGAAATGAAAAAATAAGAAGTCATTTGATTTATATAAAAAGTAAGTTTTTGTGAGAAATTGAACTTTTTAGAGATAATTTCCTATGTAAACCTTTTGGAAAGAGCTCAAAGTTATCTAATTGACACTAAAGAAGTGATATTTCTTAGAAAATAATTTCATATATTTTATTTAATTTAAATCTAAATTTTTTAGAAAGTATTAACAAAATAACTACTCTACCCTCAATATTATTATAGTATATATTAATAAATTTTAGCTGTTATTAATTAAATTTAGTAAGAATAATTTTATTTAGTATCTATAAAGAATATATGAAGTAGAACTTACCTAAAAGGATGTAAGTAAGTAATTTTTAATACTTTATGGGAAGTGAAATTTCTTGAAAAGTCTTATTTTCCCAAATATATTAGATTATGGGCAACTAAATAACTCATTTATTCTCTAAAAGTTTATTTGGCACAAGTATCTAATAAACTAATTTAATTTATAGTTGATAAGATAGATAATAATATTAAAAGTATTTGGTAAAATAAAGTATTAAAAATATAAAATAACATAAAAGAATATATTAATATAAAGTAAACTAATTCATATTTATTTTGAAATTAAATTATATTAAGCTAATCAAGATATTCAAAATAAAAATATAATTACTAAAAATTTAATTAATTATAGTTTATAACATTACATGTTTATTTAGTTTCTTACTTATTATTTATTTATTTTTTAAAATAAAAATATAATTAATTAAAATATACTTAATTTTTCAATATTATATATTATTTTACTATTTATTTTTATTCATTTATATTAAATTAACATGCATAAGTAAAACATATTTACATAATAAGGATATAAGTTAACTAAAAGAATAATGATAAATTCGAAAAAAGATTAATATTATAAGTTATAAGTTATCTTATAAACTTATCAAATTAGAGAATTTTTTCTCAGTAAATTAGTATATCAAATATCACTTAAAGTTAATTTATAGTTCACTAATCATACTAGTAAGTTATTATGGGTGTTTGATTTATGAAATATTTTAAATATTACTGAGAATATTTCAAGAGAATATTATATTTTCATATTTAGTTCAAGGTTTGAAAAAGAATTACTTGTGAATTTCACATTCTCGAGAATATTTTTGACCCAATATTCTACCAAAATATTCTAATGGGAAAAGTGAATATCTCAAATTCCTATAAAATGAAAATAGTTGATACTAAAATAAAAGGATAAAATTACCCTCACAATTAATTCTCTCTCTTATCAACTAATTTTTAATTTAAATTAAAAAAAATTATTACTTTATTTTTAAAATATTTTTATTACTAAAAAATATAATGTCATTAATTTTTTAACTATAATTTTTTTATTATTTCTAATATTTAAAAGATTATTTTAATATATTTATATATAGATGATTTTTTCTTTGAAGAATAATACAATAGACTTAGAATTTCATATGTTTGGTTCAAGGTTTGAAAAAGAATTACTCGTGAATTATACATTTTCAAAATATTTTTGATTCAATATTCTACTAAAATATTCCCATGGGAGAAAGTGGGTATCTTAAATTTTCATGAGATGGAAATATTGATACTAAAATAAAAAGATAAAATTATCTTCACAATTAATTCTCTCTCTTATCAAATAATTTTTAATTTAAATTAGAAAATAATTATCACTTTAGTTTTAAAAATTTTTATTACTAGAAAATATAATAACATTAATTTCTTAACTATAATTTCTTTTTTTTATTATTACTAATATTTGAAAGATTATTTTAATATATCTATATTTATAGAGGATTTCTTTCTTTGAAGAATTATACAATAGACTTAGAATCTCTTTTAAAAAAGACATCTTTATATATAAAAATATAAAATAATAATATTTTTATATTAAAAAAATTATAATGTAAAATATAATAATAGTATGAAATATAATTATGGAAATAATTTAATGGTGAAAATTTATAATTTTGTAAAAGAAAAAATATCAAGTATATTTAATACTATAATAATAATTTAAATAAATTACACTCACTTTATTTTGAAAATTAATCTACTAATAATAATAATGTGACTAATAATAAATATATCTTGTAAAGGTAAAGAATGTAAAATAATGAATAAACAACTAGCTTATATTTAATAATAAAAAACTTAATAAAGATATTTTTAAAATAATTTCAAATTTTTTAAAAATATCAAATATGAACCAAACATAATAATACAATATATAAGGGAATTTAGCAAAATATTCTCAAAAAAATATACAGCAAAACTAAACATAGAAATATTAGATTTTTATTAATTAAATTCTTAAAAATCACATTCTCAAGAATATATATTTTTTGAGAATATAAGATTTCGTAAATCAAATGCCACCATAAATTAACTTATTTGTTGTGTTAAACACACTCTAAGGTTATGTTTAATACAGTAAATAAGCTAACTTATAACTTATTAACATAATCAATCAATTATAAATTAATCTTTAGAGATGTTTAGCACACTATCTTGTTCAAAAAATAAAAAAATGAGCTTTAATTTCACAAATTCACAAATTAGCTTATCCGTGGATTGGATTTATGAAAAAAGGGTAGAAAGAAAAAATAGGGAATGAAAAGGAAAAGTCAAAAATAAAGTTTTTAATGTTTGAATACTATAGGAAAATTTAATAAAAAATATTGAAAAAGTCCATCAAAAATTAGTAAAATATTTTTTTATCAAATAGATATAAAAAATGGATAGAAAACTTTGTATTTACTACCTCTTTATGCAGCTTACTAAATGCTATCTCTATCCTTTATTATTTGTCACATTTAACTATTTTTACAAAGATTAAGAAATTAGTTTAGTATATTTATTTTTATTGAACTTTTCAAAACTACCCTTTAATTTAAAATCAAAATTTATGACAATTCTTATATATCAAAACTAAAAATCTAGATATCGATACTTAAGAGATTTATCTTCATATTTAGTATTAGATTAAAATATTATTTAGATATATGATCAAAAGAGATGAATAAGAGAAGAGATTAATTTGTGAATAATGATGCTATAGTATTTTTTATTTTAATCATATATTTTAACTTATTTTTATATCTATTATTGACTTAAAATTGACTTTTGCAATGGGCCATTAATATTCAGCCACTATTATTGGATTGATAGTGATCTATATAATTATTTGTTAGGTTACAAAATATATTCAATAACTAATACATTTTGTTTATAAATAAATTATCTATATTGGCCCAAAATTATAAATGATTGAATATGTATATAACATATTGGAGAAAAAATTTACAACAAAAATTTTTATCTATGAAATTTTTTGTATAAAGTAATCTAAATAAGTGATCACATAATTGCTACTTGATGAATAATACCACCACTAATCTCATACTTGATTATTTGTACTTATACTATTTTATCCATGTTTGTTTAGAAAATTGTTTTTTTTTAACAATAAAAACCAAAAGTAATTTTAAAAAAAGATTTATTCATTGTGCAAATTTTATTCTCGAAAATATTTAAATTATAATTTTGCTTTAAAATATGATATATAAAATCTAATTAGATGTGTGTGTGTGTATATATATATATATTGTAAATTTTATCTACTTAAGTAAACTTCAATATAAATATGTATTCTACAAATCCCAACTTTCAAAATATATTCCTTAAATTTAAATTCAAATGCTTCAAATAATTTTAATTTTTTAAATTTAGATACAAAATATTTAGAAGTTGATCAAGTCAACAATTTATTAAGAAAAATAAATCCATTTTCATTAACAAAATAAATTCAAAAGAATGCTTAACTCTTGTAATGATAAAATATAATTGGTGACAATTTTCTAGTGACAATAATATAATTATCTATTTATGAGATGTCTAAATAATGAAACTAATTTTTAATAATGGTTAAAATGAATGTGCAATTTAAAATTTTAATATATGAAAAAGTTGCAATAATTTGGTGATAATTAAATTTATATACCATAAATTAATATATTTAATTATTTATGAAGTGCTTAAATAGAGAAAATCAATTTTTTGCAATGATTAATATGTTACTTTACTTAGTTAGATGATAATTTTAGTAATTTGAGACAACAAAGTTAAACTAATTTTGTGCCAATTAATTTGATACAGCATAATCTAGCATAATGATTTATTTCTATAATGTCAACTTGATGAAAATTAATCTTTGATTAATTTTAGTAATGCTTAATATGTTATTCTATTTCATAAAGTGATAATTTTAACAAATTGATGCATGAAAGTTGCACTATTTTGATAGCAATTAATTTGATAGTATATTGTAAATTAATTAACCTAATTAATTATTTATGCAATATTAAAATGTGAAAATGATTTTTTAGTAATAATTAATATATTACTCTATTTAACTAAGTAATAATATTAGCAATTTAATGCATTAAATTTTTAATAATTTGATCAAAATTAATTTGATACATTATAAATTAAATAGTAAAATTATTCATTTATATAACATTGGCATTTGTAAAAGTAATTTTCAAAATTAATATATTACCTTATTTAATTAGGTGATAATTTTAATATTTTAAAATATTTAAATAAAATTATAATAAATTAATATAAATTTATTCTAATTTGATGAAAATTTAATGTATTACAAATTACACCATGCATTTTGCTTTGAGATAAGTGAAAATAAAAAATTAAATTGATAATTATTTTTAAATAATATTTAAATGTGAAAATTTTATCTTTAATCATCATTAATATGTTACCCTATTTAATTAGGTTATAATTTAAATATTCTAAAATATTTTAAAAATTATAATAAGTTATTTTAAATTTACTCTATTTCGATGAAAATTCAATGCATTACGTTATGCATTTTGATTTGAGATTAGATAAAACAAGATGCTAAATTAATAATTATTTTATATATATATATTTAATATTAAATTTAAGAAATAATTTTTTATTATCATTAATATGTTATTCTATTTAATTAAGTAATAATTTTAGTATTTTAAAATATCTAAAAAAAGTTTTAATAAGTTAGTCTAATTTTATTCTAATTTGATAAAAATTCAATGTATTACATTATACACTTTGTTTTTTATGATAGAAGTTAAGAGTTGCTTATTCTATGAAAGGCATTTGTCTTTGAAGCTAACTCTATCAAAATTGTTAAAGATTAAGATGAAACCTTTCAACTTTCATTTTCTTCTTCAAATTTATTTTTAAAGTTTAGTTTTTGTTTTAAAAATTTTCAGCTACATGTGGAAATTTTTTTTGACTCAAGTCTTTAAATTTACATATAGAAAAAATTTTGGCCTAACTTAGTTTGACAAGCTCATAAATTTGTTAAAAAAAAAAAGTCTTGGAGCAAAAATATAATTTGAATAAATTTGAGACTTAAATTATAAAGTTTACAAACTGATAGATTACTTGAAAAATACCTCTTTCATGGATGTATAGAAGGACTATCCCAAAATTTATGCCATCTTATATTTTATGTATAAAATTCAAAACAGTTGAAAATAGAAAAAAATATAATCAAATAAATTTGTTGAGATATTTTAAGATAAATGTGTAGAATAATAAAATATTTATTAGTAAAAAAAGATAAAATTAAAAAATATTTAATATTTCATTGAATTTCTAAAATAACGGATAAAAAAGATAAAAAGTTTCTTCCAAATGCAAAAAATAACAAAAGAAGGAGGAAGTAACTTTATTAATTTTCAATTAGAGCGATTTGTTATTTAATAAATTATTATTTTAATTCTTTGTTACTTTTCAATTAAATCAAATAAAAAATTAATATTTTTATCATTTTCTTTTCACACAGTATCTGTTCATCCAAATACCAAGTGGATAAGTACTTTTCCATATATATATTTTTCACATTTTTTCTTTTATCTATTTTTTATACTTTTTCTTACTATACAAAAATATAGAGTTATAGTTTTCCCTAAATTTATCATCTTCTTTCAATTACACTACAAAAATTTCTCTAATTTTAGGTGGCTTTTCTTACTCTTTTCTAATTTCCTGCGAATTTTTATGAAAAAAAACCGGGAAAAATCTAGGCGTTGAAAACCGTTTCCTGTAGATTTTTCCAGTGGATTTCCTACTGTTTTTGTACACAATTTTTTTGAATTTTGAAAAATATTTCGAATTTTTTCCACGAAAAACCTGTTGGAAAAGCTGTGTCGCGGGAAATTGGTAAGAAAAATTCTTCGTAGCAACCATTTTGTGGCAAGTTTGACTATTTCCTTTCAAATAAAAATGATTATAGTTATGTAATATTGGATCAGGATGCTGGGGATTTTTGTTGTACAAATTCTTGTATGACTTCCAGAGAAAAGCAGACTATTGATTAAGAGTTTGTTTGATCGGTAAATATTACATAAAAAATAATTTTTTATAAAATAAATAAATTATTTAATTGGCAACTAATTGATAAAATGAAAATTTAGAAGTTTTATTTCTTATAAAATGTGTAAAATTGTTTACATATTTCCTTCTAGATAAGAAGAAATTCTTATAAGAACTTTTAATTCTCATTATTAGAAGAAAAATAATACTAAAATTTTAGTGTTATGATAGAATTAAAAATATTTTCAATAATCAGAATTGAAAGTTTCTATAAGAATTTAGGAGGAAATATGTAAACAATTTTACACATTTTATGAGAAATAGAGCTTCTGAATTTTTCATTTTTACAAAAAGATTTATTTTCCAAAAAAAATTAACTTCAAGCAAAAATTTATTTCTATATCTAATGTATAAAAATCAAATGGAAAATATTATAAATACTAAAAACATATTTCAAAATTGAGTTCTAAATCTTTTATATATATTTGATTGAATTTTATAAATTTATCCTACCATCATGATAATTTTTAATTTTCATTTAAAACCTAATTTCAAATTTTATATTCCGTGCATATAATATTATTCAAACCAAATAACTTTTACAAGTTATTGTCCATGTCCATTGAACTTAATTGGCGTATCATTAAAGAATTTGAATACATAGCCGTCACTTGAACGGGAAATTCTTCTATACATAATATTAGGGCACTAAGTCATTTAAAATTATTTTTAAATATATAATTATCCACAATTTTTGATATAGTTGTTATATTTGACCATTTAAATAAGTGAGCTCCCTACACTTTCATATATTCAAGTTAATCCCATGACATTGAAAATTTATTATTAGTTTGGAATCCGTAAAAATGCAAGGGGATCCACTCATTTATATAGTGAGATATATAATTGTAATTGCAAATTTTTTAATGCATCAAAATACATAAGTAATTTATTACACCTTCCATTTTTTTAAGTGCTAATTAAGATTAGTATATAAGAAATAAAAAATATAATAAATAATTTTAATTTTAGAAGAAATAAGTTATAATTTATTAATATATTCTTCATTAAAAATCAATTGTTAAGTAAACTTATTGAGCATTTATTTATATAATAAGGATAATATTTAAAAGAAGATAATAAATTTAATCATAGCTTCTTAAAATGACAGATACATAGAAATAAGATTTTTTCTATTAAAACAACAATTAAAAAGGAATGAAAAAATAATTAAAAATTTATCTTAAATAGCTTAATGCACTACATTCATTGTACCTAGGAATTTCTCCACTTTAACACTTGTCTAAACAAATATTCATATTAAAAATTGAATTCTATTTTTTTAGTTTGTTAACTATTAATATTAAATTAAGCAAAAATTTATTAAATTTGATTAGTAATAACTATTTAACCAAATAAATTCAATAACTACTTTTGTTTAATGAAATTTTATTAGATAAATATATCTAACGTATAATTTTTAAATATAGTACAAAATATTTTTTTTTGTAAATTTTTTAAGAGTTTAAATTTGATCCACATTGTTAGTATAAAATATTTTACATTATCATTAAATGAAAAGAAAATATATCATTAAAAAATAATAGTAAATAAGATTGTTAATTGTTGATAAAGGAGTTTCAACAATTTTTAATTAACATGACATATGTTTAGAGATATTTTTTCTAAAAAATTTGAAAACTCCAAATTTTACTAATAATTATAATTCATTTTTTACACAAATAATATTTAAAGCAATAATAATATATGTACTGAAAATAAGATCTAAAATTGAATTCCTAATATAAATCATTGCCTGTCTTTAAATATAATGATAAGGTAAATTTGTAAAGTTCATTCTAATAGATATAAAAGATTCAAAACCTAATTTTGTATCTCATTTTCAGTACCTATAGTATTTTTGTATTTAAAGTAGATCATTATTAATAATATTTAAGGTTTTCAATTTCTTGAAGAAGGAAAAAAACCTTCTAAGCATACGCAAGAGCACATGCAAAAGGACTAGTATATATTCATGTTACATCTCAAGGCATTAAGAGACAATAAATTATTAACTAAGTTTTAATTAATTAAGAAATTCTAGCATGAGAATAATTTAAATTATGTTATATTTACATGAAAGAAATTCGATTAGAATAATTTATTTAGATTGTGTTATGGTTTATAACTTAGGATAAGTTAATTAAAGATCAGAAAGGTTAGAGGAGTTATTATGCAAAATTCCCAAATTGCCCCTAGTTAACACCTTTTATTTTCTTAAAATCTTCATATTCCCTCTTCATCTTTTCCCATAAATATCCCTACTTATTCTCTTCATCCCTTCTCTTAAATCCCCACCTTTTAATCCAATGAGCAATTTATCAAGGTAAAAGATTCTAAATCTTTCATCTTAATGAGTCTTATGACTAAATATTCTTCAATTTCATATATCACATGCTATTGGTTTGGTTGAATTTAAATAGGGCTAGATGTTAAAAGAAAACTTTGCCTTAATTTAAGAAATCTTTTCTTTTGATGTAGGCAGCCAAAATTAGCTCAAAATCTACCTTAATCACTCATTCTCTAACTAGTGAGTAACTTGAGTAATTGTTTGTTTTCATAAAATTTCTTTTATATTAATCAAAATAAGGTCTTTAGAGAATATTGGTTTGATTTGTTTTTTGAAGCTTAAGAATGGTGAATATTGTGATAGATTCAAGTAATTTTATAAGATTTATGTGAATTTTGATAGTTTAGTTAAGGGTGAATAGTAATTTTTTATGAAATCTACAAAATGTTTATAGGTGAATTGATTTCCTAATTGATTCATCGGATCTAGCAATTTCTTTTGGACCCAAATTGATTCACCTAAACTAATGAAAGGAATCAATTTAGTGAGCTTTAGGAGCTCTTTGGATGATAAGAATTAATTCCTCTTTCATAAAAAGTTTTTGTAAGGCCTGAATCGATTCCTAAATCAGCCTTAATAAAAAATTTCTAGAAAGTGTGAATCGATTTCTCAATGATTCACCTCATGTTCCATCCAAATTTTACATGTTTTAAGGATTTTAATGACATTATACCTTACATTTATGTGTTGTATGAGGGTAAATGATATTATTATGGATTGAATAGTGACTAATGATTTATTATGAAAATTCTTGTTCCATGCTTATGTGTATGCTACAATCAAGTGATGGTGATAAAGGGAGACTTTTATAAATGATGTAATCTATGTATTGGATTTAAGTACCCATTTGAAAAAAGGTAAAACAAACCTTGGAAGGACAAGGTTAATCGAGAGTCATAAGGAGGATTATTTGTTTGAATAAACTTTATTTATGCTATATTTGGTATATTTTGTATGAATTTTTCATAGTAGGTTGATTAAGGTCATTATGTGGGCCATACTTTATTGTATTATAGTACATGTAATTCATTTATTCATATACTAGTAAGTCCACAAGAGAAGTTCCTCATTCCAAAATGGAATACATGTCATTGTCTAATTATTAATTTAATCATTTAAGTAAAATTTTATCTCACTAAGCATTCAAACTTACTTTTTCATAGTTTACTTTTCAATTACCAAGGTTGATGCACTACCTCTACCTCCATCATAATAAAGGAGATCATCTTTTAGGGACTTTCCATCTTTTGTGAGTAGGTAGCATTTAATTGAAACTCATTTTGTAGCATTTGGTGTAAATTTGTAAACATACCAGTTAGGACTATGATTATAGATGATAGAACTTAGGCATGTGATGGCATAAAACTCACATGATTAATTGTCATAAGGCATAGTTAGTCTAGCTTATTTCTTATATTGTGATGATGTATAAGTTAGTCTAACTTATCTTTTGGAGCAGCTTCCTTATATTTTAAGATATTTCAAATTAAATGAAATAGCTTATTGTTTATTAGTATACTATTTTCATTAGTGTTAATCTAAGTTTAGGTTGGCAAAGTTATGCTTAAATAATTATACACTGGTCACAATTATAGGTGGGTCATGAATAATTCACATTGGTGAATTCATTTTTTATATGACCAAAAAATGAGATTTATTAACAAATTATTATATTGAAGTAGAATAGAAAGAAGAAACATTAATTTACAACATTGTCACTTTATAGCTGTGTTTAGTGTAATAAATAAGATGGCTTATAGTTTATAATCAACTTAATCAATAAGCTATTTATTTAGAAAAATAAGCTTGGATTTAATAAACTATCCTAAATAGCTGATAACTTATAACTTATTATTTTTCTTCCAAATTTATCCTTCTTATTTTAATTAAATGACAATATATGCCCTTAATTACACAAACCTACTTTTTTTATTATCACCTCTATCCTTTTTAATGAAAGTTAAATCATTACAACATCATTGGGAGCATTGTCACCACTGTATCATGGAGGCCTTATTGTAACATTGTTAGCAACCTCTTCTATAACACTAATGATTTTCAATTGTTATGGTTTTCTTCTTTTTTTGTATATTAACTATTATTTTAAGATTAGTCTTCTTGATTCTATTTCTTATGCAACATTGAATGTTGACTTTTGCAATTCCATATTGTACATAAAACAAAGTTAATGTCTCAAATACTATTGAGTTAAAGGGATATAGTTTCATAGGTTATAATTTTATATATCTTAAGTAAAAAGAACCTTAAAACACGTTTCATGGAATAGGGTTATGAAAAAAAATAAAAAGTAATAGGTTAAATTTTCAAACCATGGGTCATATGGCACACTTTAGATGATATCCTTAATGTTCTTTTAGATTTTTCATATATTAAATAAAAGGTCAGAATGTCATTTTCTTCTCTTTTTTACCATTATGACATAAACCTAACTAAATTATCTCCATTATGAATTTTGGCTTGACGTCAATGTTTGGCCTTTGTGATATCATTCTAATTTAAAATTTATTCATCAGTCTCTTTGAAAATAGGAGTCTAACTTCAAGTATATCTTAGTCTTGCAACATTTTTTTTGTTGAAAGTCATGGTCAATTTGAAATCTTTTCAATGTTCCATCTTTTTTAGTTTTTAGGTGGATTGAAGATTTTATGTTCCTTTATTTTTAAGAGATTTTCTAGTTAGTCACTTTGAACTTGAAGCTTAGGCTATAAAAATTTATCTATATATAATTATCTTACAAATTTATGCAATTTCCATGTATTATCTTAATAATTTCTAGAATTATTGATAACCTTATACTCTTATAATATATAAA
Source organism: Sindora glabra (assembly GCA_020226215.1). Classification (NCBI taxonomy): domain Eukaryota; kingdom Viridiplantae; phylum Streptophyta; class Magnoliopsida; order Fabales; family Fabaceae; genus Sindora; species Sindora glabra. The sequence continues at coordinate 12,907,511 of CM035230.1, read as the reverse complement.
GTTTTTTATTGTAATGTTTATAGTTCAATCATGAATGTTTAAATGAACAGTGGTTCTAGTTTAGTACAAAAGTTAATTATATTGACACTACTAATTATACTAGTAGGTATTTGGTCTTAAGCTCAAAGCAGCAAAAATTTACTATATTCACTTAAAAATTTATTAAGAACCCATATAGCTAGAAGTTGAAAGTTCAAACAATTAAATGGACACATATAGGTTAAAATAAGTCAAAGTGTAGTTGCTTATGTTCTCTCGTTGTTTAATGGGTTATATTTTTGTCTTATGTTTTTGTGTTAGGTTGTTCTAGTTTGTAAGATGGCACCAAATAACAACAATGTGCAAAACTTAGGAAGTTTTACTTGTATGGACAAGAATAAATTGTTTTATATGATATTTGTCTCCAATACATAATAAAGAATGAGCACAAGCAATCATTTAAATAGTGTGAGCTTTAATAAGAGTTTAAAAGGATAACTAGCTATAATTATAGTAATAAAAGTTTAAAGAATAAGTATAATGTAATAAAGAAAGATTGGCATCTTTGGAACTAACTGCAGAGGTTAAAAACTAGCCTAGGTTGTGACCCCATTTCAAGAAAACTTACTTGTTTAGATAAGTGATGGGATATAAAGCTAAAGGCTAATTTGTCCATTATTCAATCGTAATAAAGAACATATACTTATAATAAATTCATTTGATTTAATATTTAATTTTTACTTTGTGTAAGTGAATGTTGATTTTAGAAAATTTTGTAATAAGGAAATAGATCCTTCTATTAAAGAAAAATGGGATTACTTATTTGGAGATATAGTAGTGATGGGATGGATCGTGTTATACCCTCAATAGATCCTTCAAGGGTGGATAATGTGCAACGTGGCTTGAGTATTGAAAAGGAAATTGAAGAAAATAGTGATAAAGGAAAGGATACAAGCATTGGGGAGGAAAATGGTGAGGAATAAAATATTAAAGATTATATTTATTCTCATTACTCTCATTTTGAAGATTTGAAAATGAAGGGGAATTGATTTTAGTGTGATTTTATACATGAGATGAGAAATGGTAGCCTTAATAGTAACTAAGAAACAAACCAAGGTTATAGTGATATTTCATTGCCTATCCAAGGTTATAATGATATTGGAGAATCTAACCAAATATTTAACTAAAGTCATAGTGGTAATTAAAAATCTAAACGGGGTGAAAGAAGTGGTACTCAGGTATTTAAACAACCTCAGATAAGTAGTACAAGAACTATTACAAAGAACTTCAATCCCATTCAAATGAAATGTTCAAGAAGATAATCAATAGGATTAGCAAAATTGTCATTTCAACTTAATGACTTACTAGCCTATTGTAAGACTGCTTTAAAATTCGATAATATAATTTTAAGTAGTAAGAATACTCAATCATGCACTTCCAATGCTACTATTGTAATGAATGTTATTATCCACATGGTAGTTAATTATGACTTGCCAAAAGGTAGTAATTTATGGTGTTATGCATTCCATTTGCTTGAAGATATAGTGAGAAAGGACATATTCCTTAATATGAAGGATGATGATTGTAGAATGGCTTGGTTGAAGAACATGCATGCTATGAAGAAAAACTAAATGTTCACCTCATTTGTCTTAATTTATTCTTTTTAACTTGTTTTACTTAATTTGGATGCTTATTATAATCTTAATTTCATATCATGGTATTGATTTTCTACAATTGGACATGTTTTTTAGTTTTATTTGGACATATTTGTTTGTATGGATTACTAAACTAGTTATTAAATATATAAATAAATTAACAATTCTATGTTTTTTATGGATTAGGTGTGTCATGAACAATGAGAGAAGAAAGAAAAAGCACAAAATTTGGAAAATGGCATCAACAACAACAACTACTATAGCTACATATTATTATAAATATATTTGTAAAGAACCATACATGACTTCATTAGAAAGAAGAGATGATTTGATGAGAGAAGTTTGAATGAACACCCTATTTGATGTGTGAATGCATTTAGAATGGAATCTTGTACATTTGTAAGTTATATGGAGAACTATCAATAAAATATGGATTATAAGAAAGTGATAAAATATTTGTTATTGAGAAAATAGGTATGTTTTTTTGTACACCATAGCTTTAGGTATTTTTATTAGAAATGTTTGTGAATGATTTCAATGATTAGGTTTAACTATTAGTAAAGTATTTCATGAAGTTCTAGAAGCAATTTGTAGTAGGAAAAGGAGTTTTATGGGTCTTGCACATGATGTGATATGACCAAAGGATCCAAACTTTAGATATATACCACATTAGATAACCAATGATGAAAGATACATGCTATATTTTAAGGTAATAAATTATTTTTACATTCTTCATGATGTTATATATATAATTATATATTATCTTGTGATCTATAAATAGTAGCTTATGATTTATATTATTCATGATAGGACTGTATTGGATGTATTAATGGTGCACATATAGTTGAATGTATCCCCAAGGTAGATCAATTGCGTTATATAGGAAGAAAAATGATCCCCATTTTTAATGTCATGGCTATGTATGATTTTGATATGTATTTTACATTCTTATCAGTAGGATGGGAAGGATTGGCACATGACACACATGTATTTCTTCATGTAATTAACACATTAGAGTTAAACATTCCTAAGCCACATCAAGATCTATATATTTTTTGTTTAAACTTAAAAGTTTATACACATCCATCTTATTTATTTACAAGCTTTCTTTTTTTTTTAATTAGCTAAATATTATTTAATGAAAAAAAGGATATCAAGATAAACAAGGATATTTGGTACCATATCCAAAGACATGGTACCATTGGTCATAGTTTTGACATAAGCTACCAAATAGTTCTTATAAAGCCTTAAATCACGCACATTCCTTTTTTTTGAAGTTGTATTAAAAATTCATTAGATATTAAGCAAAATGCTAAATTTCAGTGTGCACATATAAGTTAATATTACAATGGCTACATTTGCACTACATAACTACATTCAAATTAACTCAACTAAAGTTCCAATGTTTACTATGCTAGAGCAACATCTAGATTATATACCTAATGATGAACTTACAAATATTCAAGATAGTTTCATAAATAATGAAAGTATGAAGGGAGACATCCGATGGTATGAAGGATACCCGTAACAATATTGCTAGTTTGTTATGGGGTGCAAATCAATAAATTTGGTAGCTAAGTTATAAGAAAGAACAACCGCATATCATTGAAGATAATACTTATTTAGTTATACCTTTGGAAGTTGTATTACCTGTCATTTCATTCCTATTAAATACAACTAATACAATTCAACTGTGATATACTACTAAATTGTTAAAGTACTTTCCAAAAATCATATGATGGTATTGAAATTGTGTGTTATGCTTGGTTAATGCATATTAATTTTAATGTTTTATTATGTCATTTATTTAAAAGATGACTTTTAAAATTTTATATTAAAATTAATTAATTTATTATTTTTATGTATAATATTACATATAATAATATTATTTCTAATACTAAACTCTTTTAATTGTTGTTTCTAGTTATTTCTCTCTAACAAATGTAAATGTGCAAAAAGAAGGTAGTTATGCATAATGCATATACGACTTATGCTTATAAATTCAATATAAATAATAAAATAAGAATAAGTATATAAATAAATGAATGTGTAAATGATAAATTATAGTAAATTAAATTTAAGTAGTTATATTCTTATTTTGAATAATGAATAAATAAAAATAAGTAAGTAAATAAATATGTGATATTATAAAATATAATTAATTTAATTTTAGGTAATTATATATTTATTTTGAGACATATATAATTAAAGATAAATATGTAGTATTATAAAATATAATTTATTATATTTTAAGTAATTCTATTCTTATTTTTCATAGTAAATAAATAATACATATAATATCAAAAAATATAATTGATTAAATTTTGGAGAAGTATATTCTTTGAATATCTTAATTACATTAATATATATTGATCTCAAATATATATAAATTAATTTATTCATATATCCATCTAAATTAATATGCCATTTTATGTTATTTTATATTTTTTAACTAGTTTAATAATCAATTTTACTAAATAATTTTAATGTAATTAGCTAATTTATTAACTATCAATTGTAAATTAACTTATTAATCACTAATTAACTTATCAATTACTTGTGCTAAATATACCTTACATATAAACATTAAAACAAGAGTAAATTCCTATAGAAGATTTGAAAGCTTCTCCAATTTATTATGTGAAAGATAAAAATCAATGAACACAAAAATGGATACAAAGTTCTCAATTGCAATAATTATCAATAAAATAAATACTTATATTTTATCAAATTAATGTTAATATTATTATTTATTGAAAAATATTAATTTATATAAATATCATTACTATTCAAAAGGTATTGTTTTTATCAATAAATTATTTATAAAATTACTACTAAAATGGTTAACTTAGTGATATTGAATAATTATTTTATTTTAGAGGTTGAGAAGAGAAAAAATATTGTCATTTAGTGTGTAATTATTTTATATTTGAAGTAATTGAAAATTACTATCTTGTCTTGTTGCCTTTACAATAAATGAGAGTTACATTCAAATTTTTGGAAAAATGAAAAATAGATACCAAAAATTGGCAATTAGTAGTATAGAAGTTGTATAGATAATTCATTTTTATACAAACAATATTTATAATTAATAATTACTAATAATATCCAGTATCTCAATTTCTTGGAAAAAAAAGGAGGCATCTGATGACTACATGCTAATAAGAATTTTTATATGATAAAAATAGGAATTTTTAATAAGTTATTATATTGAAATGGAATAAATGAAGAAATACTAATTTGTAGTATGATTACTTTATGTATAAACATTAATACAAAAATTAACTTCTAAAAAATTAGAGTTTTTTTAGTGAAAAAAATAAATTAACTAATGCTTAAAACAAATTTTTATAGAAGATTTAGAAGCTTTTCCAATTTAGCGTGTAAAAGATAAAATAAAGAAGTACAAAAATTGGTACAAAGCTTTCAATTATAATAATGGTCAATGAAATAAATACTTATATTTCATCGAATTAATATCCTTATTATTGTTTTTGAAAAAAAATACTAATTTATATAAATATCATTATAGTTCAAAAAGTGGATAATTTTTTTTATTAATAAATTATTCACAAAATTTCCACTAAAGTGATTGGCTTAACGATATTGGGTCATTATTTCATTATAGAGATTATATATTTGATGTAAGAAAGGATCATTAATTAAGTTATTCATAAGAAGATGAAAAATATTTTTATTTAGTGTGTAATTATTTTATATTTGAAATGGTTGGAAATTACTATTTAGTCATGTCGCCTTAAATTAAATGAGAGCTATATATAATTTTTTGGAAAAACAGAAAGTGGGCATCAAAAATTGGCAACCCTCTCATATAGTAGTATAGATTCTTGTTGTCTACTTTTCTTATTTATTATTATTATTTTATAAATTTATAATTACATAATATAATTAGATAACGGGGCATATTAAGTGAAAGTACTATTGTTATATAAGCGTGAAATGAGTGAATCATGACTATTAGATTATGGATTGAAGGGATAGAATTAAAATACAAAGTCACATAACTTTTTTTTAGGTAATTATGTAACTTTTTAAGTGATTATGTAACTTTTAATTATATTCTAATCTTGATCATCAAATAAAAGATCTAATGGTCATAATTTCTCCTCTTACTTGATGTATTCTTTAAATAATCAACATGTATAACACTATAAATTATAAAATACATAATATATAATTGTATAATATAAAAGATATATCTTTTAATATAATAAATCTTTGCCTAAAATTTTACACTTTCTCTGGCAAGTGGTAAGTGGTTTTTTATTTTTCATTTTAATTTTAATTTTTTATAGGAGTCTCATTTCTCTCTCTTTCACACTTCTCTCTCCTTTCTAAATATCTATATTTATAAAAAAATTCATTTCCTTATATATTATTTAATTGTTTTTAACTTATTAGAATTAACTTATATAAAATTTGAAATAATATTTCTATTTTTTTAAAAAAACTTGTTTGTAAAATGATAAAAGTTAATTTCTTTTAACAAAATTACATATATATATACATATATATATAATTATTTAACTTTGAAAAAAACTTGTTATTTTATAATTGATCAAAACAACGAACTTCATTAAAAATATCCATCTCTTTTCTATTATCAAGAGTGATCATAATTTTTTTCCTCTTTTAATTTTATATTTTTATTTTTTTAAACTAGTTTCCAACTTTCTTATCACATTTACATTGTCCCATTCATTTTTATATTTTTTTTAACTCATAATTTTTCATTTTTTCATATGTAATGTTACCAAATGTGATGTCTTTGTTAAAATTGAAATTTTATAAGAACAATAATCTATATTAAATTATATGAAATGATAATAATAAATTATGGATAAAATAAATTGATAATTATTTGATGAATTCATTTGTGATGAATGATAAATATGAATCTCCTATAGATTATGAGCTACGATGATCAATCTCGAACTCAGACTTCAATAAAGATTCACTGCTCCTACTAGCCTTAAATGAGTATTTAGTTTATAGAGATATTCTAACATAAATGCAAAGTGATTAGAATCAATACTAGGATTTAGAATTAATGGCTTTTATTTATATTATAATAGTTACTGAATCAACCTATTATCGAGAATCACTCATTACCACACTAATGGATTAGATTATCATTGGATCTGAAACTATATAGTGACTTTAATATTGGATCAAATCTTTTACATCTTATTTTATTATTAAATTAATAAGTCTACAATGAAAAATCTAATAATTTTCCACTTTGACCATGCAATTCAATAATAATGGCTACTTTAATAAGATGTAAAGGTAAATTATTGCATCTTTACACTTGTTAGTTTAAATTAGGATCACAAGTATTCAATAATATAAAATATAGTATTTGATAAGGATATTAATGAAATACATAATGCACATGCACCCCTTGCTAACTATATACAATATTTGATAGGAATATTTATTGTAAGATTATGCTTAATAAGATTTACATAACAAATTATGATAATGCATATAAATCTTTACACATTAGGTTGAAATATCTGCCTAAGTTGCTAAATAAGAATTATGATTCTTAATACAATATTGAGACAAGATCTAAACGTCTTTATAAATATCCTATAATAGAAATATGCATAATATATGGCAAAATGTGAATATTTTATTATGAATATTTCATCTATACATATCTCGAGAAAAACAGTTTACATCATAGTACTCCTAATAACCCAAAACATCAAAAGATTTAACTAATCCCATACTAATTATATGATCATGATATATTCTTATTGCTAAGCCTTTAGTTAGTGGATTCATGAGCATACGATCCATTAAAATATGTTTAATATATGTGATATACTTGCGTACTTTCTCTTGCACAAACTAATACTTTATATCAAAAAGCTTCATATGTGTAGAACTTTTATTATTATAAGAAAAGTTTACAACAACAATATTGTCGTAATTGATGGTCAAAGATCTAGATATGCTTTCAATAATCTTGAAACTTGCCATAAAATTTCTTAACCATACAACAATGCAAATGGCTTCATAACATGTGACATATTCTACTTTCATAGTAGAGGTTGTTGTTAAAGACTGCTTAACACTTTTCCATAATATAGCTTTTCCTACCCTCATAAAGATGTATCTAAATATTGATTTGTGATCATTTGGACAACTACTAAAATTTGAATTCAAGTAGCCTGTAATTGTGAGATCTCTTTATTTTTTATAGGTCAGCATATAATTTTTTGTATATATAAGTACCTCATGACTTTTTTTATAGTAGTCTAATGTTTCTGACTAAGATTACTCAAATATCCCCCCAATACGCTAATGGCATAAGCTATGTCAAGATATGCACATATTTAAACATACATCAAGCTACTAATAATTGACATATATGAGATATTTTTCATTTTTTTTGTTTTAACATCATTTTGAGGATATTAGGACTTAGAATTTTTTTTTTTTGAAATAGGTATGGAAACTTGAAAGCATGTTAATATGTTAAACCTTTTTAGTACTTTTTTAATGTATATCTATTGAGACAAACCAAGCAAACCACATAATCTGTCACGATGGATCTTTATTCCCAGAATAGAAGAAGCATTTCTAAGATCTTTCATATCAAAATATTTGGACAATATTTGTTTTGTCTTAGTCAATAGGTTCATGACATTGCTTATAAGAAGAATATCATTCACGTAGTACTAAAATAATAAAACTATCTATATTCATTAGCATATAAATACATTGATCTACTACATTCTCTTTGAACCTATGAGAAGTTACTACCTTATCAAACTTGAGGTACCACTATCTAGAAGCTTGTTTTAAGCTATATATGGACTTTTTAAGTTAATATACAAGGTATTTCTTTCCTTTCTCTTGAAATACATTTGATTGGTTCATATAAATAGTATTTAATAGATCACTACTCAAGAAGGTTATCTTTATATCTATTTAATGTAGTTTTAAATCAAAATGAGCCATTAAAGCCATAATAACTCAAAATGAGTCTTTGGTTGAAATTGGTGAAAAAATTTCTTTGTAGTATATACTTTTTTTTTTTTGGTATAGCCTTTAGCTATCAATCTAGCATTGTATATCTTAATTTCACCTTAGGCATTTCTCTTAGTCCTAAAAACGTATTTACATCTAATTGGCTTACAACTTGTAAGAAGTTCTATAAGATACCATACTTGATTCTTGAGCATTGAAGTTAGCTCATCCTTCATAACATACATCTAATTAGAATGGTTTGAACCGAATATGACTTGAGAAAAAGTTATAGGATCAATATCATCATTAATGTCATATTCATGCTCCTACAAATATATATTTTTAGGAATTGCTGATCTACGAACTCTATAAGATCTTCTCAACAAAATTTCTTCATTTATTTCATCTGGTTTGACATCTTCTACCATTAGTTATACTAGATTAATTGGTGTAATAATAAAAGATGACTTTCCTAATATTGATGCTAATGGAACAATTGTTCTATCTTCAATGAAATCCATAATGCATGGTATTTGGCTCCCATTATCCAACTTATCTTTAAGAAGATAGTTTAATCAAATTCAATTACTTTAGCTGTATGAATTGGATAGTAAAATTTACTTCCCTTTGAGCCATTACAGTACCTAATGAAATATCTGATAACAATCTTTGAATTAAGTTTCCTTATAAATGGAATATGTGACTTTACTTTAACTTTGTAACCTTAAACTCGAAAATACTTTAAACAAAGCTTTTTACTGCTCAACAATTTGTAAGGGCTCTTAAGCACTTAACTTATTAGAAATCTAATTTAAAATATATGTTGCTATTCTTAATGCATCACCCTATAAGAATTCTGATAGTAAAGTATAGGCCAGCATGCATCTTATTATATCCATAAGAGTCCGATCTCTTCTTTTTGCAATTCTATTTTGTTCTAGTATTCCAGGTATAGTGTAATTTGCTTAAATTTCACATTCTTATAGCTATCTTGCAAAAGGGCTAGGGTTACTTCTTGTTTTATCATACCTACTATAATACTCATCACCTCTATTAGATTAACATATTTTATCTGTTTCTTCGATTTCAACTCAACTGCTACCTTGAATGACTTAAAGGCTTCTAATAATTTTAACTTCTTACTAAGTAGCTCTACCCAACTAAATCTAAAGTAATCATTGATAAATATGAAGAAGTATTTGCAATCTCCTATAGCATTACATGTGATAGGCCTACCAATGTCAATGAAAATTAGTTCTAAAATATTCTTTTTTTTTTCTTGTATTATCCTTTCTAGCTCTAACTATAAGTTTTTCCTTAGTTCAGTACATATAGGTTTTAAAATCCTGAGAAGTCTAGATCATAAAGTACTTCTTCCTTTACAAGTTTTGAATTTTTTCTTAAAAATGTGTCCTAATCATTTATGCTATACCATTAAGGATCTTTTATCAATTCGATATTTTTTCTTACCCACAACAGAGTTTATTAGGTTCACGAAATTAGGATCTAAGTTAATTTCGTATAAATTATCACACATAGAACTAGTACCTACAATAAATAATTTATAAGATAATTTAACTTTTTCATTTCCAAAATAGCAAGAATATCTAATAAAATCCAAAGCAACAATTGAAATTAAATTTCTTCTCATAAAAGATACATAAATTACATTATTCAGTAATAGCTCATGTCTAGTCTTTAACTTTATTTTACTGATTCTATGTGCTCTGCTTTAACTTCATCTCCATTTTTTAGTCTTATTATCAGCTTTCCTTCACTTGACTTTTTCAAATTCATCAGCCTTGAAAATAATTAGTAATATAAATAGTCGCACCGGTATCTAACCAATAAGAGTTTAATGGTACATCAACCATATTCAATTCAAAGTAGAGTAGAGCTAGATGGATACATTTCTTTTTTTTTTCAACCCATTTCTTATATTTAAAACAATCCACTTTCTTGTGCCAATACTTCTTACAACTTGTAGTTACCCTTGAATTGGCCTTATTGGGTTTATAGTATTGTTGTCCACTAGATTTACTTTTCTCACCTTTCTTCCTTCTATGATTGTAATGACCCTTGTTGTTTTTTTTATTGGACCTTCCACCATGATCTAAATTTATGCCATGTGAGGCATAAGTAACTCCCTAAGCCTTACCCTTCTTCATGTCTTCCTCGGACCTGTGTAACAATTGAAATGAACTCGCTGATGGTTCATTCTATTTTTTGAATATTATAAGACGTCTTCAAATTGAGACATGAGAGACTCCAATATGCGCTAAGTTAAATAAGTTTCCCCTAGATCAACTTGCATAGTTTTTAACTTGTTGTAATAATTGACCAATCTCAGAATATGATCCCTCACCTCACTGATACTATTGTATGTAGATTTTTTATGTAGTGGAAGATACCATCCCTTCTCAGCATTATCAAACTTCTTATATTTCTCAACTACAGAATCTATGAACATTTTTGCATTAGTCGCTTTAGGAACTCTTTCTATTATAGTTTTATCCATTGTGTACTCCATTACTATCAAACACACTCTGTTAGAATAGGTCTACTTTTTATGATGATTTCTCTGATCTATTACAGATTGAGCATTAATTTGATGTTCTATTTCCCTAATCAATAGATTAAGATTCAAGACTATGAAGAAGTCTTTTAAGGTTAAAAATAAGATTTTGTTTCCATCTTAAATAATTTTTTATTTGATATTTAGATTTAAATTAAATAAGATCTTATTTTTTTATCATTTTTTTCATATTATTTGTGTTACAACAAAACTCATGCAATTTCTAGCTTTTCATTAGATTTCATTTTATTCGGTATAAAACGATAATATATCAAAAGAATTTAAATTTATCCATTGTTAGTATACATCAACTTTACACTATCATCTATTTATATATTGTTATGTTAATAAAAATTATTAAAATTATTATTAAAAATTTTTAATTGTCATTTTTTAATAAATTATTATTTTTATGATGTTTCTTTTTCTAATATATTAATGGTATAAAATATTTTATATTGATAATTAATCAAATTTAATCTCATATCAAAAACTTTACTCTCATTATAACATTTTATTTAATAAAACATTATCAAAATCTACCATTTCATTAAATTTTATACATTTTTAAATATATTTCAAATAAAAAATTCATTTACAAATAAATTAAAATTGTTACTTTTAACACACTCTTCAAATATTAAAATCTATTCACAACTGAATTAAAATTTCAATTGAAATGCAATAAAATCAATTTTAGAAAAAATTAATTCAAACGGGCATCAAGGAAAAAGGAAATTCGAAAACGGCATTGACAGATAAATCAAACACATCAGACATACACCGCAGCGGAAAAGTTCGTAGGAAATTAGAATAAAGAATAATGTTAGTGTTAGAATTTCCTAAATGTTAAAAAAGACTATTTTTTTATAAGTCAACGATGAATAATCACACGTTACACATGTAATATTGAATGAGCTCGGCGTGTAAAAGAAGGTGGAATGACTCGGTAATATCTTCCATTATTACGATGTGTTTTTTTTTAAATAAAAAGAAAGATTAAATTATTGGATAGATATATATATAAGTTAATGATCAAATTTTAATTATAGTAAAAGGCATTAAATCTTAAAAAAAAAATGTGAGATACTGCTTGAGTAAAAAATTTTGGTTATTATTACAATGTTTGTTGATTAATTAAAAAATTGCCAATTCAGGGAATAATGATAATTGCACCTCTTCTTTTGCATTCAAGTCTCATGTTTCGAATTTTGGAACATGAATGGCTTATGCTACTGGGCGGCAATCTGATCTCTACAGAAGTTGCTCCCGGATCTAGCGTTTAAGTTGCCTATACAAGGAAGGCAAGGGATTGGGGTTAGCTTTGTTGGACTGGGGCCAATTGCTAGATGGCTGAGTTCCCGGTAAATATGAGTTGGACCAGATTCGGAAATTGTAACGGAGTAGGGAAGAATATATCGGTCTTGTCCTGTTTTATGCTTCGTTATTAGAAATATAATATTATCCTATTTCATATTTTATCATTGATGACAAAATTCACCTCGTTCTCATACCTTTAACGACAATAGAGTTCCCCGAAAACTTACAAGAAATAATAAAGAAAAGAAATTTAAACATATAAATTTCAAAAATTAAGGATTATAAGTTTATATATAATTATTAAATAATTTTAAATATTAGCAAATAAGAAAGAAATAAAAAAATTAAATTTAAATATTATAAATCATACATAATTAATAAAATATTATAATATAAGTCTAGAGCCATATATAATTGATTTAAATTATTTGAAACTTAAAAAAATAAATTGATACATAATTAATAAAATATTATTTTCTACCTTCATTATCTCAAATGAAAATTTAATGTATTTTTAATTTTTAAAAAATAAATTATTAAAATGACTAAAAAAATTATACATATATATATGTGTGTGTGTGTATGTGAATGGATAGTGTCACTACAAAAAATGATAACTTATGTCACGAATTATGTCATAAAAATTTAAAAATTATAACAATTTTATCTCTTGTCTTGAAAATAAAAAAATTAAATAAATGTATGAAAAATAAAATATTTATGCAACAGGAAAAGTTTACTTATGATAAAGAATTACTTATACTACGAATAAAATTACAAGAATAATTTATTTATGATAAAGTATCACTTATGTCACAATTGAACCTACAAATAATGTTACGAAAACATATATCATGCTCTCAGGTAAATATACATCTAAACAAAATTAAATTGAATAAGTTTCCTCTTTAAAGTTTGGAGGTATATATCTATACTATGTATAAGGGTTTGTTTGGATCATTACTATAGATTACTCCTTTAATGTTGGTTCCTACCCAACATCTATATGGATGACGTCATATATCTAGTATATTCAATGTCAATTTTGAACTAATGTGGAAGATAGGCAACAACATCGATATATAATTGACGTAATTATTGTAAGAAATTGACTTTTTTTTTCAAAAATACTTTAATTTTTTATATTTCACATCCTTTTTTTACTAAAATCTTTAATTTTTTTACATTTCACATAATTTTTTATTAAAAACTAATGTGAAATATTTACAAAATAATTTTTTAATATTGCTTTTTTGTATCTCGCCAGAATATTACAGTAAAAATTAAATAAACCTAACATCCTAACAAAACTTGTATTTTGAGCTAAAAACTTTAAAATGTCATAACTTTGCACTCGATTGTCCTTTTAGAAAGAATTTTATATCATTTAACTTTTCAAGATTTATCAATTTGCAAAATCATACTTCTCCTAAATTGTGAAAAATGACTATTTTCATGAACCTTTTTGTTCACTTTTTCTCGATGTTGTCATTGTTAGCCAAATTTGGGCTTCCCTACAATATTTTGTCAAACACATAATAGGCATTTAAAATTTAGATACAATCTTAGAAATTATACAAAGGAAATACAGTTAAAAATCTCTTAAAAAACCTATGTAATAAGCATCTCTCATCATTGTTAAGTCAGATTCAATATTCACTACAACATTTTATTAAATACATAAGAGGCATTTAAAACTTAAAAACAACTATAGAAGTTATACAAAGGAAACACAAAAAAAATCACTTAAAAAACTTGTACAAAAAACTAGGGAAATTGAAGAGAAACAAATATGAAAAATAAAAGTAAGAAAAGTAGCTCTTATGTTTAAAACCTATTTCGTGCTTGATGCTAATTGAAGAAATATCAGTAATTGATTAATGTATGGTAGAAGATGGAGTAAGATCTAATGCTTTTGCATAGAGAGCTAGGTGATGACAAATATTGAGTTTAGGAGTTTAGGAAAAAATAAGATGAGGGAGTGAAAGTAATAATGAGGAAAAAAGGTATTCTTTATTTTATAGTACAAAAATGTCCTTACTCATATAACTTTAAATATTGATTATTTTATGAATCGATGTCTAAAGTCTTACAGGAAAAAAAGGCAATAATTTTTTAAAGAATCAACATTTAAAATGTCATCATATTTTCAAAAATGGCATTACTTGTATTGTTTTAGGAATTGTCATCTAAAGTCTCATAAAAAGAAAAGAACTGACATCTAAAGTGCCTTCATATTTTCAAAAATGGCATCCCTTACTTGACTTTAAAGTCTCTTGGGAATAAAAGATGATGGTTTTTCAAAGAACTGAAATCTAAAGTATCCTTGTATCTTCAAAAATGGCATTACTTACTTGACTTTAGATATCAATTATTTTATGAACAGACATTTAAAGTCTTGCAAGAAAAAAAGATGATATTTTTTAAAGAATTAACATTTAAAGTGTTCTCATATCTTCAAAAATGGCACTACTCATATGACTTTAAATGTTGATTATTTTATAAGCTGACATCTAAAATCTTGTGAAAAAAATGATAATTTTTTTTTAAAAAAATTGACATTCAAGATATCCTTATATTTCTTTAGATATCAATTATTTATTTGAACTAATGTAATAAATTGCACTTATTTACAAAAATATTATCATGCCATTATATACATCTATTTTTACTTTAACCAATATTAATATGCCAATATTGATATACCATTAAAGGTATTACCAACTTCCATAATCGCTAAAGCTGCCAAATGGTCAGGAATAAGCTTTTGAATAACATCTTTAATTCTCATGTTGTCTAGCTAAATATCATCCTAAAAATTTACTAACAAACCATCACCAATAATCCACATAGAATTAGCAATACAATGCTTCCACAAATTGCACAAGCTTGTCCAAAAAAAGAGAATCCCCACTTTTTGAAATCATTACCTCAAGATTGGAAATGCTTCTAAAATATTTATAATGTAAAACTTGAGCCCAAATATCTTGTATCCATTAAAAATCCATCGAGCTAATTTTGATAAACTTATATCATTCATATATTTTAATCTTTAGAATCCTAAACATCCTAGCTTTTCTTTTGACAAGTTTTAGGCAAGGCAACCATGTATACATGTCTCTCATTATATTCATCACTTTACAAAAAAAGCCCATTCATATCTCTCTATCATGTATATACATCTCTCATTATAGGAACTACTTGTATGGTGTAAGTGGGAAGTGTTTGAGTAATAAACTTGGCAAGAATAAATCTTCTAGCCATTGATAAATAGGAGGACTTCTAATTAGCTAGCCTATAAGTTGCTCACGTGACTCATTTATGAAGAAAGGGGATACCCTAAGTACATACCTAGATTAATAGAAGGAGTAAATCCACACCTATTGATAATCTTCTCTCAAACTTTACTTTTCACATTTCTAAAGAAAAAAATATGAGTTTTGGTTGCATTCTTTTTTTATCCTGACATATGAATGGAAAATATCAAGGCAAGTTATAACCACTTTTATTTGATTTTTCGTTGCCTCCTTAAATAAAAGAAGGTCATTTGCGAGCATTAAATGAGATATAGTTAGTCCAACATGACTACCATTTATTAACACCTAAGATTTACTTTCAATAACATCACTAGTGATATGAGGCAATTTATCCATACCTAGAACAAATGTAAGGCAAAAGAGGGTATCTTTGCCTTACACCTTATGTAGGGCAAAAATATTTAGTTTTACTCCTATTCCAAAGCACACTAAGAAAGTATGTTGTAATGCACTTTATAATTATCTCCATAAAGGAGGCATTTAGATTATTCTCTAAAAGGACTTCATAAATTAAGTCCCAATACAAGTGATCATAAGCTTTCTCTAAATCCACTTTGATAGCAAAAAAAAAAAAAGAAAATTATTACTTTATATCTTCCTTATAGTATGAATCATTTCTTATGCAAAAACTAAGTTATTTCAAATCTACCTCTTTGGAATAAAATAAGCTCGATAAGGAGAAATTAATCTTGAAAGCATGGGCTTTAACTTTGTTCAAAATAACCTTCGTAACTCCTTTATAAATGACATTGCACAATGAAATTGGTCTAAATTGATTAATAAACTCAAGTTTGTCAAGTTTTTAGAATTAGATAAACAAAAGTTTTATTAATTTCAGAAAGGTCTCTCTTATTGAAAAGTTCTTTTAATAAATCTACGCACACTACTCCTTACCACTTCCTAGTTACTATAATAAAATAAAGCAAGATAACCATCTTCACCTAAAGCTTTGTATCCTCTAATAGAAAAAATGGCCTTTTAATTTCTTCATTAGATATTCGGATTCTGTAACAATTCATTTTGAGAATTTATAAGTGGGGGAAAACACATATTAGTGATGATTAAAGGATGTTCCCCTTCCTCTTGATAGAAAGACTTTGATAAAAACTTTTAATCATATCTAAAAGCTCTACTTTCCTTTTACCCACACTCCATTAGAATTTCTTAACATTGAGATTCTATTCTAGCTTTGTCTTTTGAGTATAACTATATGATGGTATTTCATATTCCTATCTCCCTTCATAATCCAATCAGATCTAGATTTTTTTCTTCACATAATCTCTTTTTGTTTCAAAGTTTTAAATAACTCATCTTGGAGCTTCCCTTCTAACTTAATTAAGAAATGATTACTCCTTTATTCTTGTTATCTCTGAACATTATAATTCTAGCCAACTACCTGTTTTCTTTTTTTGCTATGATTAAACACATTGTTGTTCTATTCTTTAATAACCAAAGTAAAGCTTTCAAAAGCTTTAGTAACATCAATCTTTAAACTCCAATTATTTTCCAGACAAGTCCTAGATTCTTGATAAGTTAACTAAGTAGCTTCAAAATGAAAGAGGCAGTTTTCAACATCTGGAACCTTTTTATAAAGATTAATTTTTATTGAATGATGATTAGAGAACACTTATGGTAAAACTTTCACATAAGCTTCTAGAAAATGTATTCACCAGTCCAAATTACATATAGCTTTATCAAGTTTTTCAAAAAAATAGAGCATAATTTCCTATTGTAGGTGCTGTCCATGTAAATTGGCCACTTCTAGGTTCAATCTCCAATAAGTTACACTTATTTATTTTATCATTAAAAAATTGAAGTTTTTTGCAATTAAACTGAGCTCCACCCTTCTTTTTATAAAGGTTTCAAATGTCATTAAAATCATCTCTTACTAACTAAGTGCCTTGGATCTACCTACTAATAATAAACATATTATTGTAAAGATTAACGTTCAAAGCTAGATTAGAATTAGCATAAACAGCTGTGAAAAGCTAATCATTACTTATTTCTAGACCTATTTTGACAAGAAGAAATTGAAAAGAGTAAAATACACTGCCTTCTCCTTTAGTTTATCTTAATTACTCAAACTCCCCTCTAAATTGAAATCCTACATGTTAGTCCACCTAACGCTTACTGTTAGGAATATACCATATATTATTCTTTAATTCTTTTATTAATAATAACTTTAAAGAAATTAAATTATAAAAGGTAATTTTGCCCCTTCTTTTATTCGGTAGACTGATGCTATAAGACCATTTCAGACGAAGGATTTTCACTATACTCTTGGTGTCTCTTTGATGATGATGTGATTAGGGTCTCAAGTTGGATGACGTCTGAGGAAAAATTGAACTGCACCATTGTTCATAATTTGCAGTGGTAAGGCCTCATCTCCACCTATTTCAATATTTTAATGATTTGCACTACTTGATTTTAGTGTTTGGATCGAAAAGGTGTTGCTTTGCTGATTCAGACTTTGAATGAGAGAAGAAAGTGTTTAGAGGCTTTTGGCTAAAAGGGTTTTAATGTTGACTTAGTTGTTAAACTAATAAAATACCTAATGAATTAACACCTACAAATGAGACAATAATGATTTGGAATTGGACTATAATGATTATACACTCTTATCACCATATACCTTATTAGTTATGGGATGAAAACTTAATCCACTAGTAATTGGTCCCTTTAGAATCAACTAGTTCTTTTTCTCTGTTGAAAAGGAAATAATTTGGGTATGACCTCATCAGTGGGTAAGGCAAAAGCTTAAAATTTATATTATCTTAAATGCTTGTTTACAAAACAATGTATAGTGCTTGATACATCATTATCTCCTCCTAAATGTAATAAGTGGATAATATTGTATTATCTCTTCCACAATCTAATGACATGTTACTTTGGAAATATTTGGTATAATGGTAGTATATTTTTTTAGCTTTAATTCTCTACTTTGCATTCATGATGGATTAAGATTATCCAGTAGTACAATAATATTTAATGTTAACTTTAGACTTATCTTTCTAAAATAATTTAATTCGAATTCTGAACCTTGCCTATACATATTAAGTAGCTTGTGATTAGTAAAAAAAAAATGGAAACTATGTTGAAAATTGGCAATTATTTCTATCCTTTCTGTTACTCTACCACTTAAATTTATTCCTCTAATATTTTAAAAATGAAACACTTTCTATCATTTAAAAAGGAGAAAAGCTTATTACACAATTATTGCCAACCAACATGTATGAGAGGTGTGAGATTGAGAGAAAATAATGTGAAAATAACTAAGTGTGTAAGTAGGATAGTTTTTCTAAAAAATTCTAAAACTAAAGGAAGATGCTGCTTAGTATTAGCATACATGTTCTTTTTATAGTCGAATTTAGATTCATAAAATAATCTAATGATAAGAAGTGGCCTCATATGGCCTGTGTCTAGAAATGATGCATATATAACATGACTTCATAAGTGATAAGCATCAATGACATAATCTAAATCATGGAATGAACCTAATAGAAAAACTTCATTTTGCAAACAAAAGAAGTTAATAAAAACCTTGTATTGATTGAAAGTTGGCTAATCTATGAAGATATACCGTAAGACAAGCTTTCATTGCCCAACAAACATATTTCAAAAGTAACTAAGTGCATTTTGTACACAGTGAGAGAGCACCATTGTCAGTTATAGTTACTACAATATCGGTATATAATATTAATAGCAAATATAAACCATAGGGTCCTAGGGCATATCCATCCAAAATATCAACATTCAAAAACCTTTTTCTAAGATTCTCTAAGACTAAATTCCTTCATCACCCACAAATTAACAATAGAGAAAGATGCATCATAGATATAAACTCTGATGTGACAGGGTTGTAAATAGTAAGAGGATTTTTGCCCATTGAATCAAATAAATAGAACACTTATTCTACTTACTTCATGTCATTCTAATTTGTATTATTTTTGTAGTATGGAACCTACAAATTTCTTGATTCCTGCTGTAATGTATGAATTCTAAGTAAATGTAAGAGACCATAGAGAATATGGACTTATATTTGTATTATTTCTATAATATGGACTTATATTTGCTTCTTTTATTACATGCAAGATAATACAATGGAGTCGCACACTTTCTACATATGACACAAGGATCAATAATATATCATAGAACAAATAAACCCTGACAAGTATAGCTATATGGATTTAGTCTCTGACATGTATAAGTTTGTTGTAAAAGATATCCCTCCAAGTGTTAGTTTTATTTTCATTATTAGATGTAGGATCCCCCTACTAACCAATACTTAGAAATTACTAATGACCAAGATATACTAGAGATGTTTGACATGTATAGTACTCTTAATGGGATATACTTAGAAGTTATGGATGTTAGTATAGTAGAACCATTGTCTTAAGAAAAGCCTTAAACTAGTAATGTTATCCAAGTTAGCTTAAACACCCCACCAAAACCTTAAGGAGCCCAACGTTAACCCAATATTGTTCCCTAATTTGAAACCTAGCAAGAAATAAGGCTTAAGACTGAAGAAGAATCTACTGAACAAAAATCCTAACATGAATTAACCAAATTTGATGATAAGTTTTTCTTCACTATCTCTGAAGATGAAGATGATAACTATATTGGGATGAGTGAGGGTGAAGTTGAGCATGAAAGTGGTAGAGGTACTATCCATACTGAAATAGAAAATGAAAAAGAGGGTCAACTGTCTAATTATGACCTTAATGTCAACTGTAAGGATATTTTTTCTACCGTTAGCAATAGTAATGATGATGAAGCAAGGCAAGAAATTAATCCCTATAAGAACTACAAAGGAAAAAGATTCCAATATGAAGAAACTGGGAAGGTAAAGCTAGAATAAAATTAGATCTTTGTTAATGTAGATGAATTTAAAGCAATTTTGAAGGACTTTATCATCCAAGAATACTTTAATATCATTAGGGAAAAAAATAGAAGTTAAGAGTGACTGTCATTTACGTTGCCTATGGAGGGTTCATGCCTCCCTACTATTGGATGGGAAAACATTCATGATAAAAAAGTATAATAAAGTTCACACATGTTTGAAAAATTGTAAAAAGTTAAATGCTCTCTCCATATGGATAGCTAAGAAGTTGGCAGATTTGTTAAAAGTAGACCTTTATATGAATAATCAATATAGAGTTTAGCCATATCCGATGTAATT
This sequence comes from Sindora glabra, assembly GCA_020226215.1. Classification (NCBI taxonomy): domain Eukaryota; kingdom Viridiplantae; phylum Streptophyta; class Magnoliopsida; order Fabales; family Fabaceae; genus Sindora; species Sindora glabra. The sequence continues at coordinate 12,886,481 of CM035230.1, read as the reverse complement.
GTATAGAGCAAGGAGAAAGGCTTTACAAGAAGTGGAAGGGAAATATGCAACACCTCACAAAAGGCTGCCAAGTTATGCAAGACTTCTTAGGGAAAGAAATCAAGGAAGTACAATAAAGATGATGTACAAAATGAGGACTACTATAAATCCTAATCCCACATTTAGATGGTTCTTTGTGTGCTTCCAAACTTGCAAGGATGACTTCTTAAAAGGGTGTAGACCCTTTATAGGATTGGATGATTGTCATCTAAAGGGTCCATTTGGTGGGGTGTTATTATCTACAGTATCATTGGATGGAAATAACAGGTTATTTCCTATTGCATACATGGTGGCCAAAGGGAAGACCAAAAAGTCTTGGGGATTTTTTTTTGTAATGCCTTCGTAAAGCCATTGGATCAAGTCTAGAGGATAAGCCACTTACCTTCATGAGTGATAGGTAGTAGGTAATATCTCCTTCTTGTGTTAATTTAATTTATGCTACAACATATCACTACTTAGGCTATAATATGCCACTTTTTATTTTCACTTGCAAGGATTACCAAAAGTAGTGAGAACTCTCTTCCTTCACTCATTACATAGACATTGTGCATAACATTTACTATAAAATTTCAAGTGCAAATATCCTCTTCTGGTGTTAAGAGACTACTTCTAGATGGTAATTACAACTCCAAACAAGTTTTTATTCACGAAGGCCATGGAAAATTTGTATGCCTTAAATAGCCAAGCACATGAATACTTGATGGATATCCCAATTAAAAGATAGTCTAGATCTGCATTTGATGCTAGAACTAAAAGCCCACACATCACCAACAATGCATGTGAAAGTTTCAATTAGTGGATCAATGATTTGAGAGATAAGCCAATATTTACCTTACTAGATAGCATTAGATCCAAGACACTGAACAACTGCCATAGAAGATACTAAGAAGGAACTATTTAGGATTATAAGTTGGGGCCACGGATTATGAAAGAGCTGAACTAAATTTTGACTGATTGTTATCATTGTAAGGTTAATGCTATTGGCAGAGGCATGTTTGAGGTCATAGATGATTTCACTAGATTTGTAGTAGATCTTGTTAGCAAAAGTTATGAGTGTAATTATCGGGCTGTTAGTGGGCTTACGTGTAAGCATGTTACTACTTGCATCAAGAAAAATCATCTAGATATTGAGGACTATTATGATGTGTACTATCACAATTCCATATATTTGAAGGCTTACTCACATATCATTAATCCTTTACTTGACCTAGCTACATTAGAGGAGGGAGATGTGGCACCTCCAACTCTAGCAAGGCTACTTGGAAGGCCTAAAACCAAAAGAATCAAAAAAGAAGATGAAGAACAACCATCAAATGCAGCTAAAAGAACTTTCACTATAAAATGCATCAACTGCAAAAAGTTACGACATAATAATCAAGGCTGCCAAAGAGCACTAGTCCAAAAGAAAGGAAAAGCAAAAAGTGTAAGTGTAAGTTACAATTATATTAACTTTGCATAGCAATTAAGCAACATAATTTAACATGTTCATCTTTTCTTACTCATTGTAGTTTACCACAACTTCATAGTTTACTAAAACATCACAACAACCCATAGCTCCAAGAATAAGATCTCAGTCAAAGAACCAAGGATCTGTTATTAGCACTATTACATAAAAGATAACTATAGCCCAATACAAGGTCAAGAGGGTAAAAAACGTAAGTCCTTCTTTCTTTTATTTTCTCGACTATTTTAGTTTTAGTAAAATGACTTTGTTTTGTTGCATCTATATGGAAAACTAGAGAGGTAGCTTAAAAATCATAGGCCATGCCTTCTGGAGTAAATCTATCATCTCAAGGAAGCATTTTTCAAGCTGAAGTCATTTTTGCACAAGAAAGTAGAAGTAAAGCATCCCAAGAATCTACCATGGATAACCTTCAGTAGATGGTAGAGTTGAAGGCATATTTTGATAGGGTTGGAACCACTTTTTGTAATAATATATTTTGTAATGCATGGTGGTCCTTACCACCTTTTATGATAATATATTTTAATAAACTATATTAGGTTAATATTTTCATTCTTTTGACAGCCTACCACTTTTAATATAATACTATGATTTTAGGAATTAAATATTAAAGCCTTTTGGAAATTAATTGCTTAGTTTGCGGTAGTATATAGGCATTAATTTTAACATTTTAGAACAAGTTTTTGCAGTGATATCACAATTTTATTTGCTGTGATATCATAATTTTAACATATATTTCATATGATACTATTTTAAGCAATATACTGTGGTGGATACTCTTTAAAAATTACAAGTGACATGTATACTTTATTTAAATATTACATTCATATCACCTCAGTTATAACTATATAAAAAAATTTTATTCTCATTGATGGTTGAATCAAATGATGGTGTCAATAGAAAATAGAAGTACAAAAATGAAAGATATAAAAGCAAGATAATTATATGTATAGAGTTAGCTAAAGTAAGAATTTCAACTAAATGTCCTCAACAAAAGTGTGGTTTCCATATTCAAATTTTATAATATTTTAAGACACAAATTCCATAATATTTTAAGATTCAATATTTTAGAATACAAATTAAATTCTTAAAATGATTAAGCAAATAATCACAATAATTACAAGATAAAATAGAAACATCCCACCAACATATATCCTAAGTGTACTATGATATATTTCTAGTGTCTCAAATTTTGAAGATAACTTTTGGACTTTATCTTTTAATTGTTGAATATTTGCAACTTTTTCAATAGTTGGTTCCTTCTCTAATGATATTATCCTTCTATCTGTTGAGTAGCCTTTTGCATCATTAATGGGTGCACACCATGCTATAAAACCACACCCATAATCACACCTATAATATAGTCAATCCTTACTTTTTTTTATTTGGAAACCTTGACAGATCCAACTTGCCCACATTTGCATTTTTTCCCAAAAATTTTAGCCTTTCATTTGTAACATTATTGGAAGATATTTTAGCCTAAAATTTGTAAACAAAAAATAGAGAAAAAATATTAGATGGAACAAAATTGCACGAAGTCGAAAACAAAAAATAATTCATAGCATTAAGCAAAAAAAAAGTGGTAGGAAATTGCATGAAGTAAAAAAAAAAAGAAATAAAGGTTAGAAATGATTTACCTTATCTATCTGAACTAAAGGAAATTTTGGTAGGAAATAGCTTGCAAAACCCTTCAAAGCTTCAAAAATACTAAAGTTAGGTTTCTGGTGTTAGACTCCATTTTTAACAAGTTCTCAAGGGTATCTTTGGTATTTTATAGTGAAAATAACACTAAATGCGTTGACCAGATAATGTTGGGCATCGTCAGTTTAAAAAGGATTTAAGTGTAGTGCATTTTGAAGTTCTATGGGAGGTTAATGTAGGATTTCAATTTAGAGGGGAGGTTTGAGTAATTAAGGCAAACTAGAGGGGAGGGTAGTGTATTTCACTCAATTCAAAATTTCTCTCCAAAACAACAATAATATTTGCATTACTTTTCTAACCAAGCTAAATACTTCCTAAGTAACCATCACCCGAGATCAATTCCTTATTATCATTACCTAGTTTACTTATGATATCTATTCCCTTAGAAACATTAATTTTAGTTTCCAAAAGTACAAACATATCAAGAATAAAACCTCCTATCACTATAGTTGCATGAGAAATAAAATTTATAGCACTCACACATAACAATTTCATACAATAATTAATTCAATCATTAATGAATGAAACGATAAGAGATAACACCCTTTATTTCGAACTCCATGCCTTCCAAACTAATAATTCGATCTAGAGCAATATCCACTTATTTACTAATAGCTATTAGCTGCAATTGTTTCTCAATTGAAAGACCCTTATCATGCCTATCTGGAGGCTTTGGAATAAGGCACTTATGCTTCCATTACCATAGGATATCGGTCTTCGGTCCCAAGGTATGTAGATTTATTACTTTGCATTGGAGTCTTTACCATTAGTGAAACTTAAGAATTTTTCTCATCAACTAACACTTTGACCAGCCAAAGAAATATTTAGGGAGATTAAATATTTTTGTTTAAAATATTATTTGGCATTATTTCATGGCTTCTTGCTAGCATTGCCTTGCCTTTGTTTTTGACATTAGATTCCTCATTCTCCTTATCATTCTATGATGGCTATTGCTATAATACATTGTCATGCTATTTGATTTTACCATTATAGGCCTCGTGTTGCTATTTTGTTATATTCCTTTTGTTTTTTTTTACCATTATGATAATTATCACGCAAAGCCAAATCCTATCCAACTTTCTTTCTGGTAGTTTCCTTTTTAACCAAATCCTATCCAACTTTCTTCCTGGTAGTTTCCTTTTTAACCATCTCTCTATCCCTTTCTTCATTATTTGTCAACAAGACATCAAAATATGTTCTTGATTGGGTTTGAGGGATTTAGCTTTGTTAGCATATGAACCATTCATTGTTGGCACTTTAACATTTCTTAACCTCTTCTTTCATTGAGCTAGCATCCTGTCCCTATATAATTGTGGGTTTTCAATTTCATTAACTTGCATATTATTCCATATCCTCTGTTCACCTAACTTCTCCACTTTTCTCTTATTTTGGATAATTTTTTTGGACAATGATCCATATATTGACTATATTTTCCATATAAAAAATAGATCATATGCATACCTTCATACTATATGTGATAGTTTTTTTCCCTTTAATTGAAAAATCTGCTAGCAACTTCTCATAAAGATCATTTTCTACATAGATATGTGCATACTTCCTTTTACCTATTATGCCACTATAATATCTACTTTTAACATTTTTGCAACTTTATTTCTAAGAAAAGTGAGAAAATTTTCATCATGAAAATGGATTAGAAGACTTGGAAGTCAGATCCAAACTGCTACACAATTAATAACATCATATGCCAGATCAAAGTTAGGGTTCCATTATCTAATTGTTAAGTAATGGTCATAAATAAGCCATAGTCCTACTATTAAGGCAAAATCATGGTCATATTCTATAATGAATTTGATTGAAAAATAACCATGTGTAAAGTTTATAATTTAAATAATTCCATCTTGAACCTATAGTTGGTTTATTTTATGGTCCAAGGCCTTACATCCAATCTTCCTTCCTACCCATTTTATGATCAAGGTCTTTTTTTAGGTTTTATTCATACACACCTCTTCTTATTAAGAAATCACAAAATTAGGACATGGTCTACCTTCATTCAAACCCTCAATCACCATAAATCCACTATGATCTACTTCAAATTCATCATTATTACAATTCTTCTATTGTATTGTTCCTTGTTAGTGTTATCCACTCCATTCTTCATAGTTTTCTCACCCAGTAAGTAAGTTTTGTATAAATATTGGTGAACCCCTTGTGAACTAGGATTACCTATATCTATTGCAGCATAACTTCCATTAAATTTCTTCATCTTAATATTAATGACATAATCCTTGACCTTTTTTTTCTTCTATCCAACAAATTGACTTTTGCAACTACGAGTCTTCTCAAACCTCCTTCCAAAACCCTAGCAAAGCTCCTATTTATACATAAAGTAATAAATAAGAAATTTTATTATTATTCTTAATAAATTATTTATATATACTCATTGTAAATCGTCATAATGCTTTTGCATATTTACCTAATATTATTATAATTATAATGCTCATATAAGCATATATTTTACATTTGTTATCACTTTGTTTAATTTACTATAACTGTATTGAACTTTTATATTATAGATATATTTTTTAAATATTTTATTTACAATATTATCTTTTCACACTATTAGTTAAATTTAATAATTATTACAATAGATTTGTTACTATGATTTAAATTATATTGAACTTTAAATTATTAATTTTATAGTTTCATTAATATCCTTATTAGTTAATGTTTCAAACACACCATATTTAAAATTATTTTTAGGTAGAATATTTTTATAATGTAAAAATATTATTTTTATTTAAATATATTTTAGATTTTTAATAAATTATTTGTATATGCCAAAATTGTAAATCATTATAGTTCTTATGTATAATAAGTTATAATGTATTTATTAGTAAAAAGAGTATAGCTATTAAACAGACCTACCTAGTTCATTCGTGGACTGGTCCATAAATAGACTAGACTAAGTCTAGTTGGTAAAAATTGTGGAATCTTTAAATGAGAATTTGAGTCCTAACATTTGTAGACTGCGAACTCACAAACCAAGTCCATGGACTTTTTCATTTTTTTCAAAAAATAATTTTAAAGCTTTTAAAATAATTTTATGTTTAAATTAATAACTCTAAATTTAAATATCACACATTTAATACATTTTTAATCCACATTAATATTTTAAGACTAAATAAATTATAATAAAAATTTGATAACTTTAAAATTATTAATTTAGAAATAATTTATTTAAATTTAGTTGAGTTGAAAGATGAAAAATTAAGTTTGGGAATGAGTACTGGATTTGGTTGGATGAATATTTGTAAAATATGTTAGTTTAGTTTGAAGGTAAAAATGTAAAAAAGAAAAAAAATACAAACTCATTCACAGACAATTCAATTTGATCTACATAAACTGTGGACTTGATGAACTGAGTCGCTTTAGATCTGCATTTAAATGGACGTGTATTTTATGAGTTTTAGTCTACATTTTTTTTATGGACTCGTAGACTCATTCATGGATCTGAGTCCATTTCAATGGCCCTAACAAAGTGACTATTATACTTTTAAATTAATTTTGAAGTATATAGATTTGACAAGATTAAGTATCTAATTTCTCTTAGACTTTAATTTTTTTAAGTTGATTACTAATCTTAGTCTCTTAAATTAATTTTTTCATAAAATTAAAATCTTTAATAGAAAATTTAGAGAATAAAAGTAATGTGTATATTTTTATATTTTTAATTATGATTTTTTAATTGTATAAATTATACTAATTTTATAAGAATTTTTTGATAATATTTATTTATGAAACATGAAACACATATATACATATATATTAATTTTGACTTAAAAAAGAATCCTATGTATTACACAGGAGCTGAACGAGTATAAATAATTATATTAACTAGCTTAACTATTCAATTTAAACAATTTGACCAGTTCCACCTTAACTTAATTATTTTACTGGATCAACGGTTAGGTTGGGTTTTAAAATATTATGTAGGATCAATCACTCAAATCCCTGTAATAGAATTTTATTCTAGATATTGGGATGGAATGTGCCTATTGATTCATATTGCGTCTCATAATCTATAATTTGACAATTTCAGTAAATTCGCAAATATCTTCATCAATTTAACATTAACAATTTTTGTGTGTAATGATAAAGCTTTTTGAATTCTTCTCTGTCTTTTGACAATATTATTTAGTACTCATATTGAGAATAAAAATACCCAAACAAAAAAAGAGCCAAAAGGGTAAGTTCTATTAGTAATGCAACCACACTTTATACAAAAATATTTGTATATAAAATTTTTATTTCACAAAGTATTCCTTAAACTTATTATATTTTTATAAATATGAGTGAATTGTGCTATGCACAGATATTAATCTAGTAATAGAATATGCACATATTTTATAATTTGACATCATGTCTGCCTTACATTCACGTAGAACTATTATTGCGTCCCTAGCATTTACAAATAGAAAGAATATATAATTATATAATTATATAATATGATGTAAAAGGTTTATCATATTTAGTTTAAAAATTGGATCATACAATATAGTTTCAAATATTAAAAAAAAGAATTTAAAATTAACTTTTGAGATTTGATTTTGAATGATGATTAGCGTAATTATTAAATTTTTAATTATAATTATTAGTAATAATTAATAAGCTAATCAATGCACATGTCATAATTTAAATAAAAAACCTTACCAAAAACACTTAAAAATTTTACGTAAATTTATTTCTTACTAGAATTTACTATTTTAAAAAAATTATATATATATATATATGTCTTTATCTAAATTTAAAATCTCAATTTATTGATGAAATTAAGGGGATGCAAATTCTTTTTTGGAGTTGATCGTCCTTTCTTGATCACCCTTAATTAATGTTGGCTTTTTTTTTATGATGTAAAGGATAAGTTTTACAGAACATTTTTAACTTAATTTAATGTATGATGTACTTTCTATATTATTAAAATGTATTTATCATTTATATTTACTTATTTAGTGGTCCTTCTTCATCAACTTTTCATTTGATATTCCAATAGAATCAACACTGTAATCTTTACATGCAAAAATCTTCTCTTAAAATTCCTCCTTCCTCCATTCTTTAACCGTTTTGCATTTCATTTTATTAATATACAAAATTTACATTTCATTTTATTAATTTACAAAACTCATAAGAATTATATTTACTAAATAAAATATCATATTATTTAGAAGCATTTTATAAGTACATGTTTTATGACTGTTACTTTAATTCATACTCTGTTAATAATTCTTTTTTACATATAACTCTTAGAAATTATGATTATAAATTTTAGGATATATTAAAATCTTACGATGCATTTAAAAGATGACTTGAAATCCTTCCATGGTGATTGAAATTGAAATAAATTAATCAATTTTTGAAAAGATCAAATCGCGGACTTTTTAATTGAGCACTTGACCAGTTTAAGCGTATTATTAATTCCGTCAGTTAAAAAATTTAGTTTGAAATTTGATTATGTATTTTCATCGTCAAGTCTTTAGATTGACATTTAAATTCGAAAATAAATCTTCACTTTATTATGAAATAATAGTTATGAAACTGAAAACCGAAGAAAAATTAATAGAAGAAAAGGTAAAAACTTTGAACGGGAGATAAACTTCAATTTAAGGAAAATAATTATATCTCATTTAGCACACATTATAAAATCTGGTAATATAGGTTCAATTATACAATCCGAATAAATTATACAATTGGAATTTATCCAATATTTAAAGATTTTAAATGGATTATATATTTTATTTGAAAATATTTTTTAATACGTTAAATTTTGTGTAAAACTATCAACTCCCTAAAGAAAAGAATAAGGACTATAGTATTAAGATAAATCATAAATTATTAAAATTAAAAGAAATTCATTCAAAATATTTTCTCTTTTATTTTTCTCTCACATATCTTCTTAAGAAAATTAAATTAATTTTTTTTTTTTACATTTGCACTTATATATTGATTTTCTTTAACTTTTATTTGATCATATTATATCATGTTTATAATATTTTTGGAAGTGTATTTTTTAAAATATTTTTAATATTTTATATAAGGTATTTGTTAAATTTTATATTCTTAAGTTGATTTATTGTAATTTTTTACTAATTTATTATATATGTATCGTCACTTACAAATCAATGTTTACACACACATATAAATGTTATTATATAGGTGCTGGTGAAGTATTCTATGTTATTTTATTATAATAGTATAAGTCTTTAATTTATGATATTATAATACTAATTATGTACTTTAAATTCATTTAGAATAATTTTATTAATTTTTAATATGTAAAGATATTTTAATTAAATTAATTATTTTTAAGTTTATATATTCTTGTACAAAATGACAATGAGCAAAAGATGAAATAATTTTGTACAATTCTACAATAATGGACAAAGTGTTATATAACATACTATTTTATCTTATATAATATTATATTGTATTATTAAATAGTTCTTATCAATGAATGAAAACCTGGATTGAACCGACCGGTTAAACTGAAAAAATTGCAAACCAGTCATCTGATCGATCCAATTTACTTTTAAAACCGGCTAGCAAACTGGTGAATTAATGATAAACTTGGTCAAATTGTGTGAATTGATTACTGTTTTCACAATTTAACAAATTTTTTAAAAAATTATTATTGTTTAAATACTTACAAAAATAATATTATTTTTACTTGATATTATATATATATATATATATATATATATATATATATATATATATATATATATATATATTCAAAGTTAAGTTTTAAATAGTAAAAAATTATCTTGTATGTATAAATGAAAGATATATAGCCAAAAAATTGGATTTAGTATTAATTTTTTGTGATTATTTGAATTATGAACTTGTGAAATTTTGAAATTATTTGAATTTTTTAGATATTTTCATATTATATATAAATTTAACTTTATGATAACTATCATGACTGAAAATTGGGGGTCATGACTGGCGCATGACCTAAGGGAAAAACATAATCATACAGGCCATGCTAGCCTAATATTTTATAAGATAATCTATAACTTGTTTCAAACTCATGTGGGCATATACCCAACACACAATCACTAACTTTTCACATAGACATAGTCCCACACGAACTTCCTCATTTGTTTTTTACATTCACCTGTTAAATCATATATATATTCACGTATAATCCACATCGTTTGATAACTAAACAATCCTTCACAATTATAACAAAATACATACATATAAGTCAACGGAAGTATACCTTACTCGTGGGTTTAATTGAGCACATCTAAGAGTATTCAAAAATTACAACTTTCAAAAACATGTAAAAATTCTACATCAAGCCCACATGAACAAAGTGTGGCTCACCATAAAAGAATACTCCTCTCTTTTTAAGGAGCTATAGACGATGGACCTGGAGTCAAGTCTCTATCTGAAAAATATTACAACAAAAAGAGTGAGCTGTTGACTTAGTGAATAGATAATATAAATTTCTAGCGAAAATGTGACAAGCCATGGCACGAGTTTTTCTTTAAAAATAGTTTTTAATACTAAAAAGATATCAGAAGAGTTATGCAATCATATTTGATAAAATAACAATTGAAATATTCCTTAGAAGTAAAATACTAAACATAAGTTTCAAGTCAAGAAGTAGATAGTAGATTCTCGAATCATAAGAAATTATCATAGATATAGAATCATGGTAAAAAATATTCAGTATAAAATATTCCTAATAAATAAGTAATCATAATTAAAGTTAATGAGTTTTAAAAATATATAAACCATCAAAATCACACTTTAGGGTGGGAGATTTCCAATTATGATTAACAAATATAAGCATTCCACTCATGAATTAATATTTTCAAAAGAGCTCTCAGCTCTAAGGCAACCTATTAGCTACCATAAACTAATCCACATGTGTTGGTCGACACATGGAGGGTTAGTAACTCCCCTGCTAACTGGAGTTCAAACCAAGGTGTACTAAGGCTAACGTCATCACTGTCGTTAGCTACAATTTCTAACTAGTCTTTTCCCGAAACAAGTTTATAAAAATAACAAAACATCACACACACACACACACACACACACACACACATATATATATATATATATATATATATATCAGTTATATAAGAAAATTATTGGAAATAAACAATTTCATACATTAATAGTTTAAATCAATCTCAATCCAAATTCCTCCCAATTTTAAGTAGCTCATCAAAGCTTTCAACTATGGCAATCAACATCTCCAATATCAAATCATTCCAAATTCATCAAGAATCAATTTTAGAAACATACATGAAACTTCAATACATTATCATTTCATTCACAACTACCTTTCAAGAGCATTACAAGATAAGTTCCAACAATACACTATTCAAATAAATCAATTTTCTCATCATAGAATCATTTTAGTACCATTCTTAATCATTATAGCTTAAGAAAATTTTAAAATGCTTATCCCAAGAGTGCCTAGAGCTCTACACACACACACACACACATATATATGAAATTAAAATTCATAGAAAATAATGACAATAAATAAATTAATAAAATTAATATTTTAAAGTATAGAGGAGTTTGGAAAGTATATAAAAATGTGGAAATACACATTATCTACTCATAAAATGGCCAAAATGCTCAAGTTGATTTCCTCCCACTTCACAAACCACCAATGCCACTAAGAAATGTTTCTTGATCTTGTGCAAGCAAACAAACAACAATTGAAACATAAATCAATACCTAATTACATTATCAAGCTTCTTATTACTAAACCTCCAAATTTTACACTATATGTATAACATAAAAATAAATTAATCTTTACTATTTACTAACTAATTTAAGCTAATCTAACTCTTAATTAAGAGAATGAAGCTTGGGAAATATCTTATTAAGCAAATGAAAAGGATTTTCGAAACTTGCTGCCCAAAACCCTAAAAGTTCGAACTAACCTAAAACTGCAACAAAAATAGGAAGAAATAGGGAGGAAATGGAAGAAGATATGTTGAAATGTGAAGAGAAGGAGTTGTTTGTGTGGTTAGAAGTGGAAGAGGAAGAAGAAGAAGAGAAGAGTTAAGGGAGTGTAGATGCGTTTTGTTCTATTACTGCTGTTGTATTTTGTGTTTTCTGTTTCTGCTGCTCGGTTCTATTTCATTTTTAAGGTTTTGTTTCGAGTCGATTTCAGTGCTTTCCGAGTTTGTAGGTCTGTGTGCTGGGCTGCTGGGTCACGGGTTCAAGTTTCAACACACTGGGTCACGAGTTTAACAATTTATTTACATTTCTGCATTTTTCCTTTAACATTTTACTCTCCATTTATTTAAGACATAAATATAAATAAGGAAATACCCCTTATTTTGATTAAAAAAAATAAAAAATCCAAAGAATAAAAATTTAAAATTTGGATTTTATTTCAAAATGTCAAATTTTGAAAATTTTAAAAATAATGTATTCTCAAAATGGTCCTTTTCTGTCTCCAAAAATTCATTAAAAATCACTCTTTAATACAAAAATACAAGAGGAACCATTACCGAAATTTTTTATTTTCAAATAATATATATTTCATATAACCCTCCAAGGAAGGCACTCAGAAAAATTTTCAGAATTCTAACAGACTTAGCTTGATTTGTGAAATTAAGGTAAATAAGAGTATAAATCAAATTAAATCCTTTCAACAAGTTGGAAAAGAAATAGTTTAAGGCCATTTAAGGTAATCCTAAGTTCATATCAAAACTATCTAGTCGTAATCTTATGTTATAACGATTCTATATTACCTATTAACGGTAGAGCCGTTACAATAACTTACTTATTTTTAACTATATATATTAAAAATTTTAATTTATATTTTATATTATAATTTCGATTCAACTCCGGTTGAACTATTAAACCTTAAGCCACTCTCATTTCCAATTCAATGATCTGTCCAATTTTTAAAACATTAGTTCTTATACTATGTTATATGATATATAAAATATGGCCTTAATCTAAAAAGAAATAAACTTTCAAAGATTCAAATTTGTTTTTTTAAATAAATAATATAATATTAGAAATTATTTAAATATTTTTAAAATTAATACTTTACCAAAAAAAATCAAGTTTTAATGATTGATATTTTATAGAAACTGTTAGAGACTGTTTTTTTGGATTAAAACATATGTTGGAAAGAAATAATTACCCAGGAGGATCGCTTGTAACTTCTATTAAGATATATATTAAACAAAATGTTGATAGAAGATGATCTTCTACTCCATCAATCAAGTTGGTGATAAATATATTTAATATTAATAATCTAAAGAATAAATCACACGAGAAAAAAATTATGTACTTTACTCTTATTGACAATATAATTTGAATAATCGTAATGGCACATGTCGATCGTGTTTAGTGTAATTAGTTGATAAATTAATTTATAACTAATAAGTTAATTAGTAGTTAATAATTAATAATTAAAAATTTATAATTAATAATAGATGAATTAGTTGAATGTATTAGGAATGTTTAATAAAATAATTATTAAATTAGTTAAAAATATAAAATGATGTAAAAATGACATGTTAGTATAAAAAGATACACAAATTAAATTAGTTCATATTTATTTTGAGACTAAAGTATATTAATGTAATCAAAATATTCAATAAGAATATAATTATAAAAAATTTAATCAATAATGTTTATGACAATACATTTTTTTATTTTTTATTCAAATAATAATAGAATAATCTAAAATTTAATTAATTATATTTTATGACATCATATATTTATTTACTTACTTATTATTTATTTATATTAAATTAACTAAGATATATCAAATATTTATTTACATAATCAAGATATATATTGTCATTTAATTGAAAGAACATAAATAAATTTATTTTTTTAAAAAAAGTTACTATCTTATAAGCCATAAATTACCTTATAAATTTTATTAAGTAAGAATTCATAAATTATTAATTTCTAATGAACCAAATACTTTAAAAAATTAATTTATAATTTATTAAATAAATTAATAAAATATAAATTAATTTATTTGTTACACTAATATGTATCCACGTAATAACATATTTTCTCACGTTGGATGGCCAATAGATTTATCAAAATAGGCTAATCCAATACTACTAAACTAACCTAATGAATAAAAATTGTACATCAAGTTAGTCCTAAGTTGACCTACATTTTTATTAAGAAAAATCAAATTAAGTTGTTATAATATTAGTTCTAGTCCTAGTCTTAAATTGATATTTATTAGGTAGGTTTTATAACTTATTATATTTTATTATTATTATATTATTATTATTATTTATTTATTATTAATTTCACATCATTAATTAACTAAAATCTATTATTATTATTAAATGTAATTATATTTTATTATTATCATCACTTAAAATTTCATTAAAAGAATGAAATTAAGATAAACTTGTTAAGAGAATTGAAATATAATTTTTTTAAAATTTTAAAGAGATTAAATATGAATTTTTTTAAAAAAGAAAGTAAGAAATTTTTTAAATATTAATGTAATTTTGTTCCTAATTCCTTAGGACACATTGATAACTTTTCAATATATTAAAATTTTAAATTGAAATCTTAGTACCTTTAATACATGAAAGAAAATACTTAAACCACTTCTAAAAAATTATTTATAAAAAATACATTTAATTTAAATAAGTTAAGTTTAAATTTGAGACATAATAAGAGTTATAACTAAAAATCATATATTGAAAATTTTAAGTGATTAATTAGTGGTGATAAACTTTAAATTTTAGGTTAAAATTCAATCTTGTGATTATTATTATTATTATTATTATTATTATTATTATTATATATGTTGATATCTAATTTTGTCCAGGTAATAATAAAAAATAAAAAAAATAAAAATTATAAAAATTAAAATTATAAAAAAAAGAAAAAGGATGTTGTATCCAATTATTCCTATTTCTCACTTTCAATGTGGGCAATTACTTCCAAATTCAATTTTATAAATTTTAGATTTTGAAGTTTGTTTCACTATCTTGATAGCCTTATTTTCACTTCTCAAATGAGATTTGATTTTTTTGCTTATCATGGAGCCTGTTTTTTTACCAATTGCGTAATGAAATTCTCTCCTTTCACACATGAAAAAAGGAGAAGTATGTTACCCGCGGGCAGCTTCTCGACTCTTTTATTTAGCTCTCATCAACATTTCGCAGAAGAGGAGCTTCCTGGCTCCTTTAGTTATCTCTCTTTTGGCTATTGGTCTCTTCACAATCATCACGATCCTCGTTGCACTGGCCATTGACACAAGGTTTAATCTTGTTATCATGAATATCATAATGAGTACCTGCAGCAGTCGTTTCATCATTACTCTGTTCCTTCTACAACCATGTACTACATGAAGGCAACATCCCCTCCTTCGTCTTCGTTGGTCTCTCCCTCTGTTTCTCTGCTTGTCATTACTGTCACTGCATCCTTGGTCATTACTTTTGCCCATTGAATTATGCTTTTCCCAACGAGAATGGAATCTCTCCCTCACTCCCTTGTTTTCGTCACTCACCATTGTTGTCTCTGCATATCCAGTCATTGTTTGCTGCTATGCATGCCCTCTATCATAATAAACAGGCATTTCTCTTTCATTCTCCACCTTCAGTTGCTGGTTGTCAACCGTTGGTGTGAAGGAAGCTGTAGTACACGGTAAATAGTATCATCAAGGAACTTAGTACAACAAAAATAAAGCTCCCTCTTTCTCTCATCATCTCTAGCGCATCTCCCTTTACAACCATTATGAATTTCAATTACTGGGTTAAATCATGGAAATCAGAGCAAATGTCGACTATGGAATGGAACCTCTAGTTTAGTATTCATCATCACTTGTCACGTTTCATTGCTTATCGTTGGGTATCATGCAGAAGATTAGGTTCATAGTCAATAGCTTCAGATACTCTAATCTGCTCTTAGTCAACAACGTTATGGGTCTAGGGAATGTCATGAAGACTCATGTGAAAGGATTGAAAATGGGGTGGATGCCAATGAGTGGAAATTTGAAACTGGCAATCAAACACAGTGTCAGTGGGATAAGCCTTGTCGTTTATAGTCACAAAGAAGGATGAGCATATTTCAACTTCTAGAGACATCGTCCGCCTATATGTAATTTATTTAATCTTTTCTCATTTATTTTTGAAAAAAGAGGTTTATTTTATATTTCAATGAGACAATTAGGATGTTATTTTGTGACAATTCCTATTAGGAATAAAAATAAAATAGTTTGGAGGTTTAAACTATTTAATATTTTTTATGTGAGAGATACTTTTAAAAAAAATGAATGAGTCAATTAAATTAAAGGATCTTAATATTCTTATACATAAAAATTATCTTATACTTGTCATATTCACTTATAATTTATATACATATTTATGATAACGGAATAATATTAAAATTAATTGCAGGTGTAATAAATATGATTTTAATTTTTCTAAGCAATTTTTTAATCATATTTGACCATAAAGTTGGAAATTTTTGCTATTTCAAAAATTATAAAAATAATATTAAATCATGATTTCAGAATTTTTGTAAACAATTCTTTAATCATATTTCACCATGAAGTTAAAAATTTTTTATATTTCAAAAATTATAAAAATAATATTAAATTATGATTTTAATTTGTCTGAGCAGTTATGTATTTAGATTTGATCATGAAATTAATAAATTTGATATTTTAAAATTGTGAAATAATATTGGAATTATAATTTCAATTCTTTCAAATTTTTATTTCAAATTTGGTCATGAAATTGGATAAATTTGATAATCTAAATAAAAATTATTAATATAATATTTTTAAATAAATAAATAAATAAAATTACTTTAAATAATTTTTGTTACCTAAAAAATTTATATTACAATTATTTTATTAAATTTTTTTAAAAATAATGAAATAAAAATCTTTATAAAAAATAAAACAATAATTCATCAATAATAAAATAAAAATTATTTAAAAATATTTTTAAAAATAAAAAATTATTAAAGGTATTAAAATTAAGAAATCCAATTGAAGGTGCGATCATAATGGTACTTAATATTATTAAGGCACGTTATTTTATTTAAATCATATCATGAAGTTAAAAGGATTTAATAACTAAATCAACAAATTATTTAAAAATATTTTAAAATATAAAATATGAAAAATTTTTAAAAATAATAAAATTTGTACCTATGACATATTAAAGTTAAGTAATCTGATTATAGGTGCGATCATAATAGTACTTAACATTATTGAGGCACTTTTCATCCGAATTTTATTATGAAATTGGATAAATTTGGATAACCAAATTAACAAGTTAACCAAAATTAAAAAGATAACCAAAATTAATGGCGACTCCATCTTCTTTTTATTCACACCACACACAACAATCACATTTTCAAAAGCGGTGCGAAAGCTTGCTTGCCTCCCTCGGATCTCGCCGTAGGGCACGTCGTGACAACTTGGCGACTCCACGGGGATTAAATAAGGGTTAGGCCATTTTGTTTCTTCTTTTTCTATCTTAATTTTGAATTTTTCTTGCTCCATTTTGATTTAGTATTTTCTTTACATGTATTTATCATATTTGTCTCATTATGACTATCTTTATCTATGGTAAATTAGTCATGTGAAAATCATTCAAATGATTGATGTTCCCTCTCACACATTGTACATTAGGGATCTTACACACATATCACGAGCCTCCTACTTAGGTTTAGAATACCTTTTAGAATTAGATAGGAGGCAAAGTAGCGATGCCTTTATGAGATTACTGGTCTCTATGCACGCTAGTGAAACACCTTTGCTTAAATTGAATCATTTCCGTTTATAGCCTGTCACAGGTGAAGATTGGATACCTTACTAGCCTATAATAGCGACAATAAGGACAATTTAGGGACCTTTCATCAATTAGGTATTGTAGAACCTAAACTAAGCATAAATTAGAATAAACTTAAAACTATTTTATTTGAGAGAAATTTATCCTATGTGAGAAAATTTCTAAAGCTAAGGAAAATCCTTCAAGAACACATAAGGGAAATTTTCCATGACTAATTTTTTTAAGCCATGCAAGTTTACCTAAAAAATGAATTAAGCCATATATAAGTTAAATTGGGTAGCTTGTTTGAATGACTTATCCTATATCTTTTCCTGCTTAGTTGAATGCGGCTGTTTCTTGACCTCTTGCATCCATTATTTCATCATACATAGATATCATCAAAAGTCATTTGAACTCATTGACCATTGGCTATGAGCTTTAAATTGTCAAAAATTGAAAGTCTATGATTATAAACAATTTGAAATAAGCTATGAAGCTATAAAAAAAAAAGAAATGAACAAATGACTTATAAATGCATTTACTTATTTGAATAACCCATCTCAGAAGAGAAATCTCGCTTCTATCCCATTTTCAAGCAAGAATCTTAGAAAATATGGATGAAGCTTTTACAAAACTTAGAATCAGATTCCTTACTCTTCTTAGGGATTTTCTCAAAAAGATCTATAAATGCCAATTTGAAAGAATGAAAGTACTCACGTGTCTAGGTCTTCTTGAAGATGCGCGTTGGATCATTGAAGCTAACGTATGTTGTTAGAATGTGTCCTAGGAGCCAACCATAGAGATGATTGCAATGTTACATAATGTATTAAGCTTGTTTTGGTAATACAATTATTTTATTTTATTTTATTTTATTTTACATAAATTATATTTTATTATCCTTGGAATAGCTTTGCTATTTCTAAAATATCCCTAATCAAGTATTATTACGAAAAGTATAGTAATAATATATCAAGACTAGCATGTATAGTAACTGATGATTATGAATCATAGATATGTGATATCAAGTCAATACATGAGTGCATTATTAGTGAGTAATATATTATACTGATCCATTGTGAGAATACTGCATGGATAGGTGTTATTAGTTATTTTTATATGATCACAAATGCACAAAGTCCTTTGACCTGAAGTCACTACAGTTCCTTATATGAAAAGTTACTCATTTTGATATCATCCTATGTCATCTTTAATCGAGATAACAAGTAGGGCTTTAATTAGGTGTGTCACAAATTATGCAGAGGGAAGTGAGTGATGTAAATGGGATTTTATTACTCTTATATAAAAGAGAGATATTCTTGAACCCTTTAATTGAGTGAGACTTAGAAATGCATAACCATGCTCAAATGGATTAATATGTGATATTGATCATTTGTTTTAAGTCTACTCACTATCAATAAATATAAATTGAATATTGATGACGATAACATGCTTCATGCCTTTAGTTTGATCTGGATATTATTACAAAAGGGATTATGATGCAAAGCGTCAATCATATATTAAGTAGATATCGAATCATAGACATTCTTACTACTTGAGTAATAGTGATGTATTGCTAGATACTGTTCACTATCTATAGTCCAAAATGAGTCATTATCAATGTAGTAAGAACCTATAGGGTCACACAAAAGGAGTAGGAATGAGACAATAATTAATTAGCTTTTAGTTGAACTAAAATTCAACTAATTAGACTTATTTTCGTGCATATATATTATTATTAAGATAATAATATATTTTTCACATAATATATATAATTTTATGTGATATTATTTGATATTAAAGTAATATCAGTTAATTACGTTATTAGATATTAGATAATTATATTATGAGATAATATTATTATCTAATATAAGATAATATTATTATCTAATATAAAATAATTATATGCCAATTTAATATTAGATAATTATATTATGAGATAATGTTATTATCTAATATTAGATAAATAATAAATAAGTCATATCTCTCCTCACTCTCTCTATGATAAGGATAAGGTGATAGTTGTTAAGTGAGATTAGGTTTCTGGAAGCATTATCCTAGTAAGACTAAGAATGTGGAATGCCTTAGGTCTATAAAAAGGAACTTGAAGGCAGCACCTAACATACATATGAGCTACCATTAAACCCTAACTCACCCAAGAAAAATGCATTAGGCTTAATCCTAAAGAAAGAGACGAATCCTAGCAGCTTCGTAAAGGAATAAGTCATTATTCACTCCGTGCGGATATCGTAGAGACGCTGTACCTTTGCCTAGCATTTAATTCATCCGTTCTTCCAAGGATTTATTCAGAAAGAATACGAGAACAAATAAGGTAAAATTCTAATATTGATTTATGCCCCTTTTTGCATGGATCCTAAGTAAAATTTGGATCAAAATTTTAAAAATTTCGTTGTATATGTTAATCCAAAACCTAACATATGTCTAGCTAGTGAGTGTCATGATTCATTTATTAAATGTATGCTAGGAATGGCAAGAAGTTCTTATGCTAAGAAACGAAGAGTTAAAAGAATGAGAGTCTATTACGAATGTGCAAGGTGGACATGTAATGCACAATGTAGGAACACTAGAATGATTTCCCATAATAGGTAAGATAAAATTAAGTTCATAAAGGATGGACTAAGTAAAGAGTCATTAGATAATATCCTCTAAGCTCTTAAGACACACCCTAGTGGGGATGTTCATAGGGTTCTTCTCAATTTAATGGATCTATTCCAGAAAGAAGAGGAGCGTTACCATTTGGGAATCTAATGTTAAAAGATCGAGTTTGCTAGTTTATAAGAAAACTGGATGGCAAACAAATCCTTGACTCATAGAAGGTGTTTACGCCATTACTAGACATAAAACCATAGGAAGATGTGAGTGAGAATCACAACTACTATTCATGTGCATATCTTTTTTTTTTTTAACTTTTTGGTTATTTTTTACTTTTCTGTATAATTGTCTTTACTTTTTCTATATTATTACTACACCTGAGATCTACTTTTAACTTTTTCCTCTTTAAATCTTAAATTCTTTTATCATAATTAATTTGTATGATTTTTTTAACTTTTTCTATACATTTTCCTATCATTTTTTAAAAAATTATTGTCTCTAGTTCCTCAAATTTCAAACTTTTCTAATAATGATTAATTTGCTTGATCTTTTTACCACTCATCTTTGTTGTATAAATATACATATTTATACTTATCAATGCACATATGGCTCATCCTAAGGAAGAGAAAAAAGTGGAAGGACAATAGATACATAGATTTAAATCAGTCCGTGTCTTTGGTGGATCTAGTTGGGGAAAAGATGAAGAGTTTGTGAAAGCAACAAATAAGCTTGATAAAGTATTAGCTACTAGAAATATCAACCTTGTGTATGGAGAAGGAATCCAAGGTTTAAGGGGATTTGCGATGGCATCTGAACTCATTAGGGGAAGTAAAGTCTTGAGTATCATTATGAGGGGTTTAGATGACAAGATTATTACTAACTTTGTCTTAGGTAATGAGTTAAAGGTTTCAAGCTTGCCCGAGCATTGTGGATACATGCTTCATAATGTCGAAGCCTTTATCACATTACCAAGCGGTCTGGCAACATTGGAAGCAATTTCTAACGTTGCATATTAGACTAAACTAAACTTTCATAGAAAAAACCATTAGGATTGTTAAATATTAATGGTTTTATGATGATTTATTGCCTTTATTTGATCAACTGTAGAACAAGGGTTCATTTCTTAAGCAATTCGTAACTTCATAATGTCTACCTTAACTACTGATGAACTAATTAATTAAATGCAAATTTTTGTACTTGAACCTGACCCATTAATGAAATAGATAGATTGGCAAGCCTAGGATAACAAGAAGGAGCATAAGCTAGATATTGCTTTTCGATTGTAACCATATTCACTTTCATAGTTTTATTTCCATTATTTTTGTTGTTGTGTTTTTGTCTTTCTTTTCTGCACCTTTCCTCATCTATAAAGACATTGGAGATGATGTCCAAATTAGATTGGAAAGTAGGAATGATAAGAATTATTAGTAAAACTATCAGTCTAGTTGTGTTTGTAAAGGATGACAGAGTAAAGAGTTATTTTTAGTTCTTAATACACATCTTTTTAGTAGCATATTTTTCCTGCATGACTTATCCTCATTTCAAAATAAAAAAAATAAAAAAATCTTTTGTTATTAGAACCATCAGACTAATTGTGTACATAAGGGTGGATAAGTAAAGAGTTATTTTAACTCTTGATACGTATCCTTTCAGTAGTATATTTTTCTTGCATGACTTATCTTCATTTGAAAAAAAAAATCTTTTGTTAGTGAAACCTTTAAACTAACTGTGTGTAAAGGATATTGAGTAAAGAGTCATTTTTTGGCTATTGATGTGCATCCCATTTGTAACATATTTTTCCTCATGATTTATCCTCATTTCAAAAAAAATTATTGGTGAAATCATTAAACTAACTATGTATATAAAGGATGACTAAGTAAAGAGTTATTTTTTAGTTCTTGATACGCATCCCATTCGTAGCATGTTTTTCTCCATGATTTGTCCTTAAAAAAGAAGAAGAAGAAAGGGTTTGTTTCTAAATTCTATTTGAAGTGTTCTAAGTTTTCTTACTTATTTGAATGCTTTTCACTGATTTTAAGAATTGTATGAGTCATGAGCATGAGTTAACTAGGTTTGAAGATTTTATAGCACGATTGAATAATTATCTTGCTTTTTGGAATTAACAAGTTTGGCAATGAATTTTAAATTGAAAGAACTAAGTATGATAACCCTTAGCCGTGAGACTTTGAGCCTATTTGATTGATTATGATTATCTTTTTTGTACTAGGTTGTTACTTTAGAACTTGCTTTAATTCTCGTTAAGATTACATTTTTGCATGCATAAGCAAATATGATTAAGGCATTTTTCTTTCAATGAACCATTTATGCCTAAATAGCTAACCTTTGCATGTTTATTGAATACCCCCTTTGTGCCTAATTTACCTTCTTTTGTTTTTAGCTTGTTTCAAGCCAAAAAAAAAGAAAAAAAAATTGCATAATCTTAAAGGTTAAAAGAGTATTGAATTAACAAAAGGATAAGTTTTTAAATAAATGTGAAATATATCAAATGCTTGAAAAAGAAGAGCCCATTCAAAAAAAAAAAAAGGAAGAAGAAACAAAAAAAAAAGCAAAACAAAACAAAGCAAATGAAATAGAAAAAGGAAATGATAATATATCATTAGGGTAACTACAATTTCAATTATATGCCTTCTTGATCACTTACTATTCTAATCCATCCATTAATACTCTTTTAATCTTTTTGCTTGATAGCTTCTCTTTCCATAATATTACCGTCCTTTATCTTGACCCCATTACAACTTTTAATAAGTCCTTTTAATTTACTTTATGCATGTGAATTAGGTAACAGAGATTGAGGATTTAAGCAAGCCTATGGTAGTGCAATTCTTAATGGGTTGAATTTGAATGAAACACTTACCCTTAAACACTTGAGAGATTGGAAGTATGACTTATGAGTTATAGTCCATTTGGTTCTTTCTTTCTTAAATAAAGTTACCATACTTTTTACTCTAGATAACATGCATTGTTAATTCATGAATGTTATGATCTCTTTACACTGTAATGACTTTCCTGCTTGTGACTCTTCATACTTGATTTTAGTGATAATAAATGTTTTTATGTATAAGCTTGAGGAAGTTTTATGAAACCAATTTCCATTGCCTCATTCTTAAGTTTTCCCTAAAATTTTCATTAAGCTTGAACTATTTATAGTTTGTAAATTGGGCATACTTAGGTTAAGCTTTTACCATTAAGATAGGCTAGGTAAATCCAGGTTTGGTATGATCAATTGAGTCTTAACAAAGATTATCTACACTAAGTTATGGCCAACTCTATTAAAAGGGGATTGATGTGAACATAGGTTGAAAAAATACATGCTCTGATGAGGCTTATCAGGATTAGTTTTATATTTTGTGATCATTGAACTATATGTAAGGGGCAATTGACATTATTATTTTGAAACATATTATGAAAGGGTTAGAATCCTTTGTAAGCTCTATTGCAAGTGATATGTATTACTATCTATGCTTTGCTCTTAGTTTCTATTGCAATGATAATAATCATTATGTCACCCCTTTGTTTCTTATGAAAATATCATGTATTTTCATATAACAAGTGTATATTGGAACACTATAAAATGTCATACCCATTTAAATGTGTCTTCGTAAAATCAATAATGCAAACATGTTTGAACCAAGCATTGGGATTGTCTCAATTCTCCTGGATAGAAAACATAAGGCACTGTTAATGGAAAGGTTAAAGCTAAATAAAGAGGAAATGTTCAAAATTCAGCACTCTCTAAACAAGATCTTATTGGGAAAAAGTCCCTAAAAGAATGAAGAAAGCAACTCTTTTGAGAAATAATCAAAGTTATTATTATATGCATCACATTTTTGCAGCATTCACTCTTTTAAATAAAATTTAATGAATCTAGGTCATTTTTACTTTTTATCATTAAATCAAACTTAGTCAAACTAGGTTAAGCTTATGTTAATTAAGGTCATTTTTACTTTTTATTATTAAATTGAACCCGATTAAGTTGGGTTGAGCCTATATCAATTCAGGTTATCTTTACTTTTTATTATTAAATCAAACCTAATCAAGTTGGGTCGAGCTTGCAAAAATCTAGGTCATTTTACTCTTTATCATTAAATAGAACTCAATCAAGTTAGGTCGAGCTTACGTCAATCTAGGTCATTTTCCTTTATTTTGTTAAATTGAATCTAATCAAGTTGGGTCGAGCCTACGTTAATCTAAACCATTTTCCTTTATTTCATTAAATCGAACTCGATCAATTTGGGTCGAACCTATGTCAATCCAAATTATTTTTACTTTTTATTGTTAAATTGAACCTAGTCAAGCTGGGTTAAGTCTACATCAATTTAGGTCATTTTATTTTTTATCATTAAATTAAACTCAATTAAGTTGGGTCGAGTCTACATCAATCCAGGTTATTTTCCTTTATTTCATTAAATCAAACCTGATTAATTTGGGTCGAGCTTATGTCAATTCAGGTTATTTTTGCTTTTTATTATTAAATCAAACTTTGTCAAACTGGGTTAAACCTGCGTCAATCTAGGTCATTTTACATTTCTTTGTTAAATTGAACTCAATCAATTTAGGTTAATCCTATGTCAATCTCGGTCATTTTTACTTTTTATTATTAAGTCGAATCCAATCAAGTTAGGTCGAGCCTGCATCAAACCAGGTCATTTTCACTTTTAATTGTTAAATTGAACCTAGTCAAGTTAGGTCGAGCCTGCGTCAATCTAGATCATTTTACTCTTTATCATTAAATTGAACTCAATTAAGTTAAATCAAGCCTGCGTTAATCTAAGTCATTTTTTTTATTTCATTAAATCAAACCCAATCAAGTTGGGTCGAGCTTGCATCAATCCAAGTCATTTTCCTTTATTTTGTTAAATCGAATCTGATTAATTTGGGTCAAACCTGCATCAATCTAGGCCATTTTTGCTTTCCATTGTTAAATTGAATCTAGTCAAGCTGGATCGAGCTTACGTTAATCTAAGTCTTTTTTACTTTCCGTTGTTAGATCGAACCTAGTCAAACTGGGTCAAGCCTATGTTAATGTAGGTTATTTTCCTTTATTTTGTTAAATTGAACCCAATCAAATTGGGTTGATCCTAGGTCAATCCAAGTCATTTTTTTATTTTGTTAAATTAAACCCGATCAATTTAGGTTGAGCTTACATCAATCCAGGTCATTTTTCTTTATTTTGTTAAATCAAACCCAATCAAGTTAGGTTGAGGTTGCCTCAATCCAGGTTATTTTCCTTTATTTTGTGAAATTGAACCTGATAAATTTAGGTCGAGCCTACGTTAATCCAGGGCATTTTTACTTTTCATTGTTAAATCGAACCTAATTAAATTAGGTTGAGCCTGCGTCAATCTAGGTCATTGTTACTTTTCATTAGTAAATTAAACCTTATCAAATTGGGTCGAGCCTACATCAATCTAGGTTATTTTACTCTTTATAATTAAATCAAATTTAATCAAGTTGGGTCAAGCTACATCAATCAAAGTTATGTTCCTTTATTTTATTAAATCGAACCCAATCAAGTTCCTACATCAATCTCGGTCATTTTCTTTTATTTTGTTAAATTGAACGTGATCGATTTAGGCTGAGCTTGTGTTAGTTTAAGTCATTTTTCTTTATTTCATTAAATCGAACTTAATTAAGTTGGGTTAAGCCTACGTTAATCCAAGTCATTTTCCTTTATTTTGTTAAATTGAACATGATTAATTTAAGTCAAGTCTACATCAATCCAGATGATTTTTACTTTCCATTGTGAAATTGAACCTAATCAAGTTAGGTCGAGCCTACGTCAATCCAAGTTATTTTCCTTTATTTCGTTAAATCGAACCTGATTAATTTGGGTTAAGCTTGTGTCAATCTAGGTCATTTTTACTTTTTATTATTAAATCAAATCTAGTTAAGTTAGGTCGAGCCTATGCTAATCTAGATTATTTTATTCTTTCTTATTAAATCGAACCCAATCAAGTTAAGTCAAGCCTGCGTCAATCCATTTTTACTTTTCATTGTTAAATCGAACCCGATCAAGTTAGGTCGAGTATGCATCAATCCAAGTCATTTTAATTTTTATTGTTAAATTGAACTTAGTTAAGTTAGGTTGAGCTTGTATCAATCCAAGCTATTTTACTTTTCATCATTTAATCAAATCCGATCAAGTTAAGTCAAGCTTACGTCAATGCATGTCATTTTCCCTTATTTTGTTAAATCAAACTCGATCAATTTAGGTCGAGCCTGCATCAATCCAGGTCATTTTTCACTTTTCATTGTTAAATTGAACTCGATTAAGTTAGGTTGAGCTTGTATCAATCCAAGTTATTTTAATTTTTCTTGTTAAATCAAACTTAGTCAAGCTGGGTCGAGCTTACGTCAATCCAGGTCATTTTTACTTTTTATTATTAAATTAGAACTCAATCAACTTGGGTCGAGCTTGCATTAATCTAGGTCTTTTTAATTTTATCATTAAATAGAACTCAATCAAAATAGGTTGAGCCTGTTTCAATCCAAGTTATTTTTCTTTATTTTGTTAAATCGAACTCAGTCAAATTAGGTCGAGCCTGCATCAATCCAGGTATTTTTTACTTTTCATTGTTGAATCAAACTCAATCAATTTAGGTCGAGCTTGTATCAATCTAGGTTATTTTACATTTCTTTGTTAAATTAAACTTAATCTATTTGGGTTGAGCTTGCATTAATTCAAGTTATTTTTCATTTCATCGTTAAATCGAAGTCAATCAATTTAGGTCGAGCCTACATCAATTTAGGTCATTTTCCCTTTCATCATTGGGTCAAACCTATGTCTATTTAATTCATTTCTTTTGAACCTAACCAATTTGGGTTAAACTTATCTCATTTCAATTGTTATGTCAGAATTAGTCCAATTAATTTAGGCTACACTTGTGAAGCTGATTTACCCTTTTTAACTCGGTGTTAGTAGGACCAAACCGTACTCTTTCTCTTTCTAGTTTTGCTTAATACCATGATTCCTACATATAAAAAAAAATTTCCTCATTCTCGGCACTATGCTCTTTTCCTCGATTCCCCATCTTTTTATCCTATCTTTCCTTTATTTTCAAAAATCCTTACCACCTAATTACCTTTCATCTTTTCTCATCAACTTTCATTATTCCTTTATCCTTATTTCAACTTTGAGCACCTTCCTCGCTTCTATTATCTAATCTCTTTGCATCTCTTTCAATTTAGTTTCCTCAATACCATTCATTACTTTTTGTTGCCTTCATCATCTGCCTTTCTTTAATTTCTATTGGTTGCCACTACTTTTAATCTCTATTAACTTCCATCACTTGATTCCTTTGCCTTTCTTCAATTTCTTATTTTCCTCTGCTTCTGCTTTAAACCATTGTTGCCCTGCTTCACTACAGAACAGAGGTATTGTGATAGTTTTGAAGGCTTGTTGATTTTGTAGAAATTTGAAAGAAGGATACCATGATGTGGAAATTGTATGTTTTAGCTATTATCCTCCAAGCCATAGTTTTAGCTTATGTAGTGATTTGTGATCCATGGTAGCATGATGGTTACCCGTCATTAGGATTGATTGCTGCCATTTTTTTTGAAAATAGATTATGAATGATCATTTTGTGAATGATCAGACAGCATTAATTGTGATTGTACTACTGCTAGCTCTTAGGCTTTGTTGTGAAGAAGTAGTTCCCAGATGGAATCCTAAGTGTATTGATTGCTATAACAATGATAAACATGCTACTACTGTTGTTGGCTAGTGCTGTGAAGAAATAGAACCTTGAGGGGTTGTAATTAGTACAATGACTTCATAATTATTCTTATTTGTTGTGAGAAACTGGTAGTTTTGAATATAACTATGTATCAATGACTTTACTCATCTCTTAATTCTAAAAGGATAAGTAAAGGGGTAAATGTTGATATCTAATTTGTCTAACTAATAATAAAAGTTAAAAAAATAATAAAAATTAATAAAATTAATTAAAAATTAAAAAATTAAAAAATTAAAAAATTAAAATTATAAAAATAAAAAAAGAAGAAAAAGGAAGTTGTATCCAACTACTCTAATTTCTCACTTTCAATATGGGTAACGACATTCAAATTTAATTTTGCAAATTTTAGTAAAAAATTTTGAAACTTGTTTCACCACTTTGACAATCTTATTTCCACTTCTTACATAGGATTTGATTTCTTTGCCTACCATGGAGCCTATTTCTCCACCAATTGCGTAATGAAATTCTCTCCTTTCACACATGAAAAAAGAAGTATATTACTCGTGGGCGGCTTCTTAAGTCTTTTATTTAGCTCTGATCAACATTTAGCAGAAGAGGGGCTTCCTGACTTCTTTAGTTGTCTCTCTTTTGGCTATTACTCTCTTCACAATCATCACCATCCTCGCTTCACTAGCCATTGAATATCACAATGAGTACCTGCAGTGATTATTTCATCATTACTTTATTCCTTTAACAACCACGTACTACATGAAGGCAACATTCCTTCCTTCATCTTCGTTGCTCTCTCCCTCTGTTTCTTTGCTTGCCATTACTATCTCTACATCCTTAGTCATTACTTCTGCCCACTAAATTATACTCTTCCTAACAAGAATGGAATCTCTCCCTCGCTTCCTTGTTTTCATTACTCATTATTGTTGTCTTTACATATCGAGTCATTGTTTGCTACCATGCACGTCCTTCTATCATAATAAACAGGCAATTCTCTTTCATTCTCTACCTTCAAAAATAGAGCTCCCTCTTTCTCTCATCATCTCTGGCATGTGTCCCTTAACAACTATTATGAATTTCAATTACTAAGTTAAATCATGGAAATCAAAGCAAATGTTAACTGTGGAATGGAACCTCTAGTGTAGTATTAATCATCACTTGTCATATTGCCTTTTATTGCAGTAGCTTCCCACGTTTCATTGCTTATTGCTAGGTGTCACGCAGATAGGCTCATAATTAATGGCTTTAGATACTCTAATATGCTCTTAGTCAGCAACATCGTGGGTCTAGGGAATGTCATGAAGACTCATGTGAAAGGATTGAAAATGGGGTGGATGCCAATGAGTGGAAATTTGAAACTGGCAATCAAACACAGTGTCGGTGGGATAAGCCTTATCGTTTACGATCACAAAGAGGGATAGGCATATTTCAACTTCCAAAGACATCATCCTACTATAAGTACTTTATTTAATATTTTCTCATTTACCTTAAAAAAAGGTTTATTTTATATTTTAATGTTACAATTAGGATGTTATTTTGTGCCAATTCCTATGATGGAATAAAAATAAAATAGTTTAGAGGTTCAAATTATGTAATATTCTTGATGTGAAAGATACTTTTAAAGAACAGGTGAGTTGATTAAATTAAAGGATCTTAATATTTTTACACATAAAAATTATCTTATACTTGTCATGTGCACTTATAATTTATATACATATTTGTGATGATGAAATAATATTGAAATTAATTACAGGTGTAATAAATATGATTTCAATTTTTCTAAGCAATTCTTCAATCAGATTTGATCATGAAGTTGAAAATTTTTTATATTTCAAAAATTATAAAAATAATATTAAATTATAATTTCAAAATTTTCCTAAGCAATTCTTTAATGAGATTTCATCATGAAGTTAGAAATTTTTTATATTTCAAAATTTATAAAAATAATATTGAATTATGATTTTAATTTTCTTGAGCAGTTATGTATTCAGATTTGGTCATGAAGTTTACAAATTTGATACTTTAAAATTGTAGAATAATATTGAAATTATAATTTTAATTTTATTAAATTTTTATTTCAAATTTGATCATGAAGTTGGATAAATTTGATAATCTAAATAAAAATTATCAATATAATATTTTTAAATAAAAAATAAATAAAATTACTTTAAATAATTTTTATTACCTAAAAAATTTATATTACAATTATTTTATTTAAAAAATCTTTTAAAAATAATGAAATGAAAATATTTATAAAAAGATAAAATAATAATTCATCAATAATAAAATAAAAATTATTTAAAATATTTTTCAAAATAAAAATATATTAGAGTATTGAAATTAAGTAATTCGATTGCAGGTGCGATCATAATGGTACTTAATATTATTGAGACACGTTATTTTATTCAAATTCTATCATGAAGTTAAAAGGATTTAATAACTAAATCAACAAATTATTTAAAAATCTTTTAAAAATATAAAATATGAAAATCTTTCAAAAATATTAAAATTTATACCTATGACATATCAAAGTTAAATAATCTGATTACAGATGCGATAATAATGGTACTTAACATTATTGAGGCACTTTTCATCT
Source organism: Sindora glabra (assembly GCA_020226215.1). NCBI lineage: Eukaryota > Viridiplantae > Streptophyta > Magnoliopsida > Fabales > Fabaceae > Sindora > Sindora glabra. The sequence goes on along the minus strand of CM035230.1, from coordinate 12,855,590 downwards.
GAATTTTACTATGAAATTGGATAGGTTCAGATAACTAAAGTTAACCAAAATTAAAAATTACATTTTTAAGAAAGCATATGTAATGCAATAAGAACTATCATAATTTAACTCATAAGATAGAATTGGAATAAATAAGTAACCATTCTTTGAACGAATATTGTAGGGTACTAATACCTTCCCTATACGTAACCAACCCCCAAATCCAACTCTGAAAATGTAGACCACTTTCAGTATTCTAATCACATTATAAAAAATAATTAATGGCGATTCCATCTTCTTTTTATTCACACCACACACAACAATCATGTTTCTAGAGGAGGTGTGGAAGCCTACTCACCTCTCTCAGATCTTGCCGCACGTTACAACAATATATTATTGTTGTTGCTATGATTACTTTTATTATTATAAAATGTAATTATATTTTATTGTTATTATTTAAAAATTATTACTATTATTGTTATTATTATTTTTGTTTAAAAATAATAATAAAGAAATAAATTATGACATAACCATTTTTAACGTGGAAAACCTTTAGAAAAAAGAGTAAAAATCATGGGATCTAATCCAAAAAAAAATTTACAATTAAATAAAATGAGTACAAATATTTTATCAACTAAATTTATAACATATAAATATATCATTATTTTTAATTATCTTCTTCACTTGTTGATGATTTAACTTTTTACAAATTATTTTGTTATTCATCTTTTATATCAAACCACTTTTTTAAATAAATAGCCATTTCTAAGTTCTAATCATTTATAGATAAATGATTGTCATCCAAAATTCACTCAGTAAGAGAAAATGCACTTTCTGATGCTAAAAAAATATTGGAAGGGGTTAGTATATTATGTTGTATAAGAGAAAGTATAGAATATCATGTCTTTTGTATTTTTCACTATTCTAAAATAGCAAAATTTGACCTATTAGCTACAATAAGTATAAATAAGTAAAAATCTAATTCATTGTTGATTGAGAGAATACCATTAGCTAAATTTAAGAAGTCATCATATTCTTTATGATAAGATGCTCATCCTTAAAGAAGATGTAAAACTCATGCATGAATTTGAAGAACTAAATTTACTATTATATACTTGAAATATTTCATGTAGTAAATTATTTACATCATTCATATAATACTTTAAATCAAATTCATATTATATATTTTTATGGTACTTTTTTTAATAATTTTTTTGCTTTTTTTGCTTAACTCTAGGATTTATAATTACAATTATAACATATAAATAAGGAATATTTTTAAAATATTTATTCCATTTTAGTAAACGTTCATTAATAATAATTTTAAACTCATTAATACTTTTAAATTTTAGAAATATAAAACTACAATTAAATAAAATATCAACCATTAAGTAAGATGTCGAATGATAAGAATTGGATAAAAAATTAGTTATTTTATAAAATGTTTGCAAAAAATTGTAAGCAAATTTGTACTCTTTTTTATTTAACATTTTCAAGGTAATAATTAACTTCAACTTTTATTGAATAAAAAGTATTCATAACATCTTTACATTCTAAGAAAATTTTTAATACTTTAAAAGTAGAATTCCTTCGTGTACAAATATCTTATAGAGGTGTCTTAGGCTTTTTAGACATTTGCACACATAATTGCTTATAATCATACTTTCTAACAAGAAACGATTTGATATATAAATGTATACTTCTAAGATTTTGTACAAGTATAGAAATAATTTTTAATGCATCGTGAACAATCAAATTTAAAATATAGCATGCACATATAAGATAGAAAAAATTGAGCTTCAAGAATAGAATCTAAAACTAAAATTAAAATTCCAATAATACTAGTATTAATAGATGCATTATTAAAGATAATTAAAAATATTTTATCTAATATCATGCGCTCGTTACAAATTTTATTATATAAAAAGCAGTAATAGATGCATCATGTAGCAGTGGAATTAGTTTAAAATAAATAATTATTTTATATAAAATAAAATTATTATCAATATAAAGAGCAATTACACAAATATAGCTTATTTGAAATGGTGATATCCAAATATCAAATATAAGTGTAATTCTACCTTTGAATTTACTAAGAAAAAAAAGTCAGATAACTCATTTTTCATTCTTCAAAAATTTTATTCAATTTATTTATACCAATATTTCCATTCATACCATGCCATTGAGGATTAAAGTATTAAAAAAGGGCATTTAATTTTGAAAAATTAGTTACACTAAAAGATATTTCAATATAGTAAATTTATTTATATAATTTTTACTCACAACTATTTTTATTATGTATGTTAGAATTTTAACTTAGAATATTTATAATATTTATATATTTAGAAGAATATTGTACTACTACCACAATAAGTATCACAATTATAATTTTTTGGATAATATTTACAAAATGTTTTAGTTACACCATTTACATTTTTTTAGAGCAAAATAATTCTATATTTCAAAATTTTTTGATCTTTTTGCTAAATTAAACAAGGATGTGGAAGTATTTAAATTTTACGACTATGAGTACATTGTGGAAAAGATGGATATTAAGAAAGAAGAGAAAATGATGTAAATTCGGATGTGCTTGAAGGAGCATTTTTGAAATTATTATTTGAAAAATTAGTAGTTTTATTTTTTTTAAAATTTTTTGATTATACAAATAATTTTGTATATTATTAAGATCATTTAGATCTATAATTAATATTTATTAATAATATAAAAATGAGATTATTAATATTAAAATTTACAAGAATAACAACTGTTGAATCAATTAAAATATTATAAAAAATAAAATATATATAATTTAATAAAAAATATAAAAATAAGTAGATAATAGAAAAATTGAAGAGTGCCATCAATATTTTTCTTTGAAATGAAAATTTTAATATTTTAAAATTTTATGCACCACCTCCACCTCTATTTTTCCATAATTGTAGAGAAATAAAAATGTATTATAATCGTAAAAATTATAAAAATAAAATTGAAGAGAGAAATAATAAATATTTATTCTGTAAATTAAGTTTAATTGAAATGAAAATTTATAATGATATGAAATATATATTAATAAAAAATTTTAAAATTGGTTGTTGTTGAGCAACGGCTCCCTGCCAACGAGCCTTTGCGCAACGACTTTTTTAAATGCATGTCGAATTGCGTCCTCGAGTATGAAAGCCCGGCGTAATCAAAAGCAAAGCAAATCTCTGATTCTTCCTATTCTATGGACCAAACGATACCGCGACTTGTTTTTTTGGTTATGGGGAAAAAAAACCATTCACAATACTTATATGAGGTATTAAATTCCCTTTTTATTTTTTAAGGTTGACTGCAACATCGAGGTTTTAAAAGAGTTTCAAAACATAAAATTTAATTCTAATATTTTATTTTATTTATATAAAGTGATTTTTTTATTTATTAGGTTTGTTCATATATTGAGTATTCAATTACTCATGTTGAATTTTATATCTTTTTATAAAAAAATATTTATTTTGATGACTCACAATTTACCAATAATATTAATTTATCCATACATTGAGTTTTAGGATTGACCTTCATTTATACTAGTTTTCATTTTCTTACATTTTTTATTTTTTATAATTTTTAATGAATTTAATAATTTAGTACTATTTCTTTATAAATAAATATTTTTTCTTATATTATTCTTCTAATTTAATAATTTGATAATTGATAGTTATATTTAAAATTTTAAATTAAGTTACAAGTAATATTAAATATCTATTTAAAAGTAGTATTAAATTTTTAATATTAAATATAGCCAGCCTTTTGATCCGCAGAAGGATGGATATTAAAGATGAATATTTAATGGGGAATTTTGGATACTTTTTTTTAAGTGATTTGGAAATTTGAAATTAAATTTTATGATTTATTTTATTATATATGTTAATATAAAAAATTATTACTTTAATATATATATATATAGATATAAATATATTAATTAATTAATTAATTGTGTGTAATTATTATTTTATTAATTTTTGGATTTGATGAGAATAATTTTCTTGCAAAATTTTATCAACTCTTTTAAATTTTAAAGTATTTATTTGAATAAATTTATATAATATACATTAAAAATATTAAATAAATAAACTCATTAATTTTAATATAAAAAATTATTTAATTTTATTTTGGTCTATATATAAATTTTAATTTATAATTTTAATATATATACACATATATTAATTAATTTTTTATTATTTATTATATATTTTCAAAATAATCAATAATGAATTAATACTTATTAATCAGAATTCCTTATTAAATTAAATCATTATTATTATTTTTATATCTGTTAAATAAAATTATATAAATTTTAAATTAATTTATTAAGCTCAATTCATTTCGATGCGCTCAGCCAACGAGGTCGCTTTTATAAAAGACCTGTGGCAATATGGACTTATTAGTCACGTGGGCAAATATTATTCTTCATTGGAATACGCACCTTATGAATTTGACCACAGTCAAAAGTCTGAACTACCCAATAAATTTAACCATACTCAAACTTTTTATTATGCTATGTCAATTTTTTAAGTACATTTTAAAACTGCTCTCTCGGGGAAATTATAAAATTTATAATTTTGTTTAGTGAATCTTAATCTTAATTCTATTAAAAAAGTTCATGACGTATTCCCATTTTAAAAAAGAGTTTAAATTTAATTTATTATTAATGTAAAATTATTTATACTATTAAAAAATATAAAAATAACATCTTATTAAAAATTAATTTCAACTAAAATTTTTTATTAAAAATAAAAAATTTTAATAATATTTTAATGATATAATAACATATGAAAGATGATAATGTAAAATTGATTTATGCTAACTGTGAATCAGATTTAAATTTTTTTAAAAACATATCAAATTTTTATCTTAAAAATATGTCACCTAGAAATTAATATTTTAAACCAATATTTGATAAGCTTAACTTGAAATAATCTAAGCATCTCAAAAAAAAAAATTAGAATTGGGTATTATGAAAATCTCCATGAAAAAATCTTTAGGGTTAAAAATAAGATTTTGTTTCGTACTCAAATAAATTTTTTAATCCATTATTAATGTGCATCATCTTTATACTATCATTTATCTATATAATTTTATATTAAAAAAATATTAAAATTATTATTAAAAAATTTTAATTACTATTTCTTATAAATTATTATTTTCAACGATATTTCTTCTTTTGATACATTAATAGTATAAAATATTTTATAATGAGAATTGATAAAATTTAATCTCATATAAAAAACTTTGCTTTCATTATAACATTTTATTTAATAAAATATCATCGAAATCTAACATTTCATTAAATTTTATACATTTTTAAATATATTTCAAATAAAAAATTTATAAATAATTAAATCTATTCACAAATGAATTAAAATTTCAATTGAAATGAAATAAAATTAATTGAAACAGATATTAAGGAAAAAGGAAATTCCAAAGCAGCATTGACCGATAAATCAAAGACATCAGACAATAAACGGCAGCGGAAAAGTTCATAGGAAATTAGAATAAGGAATAACGTTAGTGTTAGAATTTTCTAAATGTGAAAAATGATATTATTTTTTTGGAGGTCAACGATGAATAATCACATATCACACATGCAATATTGAATGAGCTCGGCGTGTAAAAGAAGATGGAATGACATGGTATTATCTTCCATTATTACAACGTGTTTTTTTTTTTTAATAGAAAGAGGGAATTAAATTATTAGATTTATATATAAAAATTAAAAATTAAATTCTAAATATAATAAAAGTTATAAAATTTTTCGAGGATGTTAAATATTACTTGAATAAAAAAATTTCAATATTATCACAATATTTGTTGATTAATTAAAAAATTGCCAATTTAAGAAATAATGATGATTGCACCTCTCCTTTTGGCATTCAAGTTTGCCGTTTCGAATTTTGGAACATGAATGGTTTATGCTACTGAGCAGCAATCTGATCTATACCGAAGTTGCTCCCAGGTCTTGAGCATGTAAAACGAATCTCCTGATTGCTAATGATACGGCACAAGCCTGCTCACGCAGTTAAGTCCGCAAAATTTGGGGTTAGGTTTGTTGGCCTAAGGCCAATTGCTATATTGTTGAGATTCAAGTAAAAATGAGTTGGACCAGATTTAGGGAGGATAACGTGAAGGGATAAAAATATTTTAATTTTCTCTTCACTTGTATTTCATTGTCCAGAATAAAATATTATTTTACTTCATATTTTATAGTTGGTGATAAAATTCATCCCATTTTCATTTCTCATGAGGTAATAAAGTTCTATAAAAACTTGCAGAGAACAATTACAAAAAAGAAATTTAAAAATATGAATTTCAAAAATTATGAATTATAAATTTATATGTAATTATTAAATAATATCAAATATTAATTAATAAATAAGAAATGAAAAAAAATTAAATTTAAATATTATAAATCATACATTATTAACGAAATAGTATAATATAGGTTTAGAGTCAAATATAATTGATTTAAATGATTTGAAGCCTAAAAATAATACATTGATACATAACCAATAAAATATTATTTTCTATCTTCATTATCTCAAATGAAATCGTAATGTATTTTTAATTTTTTAATAATTAAATTACTAAAATAACTAAAAAAATTATACATATATATGTGTGTATGTATACATACATATCATTGCAAAAAATGATCACTTGTTCCACAAATTATGTTACAAAAATTTAAAAATCATGATAATTTTATCTCTTATCATGGAAATAAAAAATTCAAAATCATATTAAAAAAACTAGAATATTTATATCATGAGAAAACTTTATCTATGATAAAGAATCACTTATACTTTGAATAAGTTATGAGAACACTTCATTAGTGGCAAAATATCACTTATATCATGTTTTAAATTAGAAAACTTTATTCGTAACAAAGTATCACTTATGTTATAATTAAGTTTACGGATAATGTCATAACAAAATATATCATGCTCATGGTAAATATATATCTAAAAAAATAAATTGAATAAGTTTCCTTCCTAAAATTTGGAAAGGTAAATATCTTACTACGTATAAGGGCTTGTTTGGTTACTATTACAGATTACCCATTTAACATAGGTTCCTACCTAATGTCTATATGAATGACATTAAATACCTAACATATTCAACATTAGTTTCAAACTGACATGAAATATAAGTAATAGCATTGTGTATAACTAAGGTAATTATTATAAGAAATCAATGTGTGTTTTTTTAAAAATATTTTATTTTTTTATATTTCACATCATTTTTTAACAAAAATTGATATGAAATATTTACATAATAAGTTTTTAATGTTATTTCCCTATATTCTACTAGAATATTTATAGTAAAAATTAAACAAACTTAGCATCCTATCAAAAATATATATTTTGAGTTAAAAACTCTAAAAGATTATAACCTCACACTCAATTGTTTGTTTGAGAAAAATTTTATGTTGTTTCATATAACTTTTTAAGATTTATTTATTTGTAAAACCTTACTCCTCTTAAAATCATGAAAAATGGCCATTTTCATATATTTTTTTTAATTTTTCTCTATCTCTTGTTGTTGTTAGCCAATTTTGAACTCCTTTTGTAATATTTTGTAAAACATAATATATATATATATATATATTCATGAATGCTTGTGTTTATGTAAGAAAGGAGACTTCATATACTTAGATCCTATTATACTAAGTGGAACCCAAAATGTTAGATTTTAATTTCATATTTGATTAGACAAGCTGCTTATGACTTTTGTGTATATGTGTATATGTATGTGTGTGCGCGTGCGTGCATGCATGTATATAGAAATGTATTGCATGAATGTTTGTTCTATAGGATTAGAATTCAATAAGATTGCTCATAATTAAATATATTATATGGGGCCATGCAAGAAGGCATGTGGTGTTATGACAACGTGATATTGTGTTATATAGGTTTAAGTATGTAAATGATAATGGGCGAGTAATGTGATTATGTCTTGAAGTGTGAAATGATTGGTATATACATTATGAATAAGGTTGTATTGATTAAGTTAACATATGACATGAAAAAAAATTGGTTTGAGATATTATTACATATAAAGAATCAAGTTGTAACCTAGTACTTCATGGTGTTAAGTTAATATGAGAAAAGTAAGGCTATAATATAAGGTGAATGGTGATGAAATAGGGCATAGAAGTGTCTTGGTATTTAAATTGAGTTATGACTTGTAGAATAATATTATTGATGACTTGTGAAGCCATACCAATGGTATGGTGATATTACGATACTCATGCTATACTATATGGTGACCTTATACATATGTATGTGTGTGTGTATTATTGATAGTATGAATGTGTGTGGTCATCCAAAGGGGCATGGGATATTTATGAACTTGAATATGTAATTGTAAAGATTGAAATGCTAGTTGAGGCACTTATGTTATTGTGAAAAAGTTATCCGTTTAACAAAATTGATAATGCTAGGGGAGATGATATACATATATGTGCTCTTGACGAGAAAAATAAATTAAGATCATGTGAATTATTCCATGATAGGCAATGAAATAATATGATAAGGGTTATTTTACTCTTGATATGGTTATATTGCATTGGATTGGTGTGCTTGTTTGTAAAGTGATAAAGTTAACATTTAAGAGATAAGGATGGACAATGTAAAGGAATAAAAATGACTTAAGAGTTACAAGGAGATTTACATGCTTTCCTTTTTATTCTTTATTAATTCATGTTGTTATGGTGTAATAATTGGATATATGAAACTATATATATATATATATATATATATATATATGTAGCTACTTTATGGATGAATCCTCCCTTATGAATCAAGTTGATGTAAGCTAAAGACAAAAAAAAAAGAAGAAGAAATGAACAAATATGTGACATGTTCATGACCATAACCCAATAAAGTGTGGGTCTATGTCTATTTCCTTGTTATACAAGTTATTCATTGAGGAAACCACCTCTTTTACCCTGATAAAGGTGTAAAAGTGTGCTTGTTAATTAGAATGAACCTAGTCATTGTGAATAATTATGTACTCACATTAGTGAATATAGGATTTATCATTTGTCTTAATCTAATTATATTATTATCCATTCTTAAATGTTTTATTCACTGAGTTTTAATAAAAGTCATTCCTTCATTTTCTTTATTTTATCTTTCTTAATGATTTTTCCTTTTAGGTATCCAACTAACATCGAATGGGGTGAAAGTAGGCCTACTCGAGAACTTTAGCACCAAGATAAGTGTTGAGACAGTTGAAGTAATCTTCCATAATGATTCATCAATATGTTTTGTATTTAAATTTAAAAAACTACTTACTCCTTGAAATTATAACATACTTACATGTGAAATATTGCATTAGATATAGTTTAGGAAAAACTGGTAGTTGGTCACCTATTATGACTTCTTATACAAGTGACATGCCCTAAGGATAGGTCATGACAATAAGAAAGAAATGTCAAATGCACATTGTAAATTAAAGTCAAACTTGTTAGCTTAAGATCAATTGTTTCATAATTAATTATCTCCATATAAAATATTTTAATCCTAATGGGTGCAATAATGCTTCCCTTATAAAAGAATTCATCCTCAAATTCTGTGTGCACGTTAAGTGATACTTGATCAAGACTTCTTATTATTATAAAAATATCATATGCAACTTCCTCACTCTTAACTATTAGGTTAGCATTACTTGTTCTCCTTAACTTAAATTCTTGGATTTCTATTTAGTTAATGCTCCTATTATTTTCAATAGTGCCATAGATTATTCTATGCACTTGTTATTATCTTTTCTCGACATTATCAACCTGATTTTGATAAGTTAACAATCAATTTTTATATTAATAAGCGAATTATAGGATTATAAACTCAAAAGTGTTTGAGCAAATCTTATAACATACTTATAAACCCTTTACTTGTCATTACAACCATTTCCTTAATTGTATCAATTTCAATTTTCATATGGTCCTAAAGTTCCTTGTCTCATAATACCAAAGTCTAGATTCCTAGAGTATAAATCCTAAGGAAAACATCAGTTCACTTTAGTAATCAATTTGAGACTAGACCTATTTTTATGAATTGAAAAACCCTTTGATGTGATTATGTATGCTCATTTAACCTCCACCAAGCATGCATATATGAAATTATGGCCTTCATATTTGAGATACTCAATTGTTTAGCAATGAACATTATAGTTCACCCCAAATTCTAGTAATAAATATATCAACCTTAACATCTCACTGATGATGGATAGTTTGTAATGATTCATTACTAAGGCATAATTACAAATAACAATCCATAAGCACAATTATAGAAAATATATTATTGTATTGCATCTGTACTTAAAGGGAGTTAAACCCCTCCTTCAATTTGCTTACTAAGCTAATTGGCCATACAATATAAATTCTATATACATTTAGGGTTTAAAGAACTTTCAAGCACTAATATTATATGTACTGAAAATGAGATCTGAAATTAAGTTCCAAATGGTAATCAAAAGCTATCATTAAATATTTGATGGTTGAACAAATTTGTAAAACTCAGTTCAATAAATATAAAAAAATTAAAACTTAATTTTGAATCTCATTTTTAGTACATATAGTATTCTCTTTTTTTTTTCAACAACAAATATTATGCCTCTTGCAAACATAAACCTAACATCATAAATTTTTATAACAATTTTTAATTATTCAAGCACATTTGTCATGAATCATAAACACACAGATGTATAATCTGCACTTCACATTTCATAAGTGCCATTAGGTTCTAATCCTTTTGTAACTTATATAATATATCAATTCATTCACACTTGCTAGTTATTATCCAATTTCACATTCTAACAAGGATATACATGCATTAAAAGATACATTGGTGAAGCTCAAATATTATTATCAAACATTAATTCTCTTACACAACTTAATACAAGTAATAATTACCAAATACAAATATTTCCAACTTTCTAACTTACATAAACTCATTTTCAAAAGAAGAGTTGCTTCAAATTATAAATCACATAAAATGCTTCTTAAACCAAATCCATTTCTAATTATAAAGACTATTTTGAGTTATCACTCAAAACACTCATAATTACCTTAATCACACAAAATCATTTTCTAAACATATTGTGAAACTATAATATAATTATAGTGATTTTAGTTTAAATAATTTTACTTTTATACACTTTATAAAATAAATGTATTCATAAACAAGCAAAATAAACTTATAAAAATTGCAATGTAAAGCAAAATTATTGAATTAGACTCAAATCATACCTCTTTCATCCCTATTAAGGATTTATAGTCCTTAAAACCACTTAAAATTTAAAAAACATATAGCTTTACATGATGAGGTTTGGTGCTCTAGCATAACCCGCACTATTCATACTTTAGTCCATAACTTATGGTTTTTATCAATTCATGATAACTTAGGTAACGTGATTCCATTTAATTTCATTAATTTGAATCCACTAAACACTCTAACTTATAAGATTTGTATAAGTTCCATACTTAGCTATCTATGTTAAACATCTATGGGCTTGCATAATGCAACCAATACTATCCCCTCAAGTGCAATGTCTAAGTCCTTTAACCTTATATCCTTACCTCATTTATATATAGTATGATTATACCTATCTTAATTGGTTATAAGCTTAAGCTTGTATCTTTTACCAAATTCCATACTTCACTAGTGTTATAACCCTCTTGGGTTGTGATCGATGTGGAATCTAATATCTTGTTTCTATTAACCTAATTATATATTAAAACTTGGTATCAACGCACATTTATTGACATGCAATTTACATTTTATAGACAATACTAAAATATTTGCAATCAAGTATCTTTACTAATTCACATTCAATTATACCTAATAAAGCCCAACGAAATAACAATGGGTATCTTTATAGAATATGCTCTAGAGAATTCATTCTTGCGATACTAGTGGAGAAGTTTTTATAGTTGTATTTGAAATAGGTAAACAAACAAAGGAATGGGTCTAAGATTCAATAGGTAAACAATTTACTTAATATTACAAATAAAAATGTATAATTAAATAGTTGTTACTACAACTTTACTAATATAATTATTTCTTATTTAAGCAAGCATACTTATTCTCAACATTATAATTCTTAATAATGAATAAATATAATAGAAAATATTTATATCTCCTTATAACTCTCGATTAGCCTTATCCCTTCACATACTTAACTTTTTTCACCCAAAACTTACATTATCCCTTTACAAATGATTTCTTATATCTAATACTATATCACATTTCATATATATTAATCTCCTCATTTGATATTTCAATTTATAAATGCATCTTAATTGGGGATTTCAACACTAGAATCATATATAATACATTCATAAACTAATTATGCCAATACATGAACTAGATAACCTTAATATATCATACAATTCTATATTACCTACAAAAGGGATTTCAACATTAGAATCATATATAATTACATTCATAAACCAATTATGCAAATAAATGAACCATATAACCTTGTTGTTTTATACAATTCCATATTGCCTACAAAACTCGAAGTAACAAGATGATAGTTGACTATATGCTTTTAAAAAGTAAATCCAAAGGCCATAGTCAATTATTATCATCCAAAAGCAAAAATTTTGAAAATAGTTGACTATAATAGTCGAGTATAGTCCTTTTATAAATATTTCTTAGAGTTATAGTTAATTATAATAGTCAACTATTTAGTTCTAGAAACAAACCTTATAAGAATAGTTATCTATTGTAGTCAACTATAGACCCTTCAAGCTATAATTGACTATTATAGCTGACTATAAACTAGGTTTTCCTAGCTTTTTTTGCATTTTTATTGTTCATATAGTTATTTTTTTCTTAATTTATTTTCATTCATAATTACAAGTTCATAATTCCTTACAAAATCAATACATATACTCATATTCAAGCCATTTACAACCATAAAGACATTACATAACAAGTTTTATAGCATTTAACCATTTAACTCATTAATTCACCATTTCAATTTATTCCAAACCAAATTTAGCAAATCTAATGAAAGTTAGGTAAGTTATTTACTTACTTATGTATGGAGAAAGATTAAAATAATAGCTAACTTACCTTAATTAACACCAATTCATGGAAAATCAAAATACATTCTCAAATCCTCCATTTCTTTTTCTATGGTAAAAACTTAAGAAGAAATTATGTAAAAGTTTTGATTCAATAGAATTACCTTAAGTTGGCTTGAAATAAATGATGAACTTTTGAATTTCTTAGCTTAATCTTGCTAAAATTTGAAGAGAAGGAGGAAGAGAGGTTAATGGGTTTAGCTAGCCAAAAATAAAAAGAAAAGTTAGGTTTAAGAGATATAAGGTGACTTATTTGATAATTTTGAGATAGTTTGAGAGTAAAATAGGTAAAACAACTTCTAAATCTCCTCTATATACACTTACTTAATTTTGATTTCATACAAATATTTATATAATTTAATTCCTCTTATTCATATCATTTTACTTTATATTCGACTATTAAATCTTATTTTTTTAATAAATTCTCATTCTAATAACAATCATAATAATTAAATAGTTATTTTCACACACAAAAAAATACTTTAAAATATATCTAAATTTCTAAAAAGTGTAACAATTAGTTTCATACTTGAGTGATTTTATTTTCTCACTCCATGCAGTGCATCCTCTACTATTTTTATTATACTTTACCATTTTGCCTATAAGTATAAGTAAACTAGTTACTAATACAATTATTATATCTTTTCTTCATAGGATGTTCATTACCTTGCTTGTATGTTTTGGGCAAAACAACTAGGCTAACTCTACTTAAACTATCCCTAGTTTTCCATAGCCAAATCATTCTTACCTATTTACACTTACTCCTTCACATATTTCCTAATTGGGAATTATCTTAATACTTTATTTCTATTCTATTTCCATCTATGGTTCTTGAAATGTAAAGTTCTTGTTACCAAAGGGGAATGTCTCATATATAGTTGTAATATAAACATAACAGTCTTTTTTAAGGATCTTTGTAAGAGATAATGACCTTTCGTCTACTTAACTTCATTCTATTCTTTATTGTGACTCTTTTCTAGTGATAAGTTCCCTATACCCCTCAACACTTATCTTAGTCTCATTTTTAGTGTTCCTTACTAATTATTGGCTTCTTACTTGGTAAGAATGTATTTAAACATTAACCTTAAAAGAAAAGTTATTATTCCTAGTAGTTATTAAGTGTCAGATGAATATACTTAGTTAGTCTTTAATACCTAATTTATCAAGCTTAAAGGTTGTCTAGTTGCTAAAAACCTTACACATAGTTGTGCCAACTATGGGTACACTAGCCATTCCTTCTCAAATCACCTGTCACCATACCTAAATGGAAATTATGTGTTTAATTCAAGTTACAATGAAACAAATGTTCAATTAATATGATCTTTAAGCAAAACCATCTAACCATTATGAATAAAGATAATGGTGTACCCATATAGCAATTTTTCCATTAAATCACGCTAACTCTTTTATGCAAGTGTGCCTTACATGCCCTAAGTTCTCCTTCATCCCTCATTTTCCAACTTCATCACCTTTCAGAATTTTGGCTCTATTAATTCAATCCTATCTAGGTAAGTTTTTTATTTCACATTTTATATTCTATACCTACCTCTTTGACAATATTTCTCACCCACTACCCTATAATTATTTTTGGAAAACAAAAAAGAACAGTATCCATTTACCTTGCATTGGAATGACAATTTTTAACATAACACGATATCCTAATACAAATATAACATGCTTATACAAATTCAAGTTGATACGTTAAATCATTTAAAAATTTATATTAAATTTTTAAAAATATTATTTGAGAAATAATTATAATCAAATTATATATAGGTATATATAATAAAAATATAAAATTTTTATTCCAATAAAATGATAATAAAAGTTTAAAATATTATTTTATTAATAATTTAAAATATTTTTATGAAAAATAATAAGCAATTAAGTTTATTAAATAATTTTCAATATAAATTTTATTAATTAAAATTAGTAAATAAGTTATATGGATTAATACGTTTAACATATTTAAATGAGTTAATCCGACTGATATGAATTGTCATCACTAACCTTACACATAATAGATCACCTTAGTTTCTTCATAGCAAATGCCAAATTATTGACATAACACTACTCAAAACTACTAGCTTCCTTTAAAAAAAAAAGCTTAATACTTACATTCCTCAATTTCATACTTCTTACATTTGTGGTTATAATTTTATAACTTTTGATTTATCAACTTGAATAGATGGTCAAGACACCTCTCAATATATGAGATTGTGATGTATATCCTTACTTATACACTTAACTTATAAATTTTCATATGTACACACTCATACTAAGTTCTCTCCTTGATCTAAATAAAATAACCATATGCATATAAATTAAATAAATTCCTTGTGCCATAACTACCTTTTTGAGATTAGAATTATATAAAATGGATCCCATCCTAACGAAGTGTGTAAGATTTAGTTTAGCTAAAATGTATATTAGTTTAATCCTACATGTTTTGAGAGATTGCAACACTCGTGCACCAATCTAGGGGTTTAACCAATACATAATAGATTATATTACCTATTGAACATCCTAACCATATGAATATCATTTTTCCCAGGTATAACAAAAATAAATTGACCTAGTGCATTAATGTTTCACTTAAACTATAGCTCGTTTCACTATTAAAAATTTAAAAGGTCACAAAATTAAGATACCTCATCATTAATGTCAAAGCAAGTTTACACATAAAATAAGATATATGTCTTGACTCACCTAACCATGACTAATGTGGAACCAATTGCTTGGTTTTCATTAGCTTGTACTATTCCTAAATGAAGCATCATCACACAATTTTTTGAAAACAAAGATTCTTTTATAAACATTTTTAAAATAGTTATGAGTAGAGTTTATATATAGAAATATGTACGAATCTACTTACAAGGCCTCAAAACTACTTCTAATTACATCTTAACTCTAACTATGGTTACTCATAACAAGATCTTAAGGAAACTTCTACTCTTAAGCTATAGGTGGTGGTTAGGGAAGTTCAATTAGCATATATGAAAAACATTAAATACAAAAATAATGACTCATAAACTTAATAACTAAATAATTTTAAAATCATACATTTCCTAAGTTAACTTATGTCAAGTTTCAAGCAATATTTGTATCCAAAATATTGATATAACAACAAATAGTAATTAATCTTATAAATAAAAGATAACAATTAGATTTTTTTGTGGTTCATCTTTCTCTTTAATCATTTACAAACCTAACCTTATTCTTTTGAGCACCGTAGCTTATTCTTTTGAGCACCGTAGCCCTTTATAAATTATTTTTCAATATTAATACCCGATGCATGTTATTTCACCTTAAGATTAATAACTAAACTTTCACAAAATCATAGCAAGGGCAAGTTCAAGTCAAACTTAAAGGAATATTTTTTACATGAAATTCCCTTATATTTAGCCTTTACATGACTTTAAACAAATGTAACTTTATTTAAAACTAAAAATAAAAGACTAACTTTTTGAAAAACTCAAAATCACAAAATTCATAAGTAAAAAATAATTAAACCATCGAAAGACATAGCACATCATGAATAGACTTGAAATTAAGTAATATAACAATTTCGTTCAAAAATAATATATCAAAATGGTAGACTCTTTCAAAACTCCCTTCCAAATTTTAAGTGTTTTAGGATAAGTGTCTTTCTCAAGTTCATTCCATAAAATTATTTTATCATAAGCTTGCTTATCATCTAATCTGCATTACTTAAATCACATAGACAATACAAATCAAAATAACTTTATTGAAAGGTGCAATAAAGCTAGGGGAAAGGGAAAGAAAATCAAAGATGTGAAGGTTAAGATTCAAAGAAATCAATAAAACGTTTGAACGATAAATATATAGGCAAATTATGAATAATTATAACTCAATATAATAATTTAACTTTAAATTCAAATACTCATTAACTTTCTTTTTTTTCCTTTTTCCATCTTTTTTGCCTTTTTTATTTTTATTTTTTTCTTATTATCTTTCTCTCTTTTTTTTCATTCAATTAAATTTTGAACTTGAAGTTGATGATTTTTCATAATACACACACATACCCACACTTATTTAAAATCTCATCTTATAAAGATTCAAATGCTCTACTAATCACTAAAATTAGATAAAGATATTTATTTTTCATTAAAAAAATATATTCATGGGCTAATCAATAAAAGGCAATTAAGCTTAAAAAAGGCTCAACAAAGATAAATTTTCAAGGTTGGCTATTTGGCAGAAGCTTAAATAAAAAATGCTTTTATTATATTTGTACACATATATGTAAATATAATCTTAAAAAGAATCAAAGTAAGTTCTAGGCAAGCAAAATCATGAAAGAATATCACTCAAAAAGAAAAAGGAATAGGATAAATTTTCAACATAGGCTTAAAAATTCATAAGAAAAGTCTTGCTACCAAATTTAATCACCAATTCAAAATTCATTACTATAATAATCAATTTTAAGAAAAAAATAATTTATTCAATCATGTTATGAACTCTATCTAATTTCTATTAATTCTTACTTATGATAAAAAAAATAAAGTCTTTATCAATGTAAAGAAATTAAAATGACCTAGAAAGACTTAAAAACAAATGAAAAATATACTTTTTTTCAAAAACTTAAAAATACAAAATTAAATATGAAGACTTAAAGGAAAACAAAAAAGAAATCCTAGAATTCTCTCCCTTACATTTAAATTTTATATTGTTTTTAATGTAAAACATATCAATATTAAGAAAGATAAAGGACAAATAAAGTAAAAGAGAAAGGAAAGAAAATGCAAATTGAAAAAATACTTGAGTTACCTTTCAAAAAACATATTTCTTTAATGTCTTTGGTTAAACAAAGCTTTACCTTCTTTAATCAGGCTTCAATTCATAAGGCATTGCCTTAAATGGTTCCAATAAAGCATACATCCTCATTTAAGGGGTTTACTTTCAAAAATGGAACATCCATCAATCTTTTGCTAAGTGTCAACCTTAGATCATTCCTTCTTTGCATTATCTTGCACTATAAAATCAATTAGGTCAATAAATAAAATAAAATAAATTTTGGAAAGAGCTTTCATATCCTTGAAAACATTGAGTTTTTCTATCACTTTATTATACACATCAATTTCTTCTTTTTTTTAATTTCTCTCCATCAATCTCTTTTTTGGGTATATTAATTCCCACCTTGATAAAAGTCTCTAGAATCTCTTCTTTTTTTTTTCTTTTTTCTTGGCATCTTTAAAGCTATATGGAAAAGCAAAAGATAGAAGAATCAATAAAAAGAATGCAATTAGATGTTAATTGTACCTCAATATTAGAAACTCTAGACTCTTTTCCTTTTTCTTGTTCCCTTATTGGGTAGGAGGTAGAAGGTAGCTAGTTTACATATTGACTTTCTAACTTACTGACAAATAAGGCAAGTTAGCTTTCTTAAGTCTTTAAATTTTTTAAGCTTGTCATCATTTCTTGTTGGAATTGTATTTTTCTTATGCCAAAATTGCATTGTATTCTACTAAAATTGCTCAATAAGTTCAATAAGTTCCATTCTTAAACTTTAAGATTTAGACACTGATAGATATTTTTCAACATGAAGTTAATATTGATTATAACCTATTTAATTGTTATAGCTAAAAATTGAATAAACTTGCTAACTTAGGTTGTAGGAATTAAAATTTATAGCATAGCAGCACTCAAATGGGTATAGAAATGTTCCCACCGAATGAAATGGTTGGAATGATTCATTTCTATAAGACTTTGGACACATATTAGAAAGATGTCCAATCATATATCACAAGTCACACACTTAGTTCTTTTGCATTTGTATTACAACTAATTGTCTAACAATAGAGGTTAGTTCACAAAGTTGTTGCTATATTCTAGATGCTGATATCTCATTAAAACCATCATAAAAAGCCATATATATTTACTTTTATCCTCCTAATTTATAATGTTCTCACACTTTTGAGATCAAAATTCAAGTTAAAATCATAAGAAAAAACATTCATACACTAAAAAGAATAAGAATTGAATAAAAATTAAAAATTAAAAAAATTGGAAAATGGTATAATATGATTTTTTTTGCACTAAAATTAATAATTAAACTTGCATAAAATTGCAGCAAGGGCAAGTTCGAGTTAAACATAAAGGAATAAAGCCAATTAATAAAATAGAATATAAAGTATAAGGTTTTCAAAAGTAATTTTAAAGCAATAATTTAAAATAGTATTAGATATAAACAAAAAATGGAAATTAGGTTTAAATGATTTTATACTTTAATCTTAGATTCTTCATTGGCACTCAACAATTTAATTTAGAATTTGAATACTTAATCAATAAATACCTTAAAGGCAATAGTAGTCATACAAATCCTAAATATAGATTAATTAGAACAAATGATTAATCAATAATCTATTATTAATTCAATTCAAAACAAGAGATTGAATTCAATTAATAATAGTTTTAAGCATTTTGAATTAAGTTAAGTTGAATCTAACAATAGAACAAGTGACATTGTTAAATTTGTTCTTTAATTTCCATAGATATCATAGAATTAACAAAAAAAATATTAGATATCTATTTGCTACTAATTTATAATCAATCATCATAATTACAAGTGAGAATGAAAAATAATCAATCATATAGTATCAGATTACCAAGAATAATTAATTAATAGGACTTATTAGTTAATCACCAAAGCAATTAGAATTAATAGAGAATGAAAAATCAAGAAATGAATAAATTATAAATAAATTGAAGAGAAAGGCCTCAAAACAAACTAAATTATGAATGTTGAAGGAAAATTAACTACTTATGGTTAAATACAAAGAAAACTAGAAAGAAGAATAATTGCTATCTAAAGTTGTATTCTTGCCTTTAAAGGCATAAAGCCCTTAAATTTGATTTCTCTAAGTTACAAAACCTAATGGCTTAAGTAAAATATACCTTATAAAGTTACAAAGAATTAAGCCTTGCTAATTTTAAAAGCCTATAGCCTAATTTATAATTTAATCTATTAATAGTGTTTTGTTACAGTAGTTTTTATAGATTAACTTTTAACCTATGTTTGACTATAAAAATGACATAGTTTTATTAATGTGAAAGTTGTTGGATTGGGTCTTAAGCAACTTGGATATTGGTTTCACCTTAATTAGACTTCTAAGTTATAGATAAAGGCCAAAAACTAAGATTGGCTAAACGTAGATAGAAATAAAGTATCAATTTCATGACCATTTTTTTATTTTCCAAATATTTAAATTGGACTTTGGCTAAAACATGAAAATTTTTAAGATTTTTCTTGACTTTCAAACAATGTAAAGATCACCCAATTTTGATTTATAGAACTCAAGTTATAATTGAAAATATGAAATAGTGTAAAAATTTAATATTAACTAAACAATTTAAAAAGTATTAAAAAACCATCACTCAATTAAATAATATGATCAATTCTATAAAATTAAATATATATAACTCACTAAGAGGTATAAAGTAAGAGAAAATAATATAGACAAAAATTTTCACATTAGTACCTTTTCACAATATTTTCATAACCATTCCTCCAATTCACATTTTTATACTATAACACATCCCTGTTGGGATTTCATTTATTCTAGTATCATAAATAAATCATCATAATATAGCATTTCATCATTACTATCTCACATATATCTACAATCCATAATTAATTAAGTGCTTTATAGTTTGCATGAACCTATATTACCTTGGTATATTAACATACATATGAAACTAAGAAATAGGATAAGTATTCGAGTATAACACTCGAATATAAAACTCCAAAGCCAGATCTTGAAGCCTATATTTGAATATTTATGACTTGGGATTATGTTTCCTTTAGTCATACTCCAGTACCTTAGTTAAGTATTTGCTTCTAGAAGTAAACCCTTAAGAGGGTATTCAACTATAATAGTCAAATATGGCCTTAGAAGAGATAAGTTAGGCTGAGCAACACTATCAGATGGTTGATGGTACATAATCTACATATGATAGAGAATGATTTTATAAATTACTGAATCATGAAATTGATATTACTTATTACGAGCTAATTCCTTCCTCATATGATATATTACCTAAGGAGATGAGTTAGGCTGAACAACACTGTCAAATGGCCGATGTTGTATTATGTTTGGGTTCCAAGTTAGTTAGTTCTACATGGGATTATACTATCTTTATCATTCCTTCCTTTACCTACTTCAAATTGGGTGTAAGTTAAGTTAATTTTTTTCTTTCATATTAAAACCATACTTTGGAGTTCATTTAGATTCATAATTACTTATTGGCATTGAAGTTTAGTTCTTTCTTTTAGCAAAATTATTATTATATAGCAAGATTTGTAATGCAAAAATTGGGATGCCTTTTTTTAGTCAAGAAGTTCAAGTATGTTAATTACAGAAGAATTTGTAATGCCATGTCCTCAATTGAGTTAAGCAGTCATTATATATAATATAATACATAGTACATATCGTAAGATATAAGTGATGTGAGATATAATACTATTTATCTACTAACATTCATCGTCAAGTTGGGCTATAGATATCAACCATGCCTAACTTATTACAAATTTTATCAACCCGTTTCCTTAAAAGAATTTTAGTAAGTTGATTAACTAATTGTTCCCCAGTTCTAACATGTCTAAGACTGGTAATCCCTTCTTGTAACTTTTGTCAAATAAAATGATAATTAACCTCTGCATAGAGTAATATGAATAGTAGCTTGATTGTTATACTACAATTGCATAATCCTATGAGTAAGCAACCCATATAAGTTCAAACGTAGTATAAGTCATAGTTCGATATTCAAACTCAACACTAGAGCGAGATACAACTACTTATTTCTTATTTTTCCATGACACAAGATTTACTCCAACAAACATATAATATCTAGAAGTAGATCTCCGATTTATAGGATATCTTGTTAAGTCTACATCAGACAAGTCTACACTTTGTAATGATTATGATTTTTATATAAAACTCTTCAATCGGATGCCTTCTTCAAATACTTTAAAATATATGTGAGAGCATCCCAGTGAGAGGTCCTTAGGAAGTTCATAAACTGACTAACTACGTTTATTGGAAAGATAATGTCAAGCCTATTTATAGTAAAGTAGTTCAATTTTCCAACTAATCTCCTATACCACTTAAGATTTTCAAGTAACTTTTCATCTTTTGGATTAAGCTTAACATTTCTTATCATAAGGGTTTCATATAATTTAACACTAATCATCCTTATTTAATTTAAGAGGTCAAGTACATATTTTCTTTAAGACAAAAAAAAATCTTTCCTTTCTCGAGCAATCTAAGTGCCTAGGAAATACCAAAGTATTCCTAGGTTTTTAGTTTGGAATTTAGCCTGAAGAAAAGTTTTCAATTGTAAAATGCCCAATTTGTCACTCCCTGTAGTCACAATATTATCAATATACACAACTAGAAGAATATATCCTAAATCAGACTGCCTATAAAATACAAAGTGATCATGATCACTTTTTTTCATTCGAATTCTATTACCACTTTCTTAAATCTTCTAAACTAAGCCTGAGGAGATTATTTCAACCTATATAATGATTTTTTCAAATGTAGTACCTTCCCACACTCTTCCTGAGTAACAAATTCAAATGGTTGCTCCATATACACTTCTTCTTGCAAATCTCTATGTAAAAAAACATTTTTAACATCTAACTAATGAAGAGACTAGTAAGTAGTAGCAAAGAAGATAAGTAATTGAACGGAGGTGATTTTTGTCATAAGAGGAAGGTCTTTGAGTAATCAATACTATAAGTCTGAGCATATCCTTTAGCTACAAAACGTGTTTTTAATCAAGTAAAAGAACCATCTGGATTCACTTTTACATTAAATATCCATTAGCAACTAATAAATTATTTACCATCAAATAAAGGCATAAGATCCTATCAAGAACTGTCATTTCTTCTGCCATAGCAGCATACCACCCATTATGAAAAAGAGCTTCAAAATATGACTTAAAAATAGCAATAGTGTCTAAGAAAATAATAAATGATCAAGAAGAAGCAAGTAAAGAAGAATGTGACACATAATTAGAAATAGAATAAGGGTGGTTAGAGTTACCTTTTTGTGTACAAGTATGGGTACTTTTTTAGTGAGCAATAGATAGATCCAAAGCAAAAGACACAAGAGGAGGATTTAATGAGGAAGGAACTAGTAGAGGAGATGAAGCTGACGGATCATTTGGAATAGAGTCTGGATCAGATGTTTGTGGCTTATCTGGTGAAGGAGTTGCTTATGGTACCTACACTTTATGAGAATAAATATATTTAATAGGAGGTCAAATACAATTCTATTGTGGAGGAACTTGTGAATCTTGTGAAGGAAAAGGTACAAAGAAGTATTAATCAGCATGTTTTGAATCTGGCAAGGTAGAGGAAGATGGAGAAGGCCCAACGAATGGGGTAAATTTAAAAAATATAACATCAAAAGATACAATATAATGATTTAAGTTAAGAGAAAAATACCTATATCCTTTTTTAGTACGAGAATATTCAAGGAAAATATACTTTAAAGATCGAAGTTCCAATTTGAATACTTGAGGATGATTATCATAAATGATACATGTGTACCAAAAAATACATGAAGGAATAGGAAATAAAGACTTAGAGAGAAACAAAGTAGGAAAAAGTACTTAACCATCAAAAACTGAAGAAGGCATGTGATTTATAAAAAAATAGGCTGTAGAAACTGCATCTGCCCAGGAAATTTTAGGAACCATCATTTAAAATAAAAGGGCACAAGAAACTTCCATTAAATATTAATCCTTCCATTTTGTTACTCTATTTTATTGTGGAGTAACAATATAGAAAAACTAATGAATTATACCATACTGTGATAAATAAGCTAAAACTGTGTAGAAAAATACTCATTAGCATTATCACTTCAAAAATCATGAATAGTTATGCGAAACTAATTTGTAACTTTAACATGAAAAATACAAAAAATATTAAATAACTTTAAATGATTTTTTGTTAAATAGAGCTAAGTTATTCTTGAATAATCATCCATAAAAGATACAAAATAATGAAAATCAGATTTTCAAACAACTAGGCAAGGCCCTTGGATACCTAAATGTAGTAACTTAAATAGGGATGAAATCCATTTATTAATTATAGGAACATAAAATTAACAATGTTGCTTAGGAAATTGGCAGGACTCGCAATTTAAACAAGAAATAGATTCTAAGTCAGGATATAACTTTTGTAAAGATATCAATGAGAGGTGACCAAAACAATAATGCAATCAATGTGGAGTGGGGGTAGTAGCAACAGTAATTGGTTAAGTAAATTTGTTATCTAGTATGTACAATCCCCTAGATTCATATCCCCTACCAACAATCTTCTTCATCAACAGATCCTGAAATAAATAATAATCAGGAAGGAAGAAAATATCATAATTATAAGTATATATAATTTAGTTGACTAAAAGTAAATTGAACAGGAAGTTTGGGAGACATAAAACATTGGACAGAGAAATATTAGAAGTGAGATTAATCATATCACTTTCAATAACAAAAGCAATAGACTTATTAGCTAAAATAATATGAAAAAGATAAGAGATATTAAATGAAGATACAATACCTATTTGACCCATTATGATGAGTGGCCCCAGAATCGATAACTCATCTAGAATTAGAATTAAAAGGATATGCAATGAGATTACCCATTTGAACTATTGTGACAATGGGTTGAGTAGGTGACGATTGTAAAAAGGCCTCAATTATAAATACTGAGCATATTTACTATCAAATAGTAATTTACCATTATTTCCTAATTTTTTTGGACTATTAGGATAACCCTAAACTTGTTCATCAAACTAGAATTAGCATCCATGATGAATAAACTTATCCAACCAACAATTTAAACACCAAAAAATTACTTGGAAAATAGAAAATACTATTTGGAGTTGCAAAATCACAAAACTAACCTCATAAGATGTCTTATAATCCTCCGAAACAGTGCTTCATCATAGCTCACTACAAGCTAGACTTCCATGTGCCTCCACGTGTTGCCAAATTCCTTTGCACATGGGCTACATGGGCCTTCATACAGCACACACGTTTCAATCATGCACTACCTCTCTTGGATTGCCTCGCTACAATTTATCATTTGGTGTGCTCAGATCATCCTTCTGGTGGCCAAAAATGCTTCAATGGCACCAAACAGCCCTCTGATGCTTTCCTATACCATTATACACCACCAAAAAATACCTTCAAGATTTAGGCTTCTACTATTATGCGGCTTAGATTGTTGCTAACTTTATCGTGACTTTAATCATACATAAAAAATTAAAAAGAAAGGAAGAAGAGAGAAAGAGAGTTGGGTTTTCTTTTTTTCTTTTTAATTAGGGTGGGAAAAGAATATGTAGAAAGCTCTAAATACCATGTTAATTAAAGAGAAATTTGCAATGTCATGTCCTCAATCGAGTTAGGTAATTACTGTATATAATATAATATAGAATATATATCGTAAAATATAAATGATGTGGGACATAATGTTACTTATCTACTCATAGTTTACTTGGCTCTTCTTAAAAATATTTATAACGAGTTGAGCATATTTGATATCTATGCTCTAACTTGAGAGAGAATGTTAGTAAATAAAGTTTATTAGTTGCTTAAAGGCTAAGTTTATTTGTTTCTTATAGGCTAAGAGGCATGAATCATAGGCCTACTTCTTGTAACCCTATATTTTATAATAAATAAATATTGCTTACCTCAATTGAGGTCATGGTCTCATAATTCTTTCTCCTCTTCTAATAGCCCCAAAATCAATTACTTAACTAGACTTGGAATGGAAAAAACATGTAATAGGATTATGTGTTTGAATCAAAATTGTGGTACATTGAATGGAGGGTGGCTACTGAGAAAGTTAGAACTAAATCTAACAATTATATTCATATTTAGTCAAGGTTATGTGCTTAGACTTTAGTGCAAAAGTACTAAAAATAATATGTGTGAACTAAGGTGGTATATATCATCACATCAACTTAGGACAAGTTTTTTTCTTATGATCCCGTTCCTTACAATAAAGTCAAATATCACTATTTTTGAAGGCTCTAGATCCTTGTTAAAAGAGTGATTTTTTAAGCCATGCTCTACAATAAGAAAGACACATCTATTTATAGTAGAATATGTATAGAAATTAGGTTACTTTGGACCAAGACTCATCTAGACTCATAAGTCTATAACTTATACTAATTACTTACTGACAAATAGTAAATGAATGATTTTTGGGTTTTTCTTATGGTACGCCCTTAGAAAAAGTAATAAAACTTGCAGTTTCTTTTATAAACTCTTATAACTCTTTACTTTTTATAGAAGTTGTAAGTTTGTATGAATTTTTGCGTTCAACGAATATATAAAAAACTACTACTTCATTGTTCAAAGTTACAGCAAAATTTCAATTTTTTTTGAATTTATATGAAAAAGTTACTACTTTTAATGAAATGATTGCAAGATTACATATTAATACGACATTTTTCAAAGGGTACCGTAGCATAACCCTTATGCCTGGTTAGTAAGGGAGACCAAACATGGGCCTGTTCTCAGCCACTTTTACTAATAAATTGATAATGCCCTTGAATAAGTGGATTGGGACGACAAGATTAACCGAAGATCTTCACTGCTACGTGCCCATTTATATAAGGAAAGGCATGTTTCCATTTATTGTCAAAGAAACATCAGGTGATCACTTTTAGTGACAAACTTTTAGAATGCCCAAGCTTATCTGCTTTGTTCAGTAAATTGTATTTTGCAAGACTGAATAGGTATAAACGGGCAGTATCATGGTGAAAATGCATCTAAGAATGAAGGCATTGTAACATCTATCTAGACTTAGCTTTCTATGGAAAATTGAGGCAGAATAATATTTTCAGAATTTCAGATTATTATGTGTGGCATGGATTAGCTAAAACTTCTATTCCCCATTTTTTGGTTGAGAAATGAGAGTACTAGATCGAGTCAGGAGTTCAAAATGCCTAACATGGGTGCTGAACAACTTTTAGCTCTGTCTCTATTTTGTATGAGCCTTGATAAATTTGATTGCCTCACCGAAAATTGTAGCTGGAAAATAGGACATTGTTTACGGCTATACATTCACCATGTCAAGAGAACTCTTTAACTACAAGAATATTTTGTACGAAATGCAGTGGCCTAATTGTGCGTTTAATAATACTTAGTATTATAGTCTAATATCTTATTCTTACATGTCAGGGAAACGCTTGAATCAAGGCCTCTTAAAATATCTTTAAAACCTCATTTTGGCAATGGCTGTGGGTGTCAATGTGCGAGCGTTGAGTTTGAATTCAACTTTAAGGTTAGCATCTAATGTTGCTTAATTAGCTTCATTCTTTCCTCAAATTCGAGCCTCCTTGGGTATTTTCCAATCCTAAGGTCAGTAAATTAAGAAATGAGGTGCTATGAGCCATTTGTCCAATAGTCAAACTGTGTTACCACTAATCAAGCAGCTGCAACTTGTTTCCTCCTTGTGCTCTGCTTGCTATTGTGCATCTTTGATTGACGGTATTTGGTTTCATTCCAATTTTGCTATTGTTTGATATCATCATATAGTAAACTCTTTTGCTAGGATTGGGAAGATTCAATTCACCTCTAAATGACAATTTAATAATGCACTCTTCACAGGAACTAGTAAACACTGTCAACAATGATAAGGATGTTGTTATCAAAAAATTGAAAGAATTGACAATTGAAGAGCAATGTTGTGGGCAGACATCATTAGTTCAAAGAGAGCATCTCTCAAGCTCAAAAAAGAATATTATCATTTATGCCGTAGCAACCAATTTTGTAGAATATTCAAACGCTGTGTCAAGTGTCCGACCATCTGAAGATATTCCATAGAGCAAGGACTACGTGATCAAGGATTTTTTGGCAAAGAGGCACAAAAATATGAGCTTCCCCAACAATCCTAGAAAGAAATTGGAAAGTTATTAAGGTGCGTATTTGGTGTCAATGTTTTTGGTTGTTTTCCTCTGGTTCCTAAGGATGCGGTAGCAGAGTTATAGAATTGTATACTTAAAATGAACCAAGGAAAGAAAACTAGGGTTCCTCGTCATTTGTTAATATGAACTAGGAGCAACAATATTAGTGTATTTGGAGAAAGTTCATATGCTCAAATTACTTATCAAATTTTACTTTATTTCACGTTTTTTTTTTCTGTTTTAATTCCTATCAAGCACCAGGGTTAAGCAAAATTTGACAAGCTGTCTTTATCATCTGTAATTAATTGATACTTGCAATTAAGTGACTCTCATACATTTATTCTTGCACTTAAATGATGTAAATGATGTCGTTTGCATCTTGGTCTTATTTTTCTCATTTGTCTCCAGTCCGTTTGTCTATTTGAAATCTTGAAATGGTGAAAGAATGGCCCTTGTTTGAAATCACAAAAAATAAATAAATAAAATTCAGTTCATTTGAAATTAGTTTCATGAATAATTATGCGCATGAATTCCATTTCAAATGAATTGAAGTGCCTTTTTTTTTTGCGTAGTTTCAAAGGAAGGGTTAGTATACCTTCTCAACCTACCCGTTCCCCAACAATTTCCATCTCTAATTTTCACTACCCCACCCCACCAACCATCATGCCAATACACATATTATTATCAATTCCTTTCTCATAGATTCAATCTTAATTCAATGCAAGCAAAAATTTCGTAGGCATGCATGGGAAAGCAACATGTCCATTAATTTATGGTATCTTTTTTGGGAGGAAGATTACAGTGCTCCCAGGAGTTTCTAAACCCTAAGTATGTGGCACAATCTCATCCATTGGATGAGATTACCTAAGTCATCCATTGGATGAGATTGCCAAAAACTTAGGTAATCTCATCCAATGGATAAGATTGTGCCACACCATCCAGGGTTTAGAAACTCCTAGGGTACCTTAGAATTTCTCCTTTTTTGGTATTTTTTGGGTTCTGTTTTTGTTTGAGATATGCTAAGAGTCCAGAACCCCCCCCCCTTTTTTTTTCTTTTAAATTTGGTCTTGGTAACTATTTGATCAAGATTCTTATGGATAAATGTTGTTCCCACTCTCTTAAATCCAATTTTTATTCACTCTCTTCTTATCAATCGTGGGATTCATAGTTTTATAAATTTTACTATATTGGACTATTATAGGAATTTAAACAAGGATTTTAATTGGACTATTATTGTCTCACAAGTCACAACTGGCCATGATGGCTGTTTCTTGTTTGTATGCAACATTTAAGAAAAATTGTAACGTGCGATGGCTGACAACTGACTGGAAATGAATTCATGCTGGAAAATCTTTCAAAAGCATCAATGTATTTGGAACTTTTATGCGGCTGACATTATCCTTAAAGGCGGTGAATCTTGAAATTTTCAGCAATACTACGGACTGCATGTATTCGACGAATCAGCATCATGTGAAGAAAATATTCCCGAGTTGCGTGTAGGCTTTTCTTAGCCACTTAAGCTTTTGATAAAAATAGCCCTTAACTAGAGTGACAAATTTTAGTTTTATCGCAAAAGTTCTAGGGCTTGGTAATAAAATTGATTATTAATTACTATAGTGTGTAATAATCGTTATTTTTTTTTCACCAATGACATAACTTTTGATAATAATTATTTTTCTTGAAAGATAATTGATTGAAGACTTTTAGCAAGAAAAAATTATAGTTACAAAACAAGTACAAAAATTATTTATGATTTAATCATAATTTTTTACTAAAAATTTTTACATCAATTATTCTTAAAAAAAGTAATATTATTAAAAGTTATATTATAAATGAGAGAAAATTTACGATTATTATATACTATAATTAATTAATAATTAATTATATTTTCAAGAGTGATGATTAAATGGTTAGCCAATCATGAACGGATACGTAGTACGTAGATTTATGCCCATTAAACATGTGTGAAGAAGGAAGAATGAGACAATAATAATCAAATAATCAGTTGATAATGAATATACAAGTGAAGCTCTATCGATCAAATATGTATTGAGAGCAGGCAAAGGGTTGTTAGCCTTTAATTTTTCGAAGCGGATACAACGCACTTAGATTATTCAGTACGATAGTCTGACGTTTCATCTGTCTGTTAAAAAGATGGAATTACCTTGATCCAGAAAGTTCCAACAGACAAATTGTACACGTAGTGATCAATCACTCAAATTACGTGAAAAATTGTCATTAGCTATAAGGTGTGACTAAAAAACATAATTAGTCGGCACTATTAGTGCCGTAGGAGCCCCAACGTTCCTTCTATAGCTCTTCTTCTTCCCTGTCTTGAATTTGAAACAAAGGCTTAAAAGTTATACTATTACTCAAAAAAGTATTATTAAATTATTATATCATTATATATGTGCTAGATGGATTATTATTTTAACTATTATAAAAAGAATTATTAGCTAATTGATTTTAAGAGTCCGACTACTTCTAAGTGAGATTAATTCGAGTGGTTAAGTGACAATGCTTTGGATGATTTCCAGCTCAAGTTTGATTTATTTTGATTTGGGAAGACTCTGAAAATAAATTAAAAAAAAAAACTAGAATATAGTACACCGACGAGAGAAAAAATGCATCTGTAAAATTATTTCCGTGTCTTTTTTAAGCAATATCGTTATTGCACAAGCTCAACATTACTACATCAATTGATTAGCAAATTATATTGTGAAAAATAGCGATCATTAATTTTTTTTAATATAAAGATTATTATACTTTCATTTGCATTATGATTTTTTTTCAATTTCTGGCTGCATAAACTAAATAATTAAGTCAATTTTGAAAATTTCGAATTGGACATGTTTACTAAATTATCAATCTAATTTTCTGATAAAATTTCAATTTATTAAATGAACTAATCTGAATTGACTCCATTCAAAACCCTTAATTAAAAGCTAAAAAAAGTTTTAAGAAAAAGTAAAATTAAACTTTTAATCCTTGTAATTGGTTTTAATTTGTAATGTAATTTGATTCCATGTTTTTTCTTCACAAATAAGTCATTAAAATTTATTTTTATCCGCAGCTTAACTCCATATATGCGTTATTTGGATACTTTCGTCTGCAATTATCCGACCTAACCTTGTGTACTATTATATCATGACATGATAATGAAAAGTTAGGGAAAAAAAAGCCAATTATATGCATCTTTTTTTTTGTGAAGTTTTTATCCGTGATCAAAATATTACAAGATATTAGTTTTTTTAATTAAATACTTCTATATAAGGCGGCAAATTATTATCTAAAAATAATAAAATAAATTAATATTTTATAATATTTTGATTCCTGTGTAAAAACTTCATAAAAAGTTACATAATTTAATAAAATGATTAATTAAGTGGAACATGTGTATTATTTTGAAATTTTAAAAAATTTAAAGGAGTGATTTTTAAACTTTTAAAATTAATGAGAATAAAATTTAACAACTCTAAAATTGATGATGTAATTTAGATTTTCCCAAAAAATTATTCATAAAAAGTGATAAGT
The DNA here is from genome assembly GCA_020226215.1 of Sindora glabra. Taxonomy (NCBI): domain Eukaryota; kingdom Viridiplantae; phylum Streptophyta; class Magnoliopsida; order Fabales; family Fabaceae; genus Sindora; species Sindora glabra. The sequence goes on along the minus strand of CM035230.1, from coordinate 12,823,997 downwards.
TATGGCATTTGATGGACAATCTTTCTCAAAAGGATTTATGATACTTAGGGACTAATTAAATTGTTGCCTCTTGGGTTAATTGAACTTAATACTAATATTTGAGTGAATCTCTGATAGTAGTTCTACCATATCATTAACATCCTGCCCGGTAAAATTGGAAATATATCCTCCTGGTAAAATTGTAAATATATCCTCTGTACCATTTTCATTACACACACAAAAATATTGACAAACTATCATAATTTGAAGGAAAGATCCCGACAAATATAAGGGTAACAAGCCCACTAAAACTACATAAGTGAAAATATGATTATTCATTTCTTTTAGTAATTTGTGTGGCTTCAATATGGTTTTTTATATTTCTATATTATGATATAACTGTAAAAATTACAAGTCTATATTATGTTAACATTCGCAAATAAAACCTCTAAATCAATTTACTACGGAGAGTTAATTATAAATGAAATTAAATCTTAAAAAATTAAATGAAAAGGATAAAAAATAGTCCTTGAAAACAAAAGGAAAAAGTGTGCGGACCCCATTATAAACTGATGTGAACTGTGAAACATAGTTGGGGAATTTAGAAGGGACAAATAATTTAATTATGTGACGTCTCTTAATTCTTAATTTATAATTTTTTATATCTTAAAAATTAAAAAATTAAATTTTCAACGTGTATCATGCAATAAGTGGGGTCCATTATGCACCGGAACTATAAGAGTCCCGCACGCACATCACATGCTGGACGGCGGTAGCTAAAGATCCAGCATTCCGGGTTGTCTTTAATGCAACAGAAAACAGAAAGCAAATGGGGAAGGACAATCAGGACCTTGATTCTTGAAATTTAAATCGTTGAAGCAAGAGCAACCTAGTCTTGTCTTGTTTTTTATTCCTCCTGTTCTGCTTCTATTTTCTGCTATAACTTCGAACAGCATATTATATTCTTTTATACTTCTTTTCCATTTGTTGGAAGACCTGGGAAACTTGATTCATATCAAATTATCAATATTGTTCCGTAAGTTATCTCAATTGGGTCTCTCATTTCCCTCTTGAATTGCTCAGAATAGACTTAAATTTCTGACTTTTGGGTCACAGAAATGTGATGTAATTTTCAAGCGATAGCTAAAGCTGCTGAACCCCCCCCCCCCCCTTCCCTTCTGTTTCCAGTTAGCTGACTTTGTCTCTGCTAATGACCAAAAATATTCAGCTGCAGCATTCAGATTACTGTTTCTTGGAACTTCTCAATGAATTTGAATTGCGTTTTGATGAATATTAGTTACTTCTTAAGTTTCATATATGAATATATGAAGATGAGATGGGGTTGAATGCATTTTCTGTTAATGGTTACTTTACTATTTTGCCTAGCAACTCGTCTCCGTGTTATGTTGTATTATAATTAATAATTGATGATAACTTTACTCACTGGTTGTATTGACCCTCTTGAGAGTAACCATTTGAAGATTTTGACATAATTTCTCCTTCTGATAATTCTACGCTTTTCACTCTTTCAGCCTTGTTCTTCTGTGCTTCTAACTAATGTTCTCTGGTTTCCTCAACAGAAATTAGAATTAGTTTCATAATTCTTATTTCTTATCCTCTCTGATGCTTGGACTAGTCATCCTCCCGTGCCGTCCCGGCGTCGACAAGACACCACCCCGGTGTGGACATGGGATATGGGTCCGACGCCGGGAGAAAATTTTGGAGATGGTCACTGTCTGGCGTTTCGGGATGTTCATCCAAAAATGGGACACGATTTCCTCCTAGAGTGTTGTTACGCGAATCCAAATGTTGCTTTTGGCATTCCACAATGAATATCTCCATTACTCTCTTTCGTAGAAGGGAAGTCAGGATTGGAGTTGAAAAGCCAATGGCAGAGAGTAGAAAGTACGACTTGGGGGGGGGGAGAGAGAGAGAGAGAGAGGAAGAGCAGAAATGGGTAACGACGAAGAAGATGGAAAAAAAAAAAAAGGAGTTTTTTATTTTTTAAAATACAATTCAGAATGAATATTTATTAACTTTAATTTAATGTTATTAAATCCCTGTTATCTACTCGCCGCCTCTAATCTTTCGTATCAAGACTCACTTTCCGATAACTATCTGTTATATATTTATTATTTATTTATTAAAAGTTCAAATGAATATTTATTAAAATTTTAATGCTATTAAAATCTCTTATTTAATAATTAATGTCTTGTTTATCTACCAACCAACCTCTTCAAGACTTATCTTTGCGATAACTATCTATTATATTTTTATTATTTATTTATTAATTTTCTAATCATTTCAATTCCAATTAATATTATATTTATAAAATGTATTCTTGCATGTAGGAATTGTTGTCACTGTTATATAATATTATATATTGGGTTAAAAAAAATTAGTAAATAAGTATACTAAAATGCTGGTATAGGTAATGCAGTATATATTTTAATTTATATAAAAAATAATTCTTCTCTCTTTCTCCTGATACTTATTAACTGTGTACTTGTATTTTTAAATTAAGAAGTCTTCCTATCAGACTTTTATATCCTTACCCGAATCCGAGTATCCGACTCCGTGCATCATAGCTTAATCTTCCTGTGTATCTTGACAATTTCTTTAAACATGGTATGCATTTTGTAGGTATTTTCACCTTATCTCAAATGGCTGTAATGGTGGCTTTGCATGGTTGTTATTGTCATCAAATAGAGTTGACAAGCCAAAAAAGGGCACTGCACAGTCTCAGTTTTTCAAACTCAGTTTCAGTTCAGAAATTATCCAAGATCAAAACGTCAATGCATGATGCACGAAAGTTCGTGGTGGAAATGCGACAGGCTGAACTGCCAACCTCGAAGCATGGTACAAATGGTAGAGCTGTTAAAATGGTTCCAGTAAATGAGCTTGTGAAAAGAAACAAAACATCAGCAAATAAAGTGGAGACAGTGAATGGATCAAAGCAAGCTATTAATGGAGCCAGTACAGTGAGAGGAGATTCTACCCCAGAGGTGACAAAGAAAATGACGTCTAAACAGTCTAAAGAACTTCCACCACTTGAGGAGCTAAAAGTTTTGCCTTCGGATGAAGGATTCAGTTGGGCCAATGAAAATTACAATTCCTGGCAGAGGTCTATAGATGTTTGGTCTTTTGTTCTCTCTTTACGAATTCGAGTTCTGCTGGACAATGCAAAATGGGCATACGTGGGAGGCTTCACAGAAGAAAAACTGGTTTGTTTTAAACAAATTTCTGTGGCCAAAATCTGTTCTACCATGTTAAAGTTTAGCATTTATCGTGAAGTATAGCTTAAATTCTTCATCCAATTCTTAGGCTAGAAGACCATTGTATCATTTCATTTTTCAGAATTTTCTCTGTATGTATTCTTCTAGCCTAAAGTCGTCTGACATGTCATTCAGAAAAGCAGACGGAAGAAAACTGCTGCATGGCTAAGGGAGCGTGTACTGCAGCTAGGTCCAACTTTCATTAAACTTGGACAGTTATCATCAACAAGGTCAGATCTATTTCCCCCTGAATTTGTGGATGAGCTTGCAAAATTGCAGGTATTCTTGTTAATCACTGTTTCCTCTTATTTTTCTCTCATTTGGAGGCATACTAATGCAGAAACCCCACCATTAGATCACTCGAACCCTATCATTCTAGAACTAGTTCCATCAGCATATAGTAATAAACTTCAAGGTTATAGTGTACTAATCTATGCAGTTGTTAATGTAACATTCTTCAGGATAAGGTCCCTGCCTTCTCGCCAAAGAAAGCAATAGGCTTTGTAGAGAGCGAATTGGGAGCTCCCATTAGTGTATTGTTCAAGGAGTTTGAAGATCGGCCAATTGCTGCTGCTAGTCTTGGTCAGGTGTTTTAATCATGCCCATGTATTCTCTGATACTTTGTTAGACTAAACTTCTTCCCTGTTACTATGCTGGTAGTTTTGTTATGATGACTCAGCAAAAATTGGATATTGCATAATAGTAGCTTTGCCATTTTTCTCTGTAGGTTAACATTTTTCTACTGATCTTGTAATGGTTTTTGTAAAATACATACAAAACTATATTAAAATTTAATTTTGTTTGATATGAATTTTGGTTGACCTTCTTTGTAGGTTCATCGTGCTATTCTTCATAATGGAGAAAAAGTGGTTGTCAAAGTTCAGAGGCCTGGTCTAAAGAGGCTTTTCGATATTGACTTGCGTAAGTTGTGATTTTTCCTTTGCAATATGATGATATTAGTCATTATCACCTTGGGATTGTGAACAAGTGGGTGTTGCAGTTATTATTCCCCAGTCTTTCCTGCTTTATACTTTAATCACACTTTGGTGCGGTTAATGTGATATGGATGTAAGATGAGGCGCTGTGAGTTTCTTTAATTTCTTTAAAAAAAAAAAAAAAGAGACACGAAAATATAATGGTGAAGTTTAATACAAACTGATCAAAGTTATCCATTAAATTATTTGTTGTTTAGATGATGTATAAATTATTGGGAGGTTTACTATAAGAAAAGAAACCACCATTCCCTTTTTCCCAGGCAACTTCAGGACAAGACTTTTTCTTTTTAATTTTTGGAATGATTCAAGACACACTAGTTTAATTTTTCATTTGCTTGACTGGTTTGGCAAGTTATTCCATGCCAAACAGGGCTCGAACATTTTGCCAGAAGTTAGCTATTGTTTGAAAAATCGGTCATTTTGTAGATAGTTAATAATCTGAATTGGAGGGTCTGACTTTGTGGCTGCTCCTGATTGCTCTGTTTGTAGCATTAAAGTTTGCTTCTTCTCTTCAGGTAACTTGAAACTGATTGCTGAGTATTTTCAGACAAGTGAAACCCTAGGTGGTCCTTCAAGAGACTGGATTGAAATATATGAAGAATGTGCAACGTGAGCGATAAGAATTTAAATTGATTGTTTTGAAATTACAGTAAAATCATAAGCTAATTCATGTTTAAGTTTTCATTAATGCCATTACTTGAGCTTTGCTAATAAAATTTTTGGCCTTTTTCTGTCTGTAATCTAGATAGTTTTGCACATGTTAATTTGCAGGATTTTGTACCAAGAAATTGATTATATAAATGAAGGGAAAAATGCTGATAGGTTCCGTCGAGATTTTCGAAATATAAAATGGGTCAGAGTACCTGTATGTTCCTTGCTGCAACAAATTCTTGTTATTGAACATTCAATAGTTTCGGTTTCTTCAAAATTGGAAAATCCAATTGACAACCCCTTGCCCCCTCCTCACCACCCGCCAACAGTATGCTACAAACGATGTTACACATCTTGCTTATTAGGGTGTGCTTGGAAGCAGAGGCATAAATTGGGTAGAAAAGTTTCAACTTCCACATTTTTCTACATTGAATTTTGATCTCATCCCACGTTGGAGATAAATGTATTTGTCAATGGCGGAACATAGATGGTGTCCCAGCCGCCTTATTCTTCTTTCATCTCGTTTATTGTTTTACAAAGCAAGTGTATGACAATTTTTGCTTCCACCACCTTCATCCCTACAAATCACACACTCTTTGGCGCAAGATTCTTTCCTTGACCACATCTTCGATTTCTTCTCTGTAGCTTGTTTATTGGGACTATACTGCATTAAAGGTGCTGACCTTGGAGTATGTACCAGGTTTTAGTCTTCAATACTCCATAGCATTGCCTTCTTTTCTCATTTTTCTCTATAATTTCTACCATACCTCTCTTCAAGTACGCCATTGAATTTAATGCAACAGAAGATCATAGTTTGACTTTACTTCTGGGACAGGCATCAAAATAAATCAAGTGGATACACTATCTTCGCGTGGATATGACCGTTTACGGATTTCATCGCGTGCTATTGAAGCATATCTGATTCAGGTTGACAACCTTGTTTCTCTAAGTGACAATTGATCATCCTAGATGTTGAATACCGAATTTTATGTTCCTTACAAATAATTGAGCACCCTGACTTCTTTTTCCCTACTTTTTCCATTGAAAAACAGTTAGTGATAACAATGGATAAAAACAGCTTATGAGTATGATTTATCAATTCCTTCTTGTGTTACAGATATTGAGAACAGGTTTCTTTCATGCTGACCCTCATCCTGGAAATCTTGCTATCGATGGGGATGAAGCAATTATATATTATGACTTTGGCATGATGGGAGAGATCAAAACTTTCACCCGTGAGAGGTTGCTTGAACTTTTCTATGCAGTCTATGAGAAGGATGCCAGAAAGGTCTATCTTTTGACTAAGCATTGGATCATTTAGAGTTTTGGAAAATGTCTTGCACTAACAGGCTGTTACTGGTTGATAACTTGTGCCTATTTTCCCTCTTTGCCTGCTAGTAAAATGGAGATGCTTAGGACGATACACTACCATTGAGAGCTTGATCATATGAAATTGAAATTTAATTAAGACTTCCAATTGCTGATTAGGAAATGAATACTTGCACTAAGATGTTGATACACATGTGATTGTCAACTTACATGCATTGTGATATTATGCAACAGTATAGATAGATGTGCAACATGTTATTTGCTGCATCTCTGTGTCCCCAATATGATATATTAAATTGTTTAGTTTCCCTAAATGAAATTTAGGCATGGATAACAGTATAATCGGGCTTTTGATATTAAAATCATATGTATCTAACAAGATAGATTGTAAAAGCAGCAACAATCCTCAGAAAAATGGAAATTCAAGTTGTTAGGATTAAAATATATCATTTTGGGGTCTCGTTCTGCATTTTCTTAGATCAACAAGCCACAATAATGCAGGTTACGCTTTGCCTTGTAGACCTTGGAGCACTCCAACCGACTGAAGACCTGTCATCAGTAAGAAAGTTAACAAGTTTTCTTTCTTTCTTTTTTTTTAATAAAATATTTTCAGTTTGCAATTTTACATTATAAATTTATAATATATGTATTCGACATTCAGGTGAGGAGATCTGTACAGTTTTTCTTGGACAATCTCTTAATCCAGACACCTGATCGGCAGCAGACATTTGCAGCAATTGGGGAGGTAAGTCAATGTGTAGACTCTGTTTATTTTGGTGGAAAATATCTTCTGTAAAAATATAGTTATAAACTAGTTAGATTGTGGAAAAAGGTCAATATGTTACATGTTAATGTAATGAGTTTGGTGAAAGACAACTTCCTTTTTGCCAAAAAGGAAGTTATTTTCCCTCACTACCATGGCTCTATGGATTCTGTCTTGGCTGCTCTGATCTCTATTATGGGTGATTATTTCTTGATTAATAATTGTAAACTTACTAGATAGAATTATTTTTTTACTTGGCTATTGCAATTTATCTCTATAGTAAGTTTTCAAATGATGGCTTCTTATGGCAGGATTTATTTGCAATAGCCCAAGATCAGCCATTACGTTTTCCATCTACACTCACCTTTGTTCTCAAGGCATTTTCTACAATTGAAGGTGTGCCTCCTTTCACTTCGATAAGAATCTATACTATCTAGTCTATACTATATCCACCTGCAAAGTTCACCTGGACATTTGTCACTTTGTGATGAAAATATTTCGTGCCTAAAATAAAAAACAATTCTCCTTGACTTCTAAATTGAAAAAGGAAAAATAGAAAAGAAAAGAAAAGGAATGCATGGTTCCAGGACCAGCCAATGATCATTTCATGCATAATGCTCAAGTAAATTTCTATGGAGTCTTCATTTAGAGTCAAAGTTATTACTCTGACTTTATTTTAAACCCACTTTTCTTCCATTTCCAGGACAAATTTTGATTACAATCACCATTTTTTTATGTTAAAGTTTTTTTTTAACAGTATTATTTTAAGTTTGTTATTATTTTAATATACAGTGATGGTAAGTTCCACACTAAGCTATTAAAATTTGACTATACACTATTGTAAAGAAAAAAAAATAACTCTTATGCAACTTATGGGCTGTATCATGTTATCTGACAACATCAACAACCGAGTCTTCCCATTAGATGGGGCGATCGTTCAATGCTATTCTGTTCTGTCAAAAACTAAGCAAAAGATGTCTGTGATCCATGTCATAGAAAATTCGACAAGTTTTACGTAGGTTGTTAATAACCTTACACAACTCCCTCCTTTATCCAGTCTCAGGGCTGTCTGTGTGAAAATATGACATTAAAATGCCACAAATGTGGAGTTATGCTATCTGACTAGTGCAAATATCTTCTTTCCTTTTCTCTTTATATTAGTGTCATGTTCTTCTGGCAGGCATAGGTTATACATTGACTCCAGATTTCTCATTTGCCAAGATTGCTGCACCATATGCTCAGGTTAATCTTGTCCATGACAGATTACCCAACTTTCATTGTGTTAGGTTATAGTTCTAATACTTTATTTTACACACAGGAACTTTTAGATATAAGGCAAAAGCATCACACTGCCCCACAACTTGTGGAGGAGATAAGAAAGCAAGCAGAAGAGGTACTACAATTTACCTTAAAACTCCCAGATAATTATTCTAAATAAAAGGAAATTCTTGTATAAATAATGCATGGATAATATTTGCATGTACTGGGGAACATTTCCAGGCAAGATCCCACACCATGTCAATGCCCTACAGAGTTCAAAAAATAGAGGAGTTTGTGCAGCAACTTGAAGCAGGGGATCTGAAACTTCGAGTCCGGGTTCTTGAGGTAAACAAGTTTTGCATTAAATATACTGATCTACTATCTCTTACTAATTAGAAGTAATTAAGTAATTATTTTGTGATCAAATTTTTAAATTTTGAATTCACAAATATGTTCTGCCAGTCTGAAAGAGCTGCCAGGAAAGCAACAGTACTACAAATGGCCACTATGTATACTGTACTAGGAGGGACTCTGCTAAATCTTGGTGTCACGATTAGCAGTCAAGGCAATGGAATCATTGCCAATGGATCTTTCATTGGTGCAGGTGACTTATTTGTGTGCTATTTTTTCATTTTCCCACCACATCTAACTTTGTCACGTTCAGGTTTGCTTCCAATTTGTTTGCATGGTTGATAGTTGTGGGCTGGTCGATGTGCAGGTTTTTTCATGACACTATTTTTCAGGTCTATGCAAAAGGTGAAGATGCTGGATAAATTTGAGAAAATGATGTAGTTCCTGCCCTGTTATCCAATTCTTTCAAATATATGATGTTGATATCCATATTTATGTTAGTTGAATAAAGAAATTCTTTTATAAATGTACCCTATACAAGTCTAACAGCAATAGGATATGGTAGAAATGAAACAGCCAGACAGACATCGTACTGTATATCTTCGAGAGAAAATATATATATGAAGAAATTTTCATTTCCACATTTAAACCCTACTAATAATTGAGACAGCTCCCAACAAAATGAAGCACGCATTATACTCCCAACAATTACGATCTTCTGGACCATGCATGGAGTCATTAAAACAGGTTGGTGTGTTAGTTTGTGGGCTTTAAAAGGTTGAAATTTTCATTTTTGGAGACTTTAAGAAATACAGGTTGTAACTGGCCCAACTTGCAGGCTTCAAAGGAAGTTTTCATTTTAAAGGCTCTAAAAGATGCAAGTTACAATTGACCCGATCTCTAAAAACTTACAAGTTTTGAAGAATTCAAATCTTTAGTTTGAAGGTCCTAAGAAATGTGGACAGTAATCAGCTTAATCTCCGAAAGCTAGTGGTTTATGCGGGATAGTTCACACACAAATCAGACCTGTGAAATATATATATATAATTTTTTTTATATTTATAAATTTTATATAGGCTAATATTTTTAATCCATATAAAATTATACTCTTATTTTTTTTATTTTTAATTATGTGTGACTGTTTTATAAATAGTTTATAGATAATATTTTTATTTTTTAGGTGTTTTATGATTTATATTTTATATAAATAATATTTTTAAGGCTATATATAGATTTAAAATATATTATGATTTATTTATAAATAAATATGTAATATTTTTTAATATTTTAATTTTTTATTGTTTAAAATAAAAAAAATTAAAATTAAAGAAAAATTATTGGTTAGTTTGAGTTCACAAAGACTGAATTAGGATTTCCATGTCAGAGCTCTATGCAAAAAAATAGATGAATTTAATCTGTGTGAGCTAGTCCATAAATTGATCCCGTTCGTCCTTTCCCGTAGTTTTGAGGAAATTACTAATTGGTATTTACGCAGCTTAGAAAAAAAAAAAAAAATACTTATTGGTGTTGAGCCTAATATGCGACATTGTCAATTTAACAGAATAGGAGTAACGGGATTGCTGCAACTTGACTAAAAAAGTTGAAACTGATGTCAATAATCAGAAGAACACACAACACGTCTAACAGGGCATAATTGTAAAATGAATAATTCTTCATACTCAAATTAAAAAGTTTGGTTATGAATATCTGATGCACAAACTAATTCAGTTTTGACAAGTCAGCAATAAATGACAAGTCAGCAGCTTGTTTATGGCACATTAACCAATAATTTTTATTTTTAACATTGCTTCTATATTTATGCTATTTTTTAATTGATCCCAATCTACCAAGACTCAATAAATTATATATCTAGTTTAAAAAACTTTATCAAGTATGCAAAAAAAAGTTAACATTATTAAGATATACCAAAAATTTTATTTATATAGGTAACTATGTCAAAAGATTTATTTATGATTTATTTATTTAATTATTTAATAAATTGAAAATTTTCATAGGTAAATCTGTAACAAATTGCATAAATAATAAATTTTCCTATTTAGATGTATATTATAGATTATTATGTATATTAATTTTATAATATTTTTTAGGTATAAATATTTAGTACATATCATCAATTTTAGATTTAAATCATATTAAACTATTTAAATATTAAATTATTTAAATTTATTAATATATAAAAATTACAATTACTTTCCTATATTAATTCTGTTTTACTTGATCAAATTTGTAGTAAGTTATCTAATTAAGTGTAAAAATAAATAAATAAAATTAACATTACTATAATATATATGTCCATCTTTCAAAGAATTATACGCACAATGAGTAACAATTGCATATTTACGTAGTTGACTAACTTTAGTTGACAATTTTTTTTATTATGAGGAATAATTCTTTTGTTAATAGAAATTAAAAATATATATTACATTTATTTTTTACAACAACAATATTAATTATATTAAATATTATATGCACATAGTTCAAAAAAATTATATATAAGAGTAATAATTGTATATTTATTTAGTTTTGTGCTTTAATTATAACTAATTTCTATTTTTTTACTTATTAGGAATAATTATTTTGTTAATAAAAATTAATAATTTGATTATATTCAATTTTTTGTGATAAAAAATCTTAATTACACCAATATTATTGTATTTTATATTACAATGTATCAAAGATTCCTTGTAGAAAAATGCATTCATTAATAATGTAATATTTTATAAATATTTTATATTATTTATAGGTATTTATTTTTATTAAGATTTGTACGTTAAATCAACTAGTAATTTTCTGTTAAATGATGAACATGTTTTTATAATCAAATTTGACTAAAATGGAATGCAATAATTAGTAACTACAATCATATTTAACAAAGAATTATTTATAAATATATCTAGTTTTAATTGCAAAATATGTTTGCTCTCCTCTTTTAATAATGTTATTATAATTTAAAGAGTGATTAATTTCTAATTTATTAATATTTTTAAAGTTTTTTAATAAGCAATGTTCTCCTATTCTTTCTTTTAAACGGGACCATATTTCTTCTTTAAAATTGTACAGTTAAACATTTTTATAATATTTTTAACTTTCAATATTTTAAGTTCATATATTTTTCAATATTTTTTTTAAAAATTTACAATTTCTTTTAGCCATTTATATATAACAATTGAAAAAAGAAATGGCTCCATCAAATTAAGGTCATCAGAAAATTTTGATATTTTTATTAAAAATTTTAATTTTTAATAAAAATAACTAAATACATTGAAAATTATAAGGAGAAGTTTAATATTCATATTTATTTTTCATAAAATCTATTTAAATTATTAATTAGGACTTGCCTTATTTATAATTTCAATAAAATTTATGGGAAAGAATAAATGTACCATATCAGCTTTTTTGACCTATTAAACTATCTTCCTTCAAAAAATTTCAGCCATTAAATCAAAACATAAGATAATTTAATATTATAATTTTAACATAAAATTATAGTATCAATAATTAAACCTTTAATTTAAGTATATTAAAATTGTCCTCGTAAAATAAGGCGAGTCACAACTGAAATTTGGTTCTTAATTGATGGATGACATGTTAGAAAGTCTGTTTCACTGCCACATTTTTAATAACGTACTTGAAAGGAAGGAAATAGAGAGGGGAAAGAGAGAGGGGGGACAGAAAAGATTATAAATTATTTTTTCTTATTTTTGAATTTTGCAAGAAATAATAGAAGAAAACAAGAATTTATATTAATCTTTTAAAATTTTTTATTCTTTAATATTTCATATTCCTTTAAACTAGTAACTATGAAAGGTTATTTACATAATTTATTATTTTAATTTTAATTTTTAATTTATATTTACATTATATTTTTAGAATTTAATTATCATTTTTATTTAAATAAAAAATATATTATTTATATTTTTAAAAGGTATATAATGCATAAAAATACATATTATAATTGTAATATTTTTTAATAAAAAATATAAAATTATATTTTTATTATTGATATTAATTAGACTTGACTATTGTGAACTATATTTATTTATCTATATACATCCATTTTTATTTTGGGTTATCCACATTAGTTTTAGAATAAATATAAGTTAGCTACTATTAGCCTTGTCAAATAAAAATCATATCAACTTATAATAATTTTTTCACAAATATTTTAAATAAGAGTTATAATAATATATATTCATTTACAATATCATTTTTACAAATAAATTTTTTGAAGAAAAAATTTGCAGAGAGAATTTTTTTTGAAAATTTGTTTAATTATAAAAAAATTACTAATAAATTAACTTTTTTAAAAAGGTAAAATTATAAAAATATATACTAATTATTTATATATTTTTATTTAGGGCTTTATTATTTTCTCTTATATAATTTTAGACATCCTAAGGACAAAAGAAATAACCCTTCATTCTCTTCATTTCCTTTTACCTCCGTTCTATCCCATTTTCTTCATTTTCTCTTATAACTCTCAAACATACTATTAACGAGAGGAAAGAAATGAAAATTTATAGCTAAATCTTCAAGACTTTTTACTCTCTAATATTTTGTATTATTTTAAATTGGAAAGTTTTGAAAATTACCTATTTAATTTACTATTTTAACCCTATTTTATTCATCAATTTATATTTGCATTTACATTTTCAATATTTCTCTATTATTTTCATTTAAATAAAAAATATTATTAAATTTTTGAAAGATATTTAACATATAAAAAATTACACATTATAATTGTAAAAAATTTTAATAAAAAATATGAAATTATCTTTATTATTATTAATAATAATTAAACTTGACAATTTTAACCTATATTTATTTATCTATATACTCATTTTTATTTTAACTTATCCATATTAATTCTAAAATAAATGCAAATTTAGTTATTATTAACCCTGTTAAATGAAAATCACGTTAGGTTAGCCTATGATATTTTTTTCACAAATCTTTCTTTAAAAAATATTATTATATATTCCCTTACCATATCATTTTTCATAAAAATTTCTTAAAGGAAAAACTAGGAGAAAGATTTTTTTTGAAAAAAAATAATTATAAAAAATTTATTGATAAATTAATTTCTTTAAAAGGGGTAAAATTATAAAAATATATACTAATTAATTATATATTTTTATGCAACCTTTCATTATATTGCTTTATATAATTTTAGATATCCAACCAGAAAAAGGGGGTAAAAAAACTTCATTTTCGTCCATTTCCTTCCCCTCCATTGTCTTCCCTTCCTCTCCCCTCCTAATTCTCAAATATATCATAAAACTGATACGATTCCATGCTAATTTCCATGAGTTCCTTGTCATAACTATTGAATTCAATATCTCTTAAAATCAATCAAAAGTAGGAACGCACCTTTTTCCAACATTAAGGAATGGAAGGATAATATGGGTTTTTCCTTCACTCAAATCAAGAAAAATGAACACTTCCGTCTATACGACCTAAGCATTTCTGCTGCTTCCACAGCTCTGATGGTCTCAAAGCTCTATCAACAGTAAAGATTACAGATAATGAACAAGAAATAACAATCAAAAGATAAATGAAAGCAGTCATAAGAAGAAAGTAATTCCAAATGAAAACATCGAACAAAGAAATGAATTTCTAAGATACACAAGAAATGTATTCCTAAGATACACATAAGCAGGTCAATTTTTTATCCTCCCTTCAATGCCTCCACCCTTTGAAACCAGTTGGAAGTCCTTCCATTGAGAAAGAAAAACAATGGTTGGTGAGAGCTGAATTTTACCCCCGGAAAAGAAAATTAAGGGGCACAGCCGCACGGGGAACAAAACTGTGATGAGATTGTTTAAAATTCATTAACTTAAAGTAGTAACAGCAGAAGTGCCTCCCAGACTCAAATTACTTTTAAATCTAGCCAATGATGGCAATACCTTAGCAAACCTTTGGCACAGTCAAAAGTCTGCGCCGCAAAGGAATAAATAGTTACTTCCTCAAGAGTAAAAAACATCTCATTAGCTGCAGACTGCATAGCCTGCCTCTTCCATTGGCTGTTTGAGGACACTGCACAACCAAGGTGTTGCTTCACAAAGCAGAAGAATGGAAACTGTTTCTACAAGAGTTATTGGCACAGAAAGCAGTCTTTATGTCATTTCCTTCAAATTGTTGGAGTCGTCTCCGTCAATTGTTTCTCCATCTATAAAGTAAATCAAGCTGGTGGATTTTGATAACCACCCAGAGTTTAACATGCAGTCAAAGATGTCAGTCAGTTTGTTTTCACCACCTCTTCTTTGAAAGGCACAAGCAATGGTGCCACACACAGTAATATTTAGCTGGAAGCCACAATGATCCATTTTTTTAAGCAAATTTAAATCCTCAGAAAATTGTTCGTTATTGCACAAGGCTAGTATGAGGCTGCTACAAGGATAAACCCTTCTCCAACATCTCATCCTTCAAACGTTGGGCTTCTATTAGGTTTCCTTTCTTACAATGAGCGTCAATGATCACACTATAGGTAACCTTATCTGGCTCAATTCCCCTAGTTAGCATCTCTTCAAACAGACAAAAAACCTCAGATCTATTTCCCATCATGTTGTAACCTTGCATTAATGATGTGTATGTGACCGCAGTTGGGCCCAGATTTTTGGTCTGCATCTCAATGAAGAGCTGTTTAGCTTTCTCCATTTCCTGATTCTTACAATGTTGATCAAGTAAAGTTGTGTAAGTGACATGATTAGGTAAGATCTGCTTTTCCGACATCTCTTCCAGTAACAGATAGGCTTCTTGCAGCTTTTTATTTCTGCAGAACCCATCAATCAATGTGTTGAAAGAGCGAGCAGAGGCTAATCCCGTATGCAGCATATCTTGAAGTAGATTCTGTGCTTTTTCTAATTCGCCCTCTTTGCAGCAGCCACTGAGAAGGGCATTGTAGATAAAACTATCAGGTTGGACACCCCTTTCAGGCATCTCATCCTTTAACCGAAAAGCCTCAGCCAGATTTCCAGATTTGCAGTAACCATCTATAATGGTTGCATACGTGACATTGTTAGGGGCCAAACCTTTATCCAGTAGGCTATCAAACAAGTTCTTAGCCTTTTCTAGTTCACCTGCCTTGCACAGCCCATAAATTAAGACATTGTAAGTAACAATGTTTGGATTTATACCTGTTGCACACATCTCTTTATGAAGTTGAAATGCTCTCCCCGTTTCACCTTGTTTACAGAAACCGCTAATGAGTGAATTGAAAGCAAAAACATCAGGAGACAACCCCTTCTCACAGAGTTCAGAAAAGATGGTTATAGCTTCTTCCATTTTTCCATTCCTTGAAAGACCGTTAATGAGTACACTGTATGTTTGGATATCAGGGAAGACACCTCTTTTGAGCATGTATCTAAATGCTGAGAATGCTTCTGTTAGATTTCCTGCTTTGCAGTGACCATCAATAATCAGTGAGTAGATTCCATCATCAGGCATCACCCCACAATCTATCATATCATTGAAAATCCTATCAGCCATCTGCATGTTACCCGACTTGCTGAATGAATGGATAAAAGCTCCATATGTATATACATTAGGCTTTAATCCACTATCCAACATTTCATCCAAAAATGTCCTAGCTTCTTCCAGCTTCTGAGCCTTACACAGTCCTATTATAAGAGAATTGTAGCAAAATACATCAGGCACAAGCCCTTGGTCTCTTATCCTTGCCAGTATCCTTCTTACTTCTTTATGTCTTCCTTCCTTAGCATTGGCTGAAATAAGAGTTGTAAAGATAATGACATTAGGTCTCAAGCCCATTTCAACCATTTCCTCCAGGAATCTCTCAGCCTGGGAGATATTACCAGAACGGCACAGCCAATTAATAATTACACTGTAAGTTACCACTGTTGGAGCCAACCCTTCCTTCTTCATCTCATCAAGTAACTCAAAAGCAGTAGCCATCTCACCCTTTCGGCAATAACCCTCAATCAAGGAATTATAAGTTCTGGAATTCAACTTAATCCCTGAACTTTTTACCTCATCAAGAAGTTCCCTTGCCTTCTCCATTTCGCCAGTCTTGCACAGCCCATTGAGAAGTGTGTTATATATTGCCACATCAACAGGCAGACCATGAGCAAACATTTCTTCCTTCACTTTAAATGCCTCATCCAAATTTCCTTGTTTCACAAACCCATCAATGAGAGAATTGTAAGCAACAAAATCTGGCTTTAATCCTACATCAATCATTTCAGATAAAATCAGTTTTGCTTCTGCCAAACGCTTTTCAATGCAACAGCCATTGATAAGAGTTACGTAAGTATAATTATCAGGGACCAAGCCGTTCTTAATCATATCCTTTTTCATCTCTATTGCCTCATCAAGAAGCCCTGATTTACAAAAACCATCTATAACCACATTATAATTCACTACGGTTGGTCTGCAACCCTTTTCCCCCATTTCTGCAAGTACCTTTTTTGCGTCTCGAACATTACCCGCCTTGAAGTGAGCATTAATTATGGATGAATAAGTATAAGCATCAAAAGTTAGATTCATATCTGACATTCTTTGACAAACTTTCCAAAACAAATCCACCTTGCCAGCTTTTAACAAATCTCTCAGCAATGAATTAGCACCCAACAAACTAGGCACAAATTTCAACTTTTCTGACTCCAATACCACATGCACAGCCTCATTCAACAAACCCAACTTCCTATATTTATCAATAAACATATCAAAAACCACTGCGCTGGAAGACTTGTAATTTGCAGCATGATAGGTACCAATAGAACCCAAAACATCAAATGGGTTCTTAAAAGTTTTTACCATACGTTCAACAATATCAGAAGCAGGCCCATATAATTTAGAACTACAAAGGGTGAAAACAAGAACAGAGAAGGTATCTAAATCGTAATTAATACCCATTTTTTTTTCTGACCAAAGGAAGAATCTGAGGAGACGCCGAGGATCAACCTTGCGATTTTGGTCGATAACGCTTCGCATTACATGCGGGTTTAACTTGTTGAGGATGTGAGGTGAGTCAATTTGCAGAAGCCAGTTGTTGCGGCTAAGAATCGCGGTGATTTCTTGCACAGTGTCCTGCGATTGTGCGGTGGTGCAATAGCTCACTGCTCTCAGAGGAATACATTCGCGTTTCGTGAGGAGATTCCGGCTCGTGTGAATGATTCTCCACATCTTGCCGTGCCTCGGAACGGAGAAGAATCAGAGATTTACCCTGCATCAAACGAAAGGGATGACCTCGGGGGAGTGTCAAGTTACCGCCTTCTTTGGTCTGGGAACAAAACTATTTTAAAAAATAATTTTTATTTTTAAATAAAAATTTTTGTTTGATAAATTCTTTTTGAAATTTACTTTTAAAATTTATTTTTGAAATTTTTATTTTGAAAAAAAATAAGAATAAGTTTTGGATATATTCTGAATTTTTTATCTTTGATAATAGTTTTATAATTAAATAAAATTTTTACTTATTTACTTTACTAAGCATCATTTATTGATTTTTTTTAAATTCAAAAATAATTTTTAGAAAATAAAAAATAGTTTTTAAAAATAATTTTAAAAAATAAAAAATAAAAATATATCTAAATACACTCAAAGGTTCCCACTATAATCTTCTAAAATTGATTTCATTTCATTCCAACAAAAATAATTTTAATTTAAGTACAAATAAATTTTATTATTTGATAATTTTATTAAAAATAATAATTTTAGTTCATTTCTAAATAATTTTTATGTACAATATATTAAAAAATTCATAAAATTTAATTAAAAATATTTTTTAATATATTATGATAAATACAATATTAGTAATGAGAAAAAAATTTATATAATATGTGTTTTAGGCCAAGTAAAATGAATTAGTGAAATCCTTGTTAAATTTGATAAATTTTATAATGATACAAGTATAATTAAAATAGAAATTATAAATAAAATTAACTTTTTTCACTTAAAGCTAAATATCATTCTAAAAAAAATTATTTGAAAATAAAATAAAATATTATTTTTAGATATGTTAATAAGGGAGACTTCTTTTTTAAATACACCTTATAAGGTTTTACTAAATGAGAAATTACCACTTAAGCTTGAAAAACCTAAAATATATACTCTTAATTTTTTTTTAAATTACAAATTACTTTCTTAAAGTTTGAAGAAAATTAAGAAAATATAATATTTGTTATGATATCCTTAGAGTTTTAAAATTTATAATGATATAATAAGTTCTAAAATTATTAAATTAAAATTATTTGATCACAATTGCTCATTTTTTAACAAATGTAATCAAATAATTTCAATTTAATGGTTTTTTGTAATTGTCACGTTAATTTGAATTTTGAACTTTTAAAACACCATAGTATTTACTTGAAAGTATTACTTGACTGTTAATTTCAATTATAAACTAGCAATAGTACATATGTTGTCTTATGAAGCACAAAATCTACACTAAACTTATTATTATTTCTAATCATTCTTCAAAAAATTTAGGAAAAATTGCCT
The DNA here is from genome assembly GCA_020226215.1 of Sindora glabra. Taxonomy (NCBI): domain Eukaryota; kingdom Viridiplantae; phylum Streptophyta; class Magnoliopsida; order Fabales; family Fabaceae; genus Sindora; species Sindora glabra. The sequence continues at coordinate 12,804,912 of CM035230.1, read as the reverse complement.
TTTATTCACCATTGATTTTGTTTTTTTCTATTTAATCTTTGTTGCAATTTACTTTTATATACTTTTAATTATTAATATTTTATCCAATTATATTATTTTCCATCTAAAATTGTTACAACCATGACTAAAATGTTTTATTTGAAATTAGTTAATTAATTATAATTAGGATATGCAGAAAAAAAAAACTATTATTTAAAATGATTGATAAATGAGTAAGTGAAAATGTTTCAAAGTTAAATTTGATTAAAAATTAAGTGTTTAGGTATAGGAAAGATCTAGTGGACATTTTTCATGTTGCTCTTAAGGTTTTTAATCCCTTATTTTGCTAACTTCAACCTTCCATATTCATTTTCTCTTTAAGAAAAACCCACAACTCCTCTTCCTTTCCTCCTCATTACAAGAAGAAAGGGCAATCTACTCCCTTAATTTTTTATCCTCTTCAATCCAAATAAGGTAAAGTTTCATAAAGAAATCCTTCTACTTCCTCTTTAGATTTTAAGTGATCAAGGATTTTTAGCTCAAATGGAATTTTGGTGCCCTAAACTCAAATTCTTGATTATGGATGTTCAAGAATAAGCTAATCCCTATTTCTACTACCTATTATGTCCTCCATTAACAATGAGTAAATATTCTATTCACGTTAGTAAAATTTTGAATGATTTAGTTTGGTTGCAATTAGGTTTTCTTTGCATTTATATAATTTTAGGAAGAATAACTTACGATGATGTTTGATATAAAATTATTTTTGGATCTAATGTATATAAGTTGTTTCTATGATTTTTTTTTTATGGTTGGATTGAGTATTATTGCATGAAGGATGAGTTTTAGGCAAATTCTCACATATGAATAGTAAAAATTTTGCAAAAATTCGAAGGCATTCTTGACATAATCAATTATAAGGTCTTTACTTGGTTGTAATTAATTACATAATAGATTACAAATATTTTACTTGATAACAATTGATTGTGTAATAGATTATGAAAGTTCTCTTTAGTCATAATTGTTTATATAATTGATTTATGAGGGTTCACCTTATCCATAATTGATTACGTAATAGATTATAAGAGTTGGGAGTTATCTCCTCTTGACATAATCGATTAGGTCATTAATTACACTATGGTTTTTTTTTTTTTAGTTTTACACATTTTAAGGATTCTAGAAGCACTCACTAATTCATTTTATAATTTTAGTATTAGTATGTTTACCCTTATTAAAAAATATATGAGTATTATGAGGTTATGCAAAAAGGCTAATGATTTTGAAATTTATTAATTGTCCTTATGGAGTGATATTTAAATAAAAAAGCTTATCAATGTTATTTGCACATGAGATATGGAATGGGGGAGAAATTGATGTATCATGCAATTTATTTCCTAGATTTGGCTAATTGCTTGTAAAGGATTAGGATGACTTACAAGCACAAGGATAAGCTTGTAAAGGATAAGAATAAAAGGAGTAGAAGTGTAAATAGGTTAGACCAAGATAGGTCATATCCTAAATAGGTCAAGTTTATTCTTTTAATTATTGGTTTAAACTTAGCTTATTAACCTATATAAGACTAAAATTTAAATTCAAGCTGACCTATTAAAGAGTTTAACTTAGCCTATTAGTATATTTAAAAGCCTACTTGTATAAATAGGCTTTCAAATTTTCTAATAGACTAAATCCTTTCTAAGACTCAAAATTGTCTAATGGTCTAATTAGACCTATATACATAAATACATATATATAAATATTAAAATATTTATATTATTTGTATGTATAATATATATTATAATATTTATAAATATATTAATAGTTAAATAAGTTAATCTAATAAGTCTACAAATCAAGTCTAAAGAAAAAAGGTCTGGTCTATTTATCTAAATAGGTCAATTTATTAATCTTAGCCTGATTTATTTAGATAAATAGGCTATGTTAAACTAGGTCTTAAGTAGGCTAAGTCATAGGCCTTTAATAGGTCGTTTGACCTAATTGCACCCCTAAAAAGAAATCATAATAAGATTTTTTTAATTTTATATTTATTATTTAATATTGGATGTTATATCTATATTGTGAGGAATTTAGTTTATATTCAAATTAATATGCTAGTTGAGGCTTTTGCTTATATATAGAAATTATTATTGTTTTAGAATTGAAAATGAAATGCTAGTTAAGGCATTTACTTACATTTGATATACATATATATATATATATATATATATATATATATATATATATATATATATATATATATATATATATATATATATATATATATATATACATACATACATACATACATACATACATACATACATACATACATACATACATACATACATACATACATACATATATATATATATATATATATATATATATGTATGTATGTATGTATGTATGTATGTATGTATGTATGTATGTATGTATGTATGTATGTATGTATGTATGTGTGTGTGTGTGTGTGTATGTAGGTATGTATGAACGTATATTGTGCTATAAATGAGATCTAGTGATGTTAAGGAGATTATACACATATTATGGTATTATGCATCAAATTTGCGTGCTTATTTGTGAGCGAAAAAGGTAGATCCTAAAGGGACAAGGATGAGCTTGTAAGAAATAAAGATGAAAGGAGTCAAAAAGATATTTAAATTCTATTATCTATTTAATTTCTTGCAATGCTCATTAGGTAAAGTTTTTTGTAATGAAATGATAAGCCAACAAGTAAAAGAACCTTATTAGGATTAATTTGTATATGTAAACTAACTCTTGTCTATAAGGTACAATAAACTCTTTTGTATGTTTCATTTTTTCTTCCCCACTAAGTTATATGAATATGCTTTATTTCTTTGATAGAATATGGTTAGTTTTCATTTGGTTTAATTATAAGGTGTAAATAGATACAACTTTAATTTTTATTTCTCTTCTGATTGGTTACTCACTAAATTCCTTGGAACTCACTTTCTTTTCTTTTATGGGAAACTTTCCTTTTAGGTACTCAGTTGTTAGAAGTATGCCTAATTTCAATGTTCAGATAAGCCTTAGGATAGTTAAGTTAGTTACTTATGAGTACAAATAGTTACATGAAAGATTGTATTTTATTTATAAATAATTTTGACATTTACACCTCCTTGAAGGAGGTACATCATTGCATAGATTATTGTATTAATTAGGTGTTAGTAAAGCATATAGGTAGATGGTTATAGCAACTTCCTATATTAGTCATGTATCCAAGGATAGGTCATGAAAAAATTTAACAGAAACCTCATATGTATTATATATGATCTTTACTTCCTTAAAATTCAACTTAATTTGATGTCATTCAAAACTAATTTACTAGTACAATATCCTATTTGGCACCCTCTATTTAGCAATGGACTAAATTACAGAAGATAAATCTCAGATGGAATTAGAATTTTTTTTAAGCAATTTGATTCTAAGTAAAAGTTAAATTAAGTTAAAATTTAGGATAGTAAAGAATATATGCAATGTATATCAATTTTCTACTAAATTTTGGATGGAAAATGGTTTAAATGGGTAAAGTGTTAATAATTAAAAACATGAGTAGGTGAATTGCAACACATAAAACTACAAATGGGTTAAGTGAAAGAAGGAGAAACCACAAGTAGATATAGCATAATTTTCCTTAAAACTTATATAAGTTTTATAAAATAACACATTAATTCAAATTTCATATTTTATAGGTAAATAAACATGTTTCTCAATAAAACATGTGCATCACATTTATTTATTAAAGGTTAAAATTATTAATAAAATTAAGCTCTTTATATATAAGCTTAAAAATGTAATGTAAATTTTTTATATTTGAGAATGTAATTTATCACTCAATATTTCTATTTTTTTTAGATTTTGTAACTATTTATAAAAATGACAATTGAATTGCCATGTAACTAATAAGTTAAGAAATCTTCTCTCTATTGAAGAGCTCTCATTGTCCTAAACAGTTCATATGTCTTGTTTAGGCTTGATCATTCTCTCTTGTTTATGTCTATCGATGTTCCTCGAAATGAACCTTGCCACTAGCAATTCTTGAATTAACTTTCTACCATTTACTTTCTTAGGGAACACCTAATGTGTTATATACAAAAGGCATTATCTAAACCTAAATAAACATACCATATTCTATATACCTATTTAAGTATTTGCAAAGGCAATATTACAAACCCATGCTAAATATATTTGGTTGTTAATAGTCCTACTTATCTATTCATAACTAATAAACTATTATCGAAAGTCAATCTACCCTTATACATGCAATATTCCAATTACATTTCATAAGAAAAGTCACCACTAGCAAACTTAATCACCTTTAACAAAGCCATCATAGATAAAATTTCTCATCCTACCATATTTGTAACCTACTACAAAACCTCAAGAACTCTTAATCACCATAAATGCATATCGCACATGGTTTAGTACATATTGACAAGAGTTCCATTTCACATTATTGATCCATGAGGATGGCAATGTACTGTAGCAAACACAAATATGGGTAATACAACTCCTGTTTCAAGAGTTGGATCCAATTCAAATTTATTTAAAGCAGCACTACATTAAAGAAGGGTACTAATAAGTTGTGGAGGTCCCACTTCTTGACATCTCTATCTATATTGAAGGAGTTATCAATGTTCCATTGTTTGTTAATAATGTACCCCTTAACCTAGTAATATTGGTTCTTGACTTGCTTGATACTCTTTTAGTGTTAACAAATACCTTACTTACATAATAAATACCAATGCCTATTTCTCTAACATCGGCACCACTTACACCATCAATGCCCCTATACCTCCAGCCTCTACACCAATATCATTTGTGGTACACACTCTATTTTATATCCTATAATTTGAGGTCCTTTCTGAGTATATTTCATATATTGAGGACCAAGGTTCTGATATAAGATTTTATTCTAAGGTTTCAGTGAATAGCTAGGTCAATAACTATCATTTAGGTTATTTTGGATTTATAATTATTTGCATGTATTGTCACTAACTTGTTGTAATAATAGTATAATTATTTTGATAGAAAAGTTATGGTAAGGCTCTAATACCTTATTTGTATAAAGGATACATATGTTTAATTATGTTATTGTATATATGATGTATATTATTACATGTCTCATCTATTTTCTTTCACATTTATTTTAATTTAAGGTTTTGTGAAACAAAAATAAAGGATCCCTTAGTATTTTTCCAAGAAAATACAAGAAAAGGGTTTTTATTAAAATCAAAGTAAACAAATATCTTTTCTAAATATTTTCTTAAATATGTAAAGTGTGATTATTTTATTCATATTCTTGTATTTTAAAAAAGGTATGTTATTTCTAAAATATTTTATAAATAGGATCATCTGATTTCTAAATTTTTTTAACCTAGTCCTATTATATTATATTAGTTTCATGGTTAGAGCTTTTGAAGTAGATATATTACTTAATTTTGAAATAGTTATCTTCAAAATTACCTTTCCAGTTTCTTGAAGAATTTTCAAAAAAATGTTATTCAAACAAGTTCATAAATCTATTTTTAAGAAAAAGCCTACTATATTTCTGTCTACTAAATTATCTCTTATTGAAAATAGTTTTCTATAAAATTGATTTTTTAAAATCCTAATGGAAGAATAGTAACTACTTTTTGATAAAAAGATATTTTTATTGAAATCACTTTACTATTATTTCATATTTTTTGAATTCATTATATGTTTTAACTACTTCCTAATCAAAAAAATATACTTCTATTGTTTTGACTTGGATTTTAACTCAAGGAAATTTATTGTATATCTAATTTCAAATTTTTTTTTAGAAAAAAATATATTTAACTTCTATTTTCTAAAAGAAAATTTTTATTTAATACTATTTACCAAAAGATAAAGCTCTAATTATTAATTTTACTTACTATTTTCATAACAAGGTATTTAAATGATTGAACCTCATTAATTGCAAAAAATTATTTTTTAATTTAATAGTACATATACAAAGTTATAAAAAAATTAGTAATTTTTTTAACCTTGTATTTTTGTACCATGCATATTTTTAGGAAAATAGTTAATTTTATAAATTAGTTTAGTTAAGAAAGGCTTGTAAAGGTGTTTACTTGATATTTTTATGCTAGTTATAATGATCCAAAAATTAGGTCATAATAGGATTGGTGATTTAATGATTGCATTAGGATGCTCAATTTATGGGATAAATAGTATTTATCGCATTGGAAAATCTATAGATTTCTAGAAGAATAGTTAGTCATTCTACCTAAAATAGCTAACCATTGTTTTGGTAATTTAAACAGAGGAAGGCCAAGTAGTGAATGATTGGTTATTTTATGACAATGGTCAAGTATTTGCACATTGGAAGGACTTCATGTTAGGAGTGAATGCCTAACCATTAGTCTGGTGATAGCTAACCATTACCTACCTTATTTCATAAGTTACTATGTCTCGTTAAATTATTAAATTGAATTGGATAAAGAAATGATATGATAGTGTGATATGTGTGTGTATTTAACTTATTAGATGATAACCATTGAGTAATGAAATAGTGCTTAAGTTTATTAAGATGTGTATTCATTGCATGTATGTTTGTATACCTATCTATACATAATGATTAAGAGTAAAATATGGCTTTTATTATTATTGAAGGATTGTTAATGATGCTTATGATTGAGGTTATGCAATTAAGATATGGTAATTCTACTATATGATGTTATTATTATGATCAAGAATTAATTGCTATTATAACTTTAAAATGAACAGAATTGTTTAGCAATGTAAAAAGGCATAGAAAATGATAAATTGTGAAATGTTTTGTACATATGAGATCATTAAGATTAAAATGTTCTGAATTGTGACATGTTTATTATGATCCATGATAAGGGAAATGGCTTATGACAGGCATTGTATCACCTCAATCCAAGAACTAGAGGTTAAATTTTTTTTTCTAAACTTATTACAAACTTTTCATAATTTCCACCTTACAAAATGGTACAAAACAATAGCTAAGTAATCTTACATTGTTCGAGCATCCTTTATCCATTATGGTGGTAACCTAAAATAACAAACAACAATAAGATAGGCCATAAAGATTTAGTAAGACTTCATATAAACTATATTATGATTTTATTCAATTGGTGTCTTCTCTTCTTTTGATCTCTTATCATTTCCACTTTAATCTTATACTGATCATTTTCATAGGTCTCAAAACATTTCATGATAATAATCTTTTATTATCTTTTTTACATCACTTACACCTTTCATAGAGGGTACTTGTCAAATGAGATGTTAATGATCTCAATGTTACTTTTACAACCTACTTTGCTTTTTAGCACTTACTTGTACTTCTATTACATTACTCTCTATCATTATGTGTTGCCACCTATGTTTCTATTTTAGGTGATATATTTCAAACTAACATTAAGCTTTAGCCATTTGTATATGTCTTCTACTAATTTTCATGAATCACATATAAAATCTATATATGAGCATTAAGTTATTCATATCACTTTATCAGTAATGAAAGAATAGATAATAAGTCATAATATAACTCATAAGCATGGATAGGATACAAATATTATCATGTATGATTCATAAGCATATGACATGCAATGAAGTACACAACATAGATATTATAATGTGATATCACACATTCTATCCTCATAACTACATTACCAACCTCCCATCCTTGACAATTAAATATTCTTCTTTATAACCATATTGCCAGCCTCCCATCGCTAGGAACTAAGTTTCTCACATTCATATAAGTTTGCAATGATGCCAAAAAATATAATATCATAATTTCCATTTTTATAACCATATTGTTAGCTTCCTATCGTTGATAACCAAATATCCATCCTTATTGCTTTACAAATACTAACAACCATTTTTTTGTATTTATATAGTGCATTTATATCACATCATGAATTTTGCCATAATAAGCTATCATATCATGTCACATTTCATCTCATCATGCTAAGGGATGCATCCATGAATAATTAAATTTAATATCAAATTTCATAGTTTGCAACATACATGCATATGGAATGCAAAAAATCGTGTACACATTTATCATAATTCATAACATTACATCTGATCCACATGTTCATTACTTATACAATATTCCATAGGATATGGAAATCTTTAATGCATATGTACCTTCGGCACAAATGTATACACTTTTTCCATATTCATATATAATTTATCATGATCATCACAAGACATTATCATTCACAAACCATATATGATTTATACAAGATATCATAAGTAATCAGGTTCTTATATTTTTTATTGCATTTCCAATGTATACTTATTTTGAATTTTCATCCTTATCATATACATATATTCATACATGTTTGTATATAAAAATGTTAGGTACGTACCATTTTACTTTATTGATGTATGCTCTAATAGCTAATTATAGGATAATTATATTTACATTAATATATTATGTTTGTTTCTTCATAAAGACATTTCAATTACTATGTTTAATGTTATATCTACGTAATATAAGTAAATATATTAATTGTCCTTAAAATAGTATATATTATTCCTAAAACATCCTTAGTTAAGTATTATTGTGAACTAAGATAATAATAATACATTAAAACTATTATACATTTTAGTTAATGACAATGATAATGGATATGAGATATTAAGTTTACTTATAGGTTCTTGTTAAAGAATAAATATATTGGACTAACCTGCTATGAGAATGCTCCATGAATTGCTATATGAGTATCATAAATAATTCTTATAGTGACAATAATATAAGTGGTTCTTTAACTTAAAATCATTGTAGTATCCTACATGAGGAGTTAGGTACTTTAATGCTATATAATGTCACTTACAATATAAAGTTGGCCTAAAAGATGGTGGTTAGGTATATTATGAATCATATGGAGGGATATGAGTGATCTAGATAAAATTTTATCCCTTTTATGTAGAAGATATCTATGAACCCCTTGATTAAGTAAGGTTATAAAATACATGGTTGTGCTTAAATGAATCAATATTAAATGAATCGATATGTGATATTGATTCATTTATTTTAATTAGTCTACTTAATAATTAAGAAATATAGGTTGAATTATGAAAGGATGACACATTCCATATTTCAAGTTCAATTTGGATATCTGGGACTAAAAGAACTAAAATATATAAGATATTAGTTATAGAAAAATTATGTCAAATTGTTAATATTTTCGCTCCTTAAGTGGCAGTAATATATTACTAGATATCACTTACTATCTGTGATACTAAAATAGGATTTTAAAATCACTATTAATGTAATAAAAACTTACACAAGAAGCGTGTCAAATATTAGGATTATAATGTAATTAAGAACTTTTAATCAAATTAAGGCTCCTAATTAAGATAGACCTAATATGATTGGATTTCACTAAATAATAACAAAATATAATTAAGTTATACTTATAGGACATTAAATATGGATTGATTATTAACTAATCATATGTAGGTTTGGTCAATAATTAAAGTTCAATTATCTCCTTTTTTAAGGTCCGTTTCGTGCAATAAATAAGTTAACTTATAACTTATTAACCTGGTTTATAAGTTATAAGTTAACCTCTGGAAGTGTTTCTCGCACTAGCTTATAGTTACGTAGAATAGTTTATAAGTTCTGATTTAATATGTTACCTAAAATAGCTTATAACTTATAAATTATTAATTTTTTTAAATTTTTTCCAAATCTTTCCTTATTCTTTTTATTAATTTGCAACTTATACCATTTGTAATATAAATCTAAATAATTTTTATAAAATATAATTAATTTAATTTTAAAGTAATTATATCCAAATTTTAAATTATAAATATATAAATATATATGTAAATAAATTATATCATAAAATATAATTAATTATATTTTAAGTAATTATAATTTTATAATAAATAATAAAATAAAAATTATATAAGTAAATAAATATATATATGTTTATAAAATATAATTAATTAAATATTAAATATTATACTTTTATGTTAAATTTTTTAATTACCTTAATATAATTTAATTTTTAAATAAATATAAATTATTTTAATTATATATCTATTTTTATTAATATGTCCTTTTATGTTATTTTATAATTTTAACTAGTTTAACAGTTAATCTTGCGAAATACTTTAGTTAACTTATCAACTATCAACTATCATTTAACTTATCAGTTACTAAGTAATTTATTAATTATTAGGCTTCATTTTACGCAAATAACTGATAAATTAGTTAGTAGTTGATAAATTAACTAATAACTTATAACTGATAGCTGATAAGTTAACTAAAGTATTTTATAAAATTAACTGTTGAATTAGTTGAAATTATAAAATGACATAAAATAACAAATTAATAAAAATATATATATAATTAAAATAATTTATATTTATTTAAAATTAAATTATATTAATATAATTAAAAAGTATAAAATAAAAGTATAATTTTTAATATTTAATTAATTATATTTTATAAACTTATGTATTTATTTATTTATATAAATTTTATTTTATTATTTATTATAAAATTATAATAACTTAAAATATAATTAATTATATTTTATAAAAATTATTTAAACTTATATTACAAAAGGTATAGGTTGTAAATTAATAAAAAGAATAAAGATAAATATGAAAAGAATTTAAAAAAATAGTAGCTTATAAGTTATAAGTTACTGTAAGTAACTTATTAAATCAGAATTTATAAGTTACTTGGAGTAACTTATAAGTTAGTGCGAGAAATATTTTTAAAGGCTAACTTATAATTTATTACTTATAGTAAACTTATAACTTATTAATTAGGTCAATAAGTTATAAGTTAACTTATTTGTTGTACGAAACGAAACCTTAATATAGTTCTAACTAGAGATCAAAAAGAGATTTTATTTATGAGATAAAATATATTAGTCAAATAATAATATCTAACTAATATCAATTAAATCTTTTAAAAAGAATTATTTGATTGAGACTTAATCTTTTAAGAAAAGAGAAATATTTGGCCGAAATATCAATCTCTTAAAAGGAAATATTTGACCAAGATATTAATCATATGATTTGATAAATGCTTTGGCCAAGATTAAAAAAAAAAACCTATGATTATCATTTATAAGATGGAGAAAGTACCATGGGTTGATTGAGAGTGTGATCCAAAATCGAAAAAATCCAACAACTAATACTGCACTGATAGAAAGAGAAAGAAAGTGATTCCTTTTGATTAAGTCGAAGTATTGGACTACTTGCATAGATATTGTAAAGACATTACTCTTAAGGATAATGTTTGTAATCTGCTATTCTAGCTTGTGCGTTTGTGATGAAATTTGATTGTGATCAAACATTGATCAAGTGTTCAAGAACAAATTGTTCGTATGTTGTTGATCAATTCGAACACTCATTAGGAAGCAGAAGCAGATTGTTTCTATAGCAAGTATCTTTTACGAAACTAGGTAAAACACTAATACTAACTTATCTTTCTTTCACTTGAATTTTTAATGGTTTTTAGAGTAAAATTTTAAAATTTTTCGCTATGTTATTTAATTTAAAGTCACCTATAAAATCATAAATCAAATTACATATTTTATTTAATTCTATATATATGAGATGTACAAATGAATTGATTTTTCTTTATTAAAAAATTGGAATCACGCAAAATGATGATTTCACGTGAATCCATAGGTTGCTTTCAACGTTTCTGTAAATATAATTTATGTTACAGCCAAGATTTTTGTACCTTACCTCATTGTCCAGGGTTAATTAACTCTAGTCAGCGAGTTTGAAAATGACTGCCAGTTGCCAAAAACGGTTTTTTCTTAAGAATAGAGTATTGAGTTAAGATATTTCAATTTACTCCTTTAAATATTTTTATTTACAGTTCCTATTTTGCTATTTTCCTTTTCACTTTTCAAGCATTAGGAAATTTTAGAACCTCTGCTTGGGTTTACCTAGTTACTGTTTCTGCATCGCCTCCGCTATTATCCAATCTCCAGCATCCTCCTGGGTGGCAACTAGCATTGGCCAAAAATATGTGTGACTCCTCTACTAATAGCTTTTGGATCAATTTCTTCATTTTTGGCAACTCCAACAACCATTGCACATTCTTTTTCCATTGCTGGCTCTGTGCCGTTTCCTCATCTATCATTGCCCCCTCCATTACTCTTTCTACACAGTCTTTGCTCCTTTTATGAGGAACCTTTGGCCTCCAAATCGAACCTTTGTTGAATAAAGTTGCCTTTTTGTTAAGCTTGTTGTCATCGTTTGGCCATCCGAAGTCTTGTTTAGAAGTGAAGCCTTTTCCCATTACAATTAATGACATTATTAGCCAAAAAAAATCAATGACATCTATATCTAAATAAGTTTACCCTTTTTTTCACTTAATCTTTTTAGATTTATTTATTTTTATCTGCTATCTTTAGGGCGTGCGCGATATTTCACCTTAACAGCCCACTTGCATTTATTATAATTTAATTTTAATTCATTTGAATCTAATTCTTTTGATTTAATTTGTTTTTTCTTTTTGAGTTTTGCGGCAACAATCCTCATTAATCTAGTAGTAAAGAAAGAAGTATTTAGATATATTTTTATTTTTGTATTTTTAAAAATTATTTTTGAATTGAAAAAAATAAAGAATAGAGGGTGATTAATATTATAAATAAGAAAATATTTTATTTAATAACAAAATTGACATCCAAAACAAAAAAAATATGTTCAAGAATAACTAAAAATTATTTTTTTAAAATTACACATTTAGAGAACAATTTTTAAAAATAAATTTTAAAAATAGAATGTCAAATAATTTTTTTATTTTAAAAATAAAAAAACAAAAAATTATTTTTAAAAATAGAAAATAAATAGACCCAAAGTTTTCTCCTTTCACAATTAGCTACATTTATCAGTGATTTACTATTTTTCCCTAACTTTTTTAGATAATTTATATTTATATTTTAATTTTTACTGACTATGAGGTGTCTCACCTTAATTTCCTTCTAATTATAACTTAATTTGATATTTATTTGAATCAAAATTCTTTATCTAGGTCTTTTTTGTTTTCAAGCAACAAAAGAAAATTTCTTCAAGAAATGCTGCACCATAAGTGTTATTGATAAAAAAAAAAAAATTGCACAAATTGAGGTTTTTTTCTTTTAATAACGTTAAGTAATGTTTACTCGTTAAAAATTAAAAAGCACAACTACTGTTTATTATCAAATATTGCATTTAAGATACTCATACAAAATTCAGTATAAATAGATTTAATTAGTAATACTCATTTAAAATTAGAATTAGAATGCTGGATGTAATATTTATATATTTGAAATAATTTAATCATGTTATAATGCGTAATATTTTTTATATTTTAATACTAAAGTGATTTTTCTAACTCTTTTTTTATATATCTCATCTAGTGTAAATATTTTTATTTGATTTGGTAAAGGGACAAAATATTCAATAAGAAATAATTATCAAGTATTATGGCTCCTTATTTGTGGGCTAAAAATATTAAAAGTTTTGTATAATGAATTTCTTTGTAGTTTTCAAAAACAACTGTGATATTGTATATTATTATGTTTTACTTTCCATCAAAATAGATTTTCATAATATACTTAATGGATATTTACTCACAAATATCATCATTGAGTATGGAATTAATTATTTATTATGTCAATAAGATTATCATGTAGTCATTTTTTATAAAGAAATTTAAGTATCATTATTTTAATATAACATGTATTTGTAAACTAATTATCTAGGATACTCAGATACTTAATATATCCTAGTTAAAATATAAAATTAAGTTAGAAATGCGGAAGCCTACCTCCAGCCATTGCCACGTCTGAAATTGCGTACTAATGTTCTGTAATCTCCTCTTGAATTTTACCGAACAGTCACACGAATTATCACACTCGGGTAGTTCCAGGTTCTGGTTTGTGCTTCTTTGATGGTGTAAATTATTCAGAAATATAATTGAGCATTAACCGAACCCGGGGACCTTTGTCCCATTTATATATATTTACGTTGCCAACTTCTCCCATCAAGAAGCCGTGCAATCCGGTGGACGTTGAGCAGAAAAACTGCTCTCCTATTTTTACGGAGCATTTTCATCCGCACGTTGATCTATTACCAATGTTCGGGAAAGAAGAGAAAAAATTGCTACATTCTCCCACTTGCTCCGTAAAAATCAAAAGTATTCAAAAGTAGAGAAAACTCAATGTATGGATCATAGTGATAGGTCCTCTATCTATGAGTATTACCTCCCATGTATCACGATACATTTTGCTTTCTCAACCCACCATAACTTAATGAATAAGTCTTATACTTATTCTGGTCCTCTTAATGCTATTTTTCTCTAAACATAAATGTATACTCTGAAATGAGAAAAATAAGTTAAACTGAATAAGAGCTTTATTACAAATATGTATATATACATCAAAGACTTCATATGGTACCAAGTCCCATCCTTAATACATGATCCTTAAATACTGACGGTGGCATGCCTTTCGTCAAAAGATCTGCTATCATCAACTCAGTGCTAATGTGTACAATGGTAACTTTATTTTCCTTGACACGTTCCCGAATGGCTAAGTACTTGATGTCGATCTGTTTACTTTGACTTCCACTTTTATCACTCTTAGTCAGAAAAACTGCAGCTGAGTTGTCACAATAAATTCTTAATGGCCTAGAAATTGAATCTACAACTCTAAGCCCAGAAATAAAGCTCTTCAACCATACACCATGTGAAGTTGCCTCAAAACAAGATACGAACTCAGCTTCTGTGGTAGAAGTAGCAACTAAGGTTTGCTTTGCGCTCCTCCAAGACACGGCTCCACCAGCAAACATAAAAATATATCCTGATGTTGATTTCCGTGAATCAACGCATCCAGCAAAATCTGAGTCTGAGTAGCTAACTACTTCAAGATTCTCAGTTCGTTTGTACATCAGCATGTAATGTTTGGTACCTTTGAGATACCTCATCACTTTCTTTGCAGCTCTCCAATGATCCATTCCTGGATTACTTTGATATCTCCCTAACATTCCAACTGCGAATGCAATGTCAGGTCTTGTACAAACCTGAGCATACATAAGGCTTCCAACAGCTGAAGCATATGGAATGTTTTGCATTTGTTCCCTTTCTAGATAATTCTTCGGGCACTGATTCAAATTGAACCTGTTACCCTTCACAATAGGTGCTACACTTGGTGAACAGTCTTTCATCCGAAATCTCTCTAAGACCTTATTGATATAGGTTTCTTGTGATAGACACAAAATACCTTAAGTTCTATCCCTATGGATCTTAATACCAGTTACATAAGATGCCTCACCCATATCCTTCTTATCAAAATTCTTAGAGAGAAACTGTTTCACCTCATATAGCAATCCCCTATCATTGGTTGCAAGCAGTATATCATTCACATACAGCACAAGGAAACAGATTTTACTCCCACTGACCTTGTGGTATATACACTGATCCATGACGTTTTTCACAAATCCGAATGAGGAAATAACATCATGAAACTTAAGATACCATTGGCGAGAAGCCTGTTTCAATCCATATATGGATTTCTTAAGCTTGCATACTAAATGCTCACCAGCACTAGAGGAGAATCCTTCAGGTTGTTTCATATATACCTCTTCCTCTAGATCCTCATTGAGGAATGTCGTCTTCACATCCATCTGATGCAGTTCCAGGTCAAATTGGGCAACCAATGCCATTATTACACGGAGGGAATCTTTCTTAGACACAGGAGAAAATGTCTCTGTGTAGTCGATTCCTTCCTTCTGAGTGAATCCCTTAGCCACGAGTCTTGCCTTATATCTTTCAATGTTGCCTAATGAGTCCTTTTTCATCTTATAGACCCATTTACACCCTATGGCCTTTAAACCATTAGGCAACTCGACAAGATCCCAGACTCCATTAGACGCCATGGAATCCATCTCTTCCTTCATAGCATTGTACCATAATCCGGATTCTCTGCAGTTAATAGCTTGTGAAAACGTCTCAGGGTCATTTTCAGCTCCTATATTGTAGTCAGACTCTTGTAGATACACAGCATAATCACTAGGAATTGCTGACCTCCTTTCCCTAGTTGATCTTCTTAATGTTGGGTTAGCATCTTCTTGCGAAGCATGCTCCTCAATTGGTTGTTCAACAATTTCTGGTAATTGTTCAACAACTGGATCAACTTGGTTATGGCCAAGTGGTTGTGGATTTTCAATGATTGGTTGTTCAATACCCAATGGTACTTGAGGAGCATGGATTACAACTAATCTATCACTTGATGTGGAAGCTTAAGAACCAAAATGATCAAGCTCAGTATTTGGATGCTGAAATTGATCACTCCCACTAATCAAGTCATTTTCAAGAAATTTTGCATTTCTTGATTCCACAATCCTAGTGCTATGAGATGGACAATAGAATTTATATCCTTTGGACTTTTCAGCATACCCAATGAAGTAGCCACTTATAGTCCTAGAACCTAGCTTCTTTTCTTGTGAATTGTAGACCCTAACCTCAGACGGACATCCCCAAACACGCATATGTCTTAAACTCGGTTTCCAACCCTTAAACAACTCAAATGGTATCTTTTCAACAGCCTTAGTTGGGACCCGGTTAAGGATATACACTGCCGTCTTAAGGCCTTCAATCCATAAGGACTTAGGAAGCTTAGAGCTGTTAAGCATGCTCCTTACTATGTCCAATAGTGTTCAATTTCTTCTTTCAGCTACACCATTTTGGTCCGGAGACCCAGGCATGTGTATTGGGCAACAATCCCATATTTTTGAAGAAATCTAGCAAATGGACCTAATGCTTGTCCATCTTCAGTGTATCTACCATAATACTCACCACCTCTATCTGATCTCACTATCTTAATTTGTTTATCACATTGTTTCTCTACTTCTGCTTTAAATACCTTAAAGGCATCAAGTGCCTCATTCTTATTATTTAACAGATAGAGATACATATATCGTGAGTAATCATCAATAAAGGTGATAAAGTATTTTGGACTACTAGAGTCCAAATCTGGACTACAAATGTCTGTATGTATGATTTCTAAAATGGTAGTACTCCTCTTGGCACCTTTCTTGGTCTTATTAGTCTGCTTTCCTTTTATGCAGTCTATACAAGTTTCAAAGTCAGTAAAATCTAGTGTACTAAGTATTCCATCTTTTACTAACCTTTTAACCCTCTCTATTAAGATATGACCTAGTCTACAGTGCCACAACATAGAGGAATCTTCATCAGTAACACATCTCTTAATACCTATGCTACTAGAAACATGCATTGAATCATTAGGTATACTGTCTTGTAATTGAATTCGAAAAAGACCATCAGAAATTGCACCATTGCCAACAAGATTAGATTTATAAAATAACTTAAACATATTATTTGAAAATTCAAAAGAATATCCAAAAGGCAAAAGTTTCAAAATAGAAATTAAGTTTCTAGAGAAACTTGGTACATAAAAAGTCCTTTCCAATATCAAACTAAAGCCAGTATCTAAAACTAGTCTGCAAGTTCCTATAGCTTCAACTAGTGAGCCCATCTTGTTGCCTGAATAGATGTACTGCTCACTGCCCACTGGCTTCCTTTGGTTTAGAAAGCCCTGCAAGGTATTAGAGATATGGATTGTAGAACCAGAATCAATCCACCATGTGTTACTACTAACATCTACCATATTAGATTCATAACAAAAGTGTGAGATTGAGATACCTTTCTTTTCAAGCCAGCTCTTAAATTTGTTGCAGTTCTTCTTTATGTGTCCTTTCTTGTTACAGAAGAAACACTTGGATTCTTTCTTTATACTGCCTTGAATGGGTGCATTTCCCTTTCCTTTTAAATTAGCTTGCTTGTTGTTCTTCCCTTGTGTTGCCATATGTGCGCTTTCTCCCATTTTTGCAATAAGCCTCCCTTCTTCCTGCACACACATGGACAGAAGTTCATTGATTGTCCATTTCTCCTTATGTGTGTTGTAGGAAATCTTGAAAGGTCCATACTGAGGTGGCAGAGAGTTCAGGATGTAGTGCACAAGGAAAGACTCAGACATCTCAACCTCAAGCATTTTTAATTGAGCTGCAATGTCCCTCATCTGCATGATATGCTCTTGCACACCCGTTATGCCAGTAAGTTTCATTGATGATAACCTTGTCATCAGGGTGCTTGCCAAAGCCTTGTCTGAAGTTTCAAATTGTTCATCAATGGCCTTGAGCAAACTTCAAACGTTCTGATGCTCTCCGATAGACCCACGAACGCTAGCAGAAATCTTAGTTTTGATATACATCATACTAAGGCGATTTGATCGCTCCCAACGCTCATAAAGTGCTATTTCAGCTGCATTACTACTATTAGTGGGTTTAGGAGGTTCATCCTTTCTTATTGCATCATCCACGTCCATCCACCCCAGTTGAAGAAGAATTTTCTCCTTCCATATCTTATAATTATCATCATTCAATTCGGGAACTTGGAAATAAGAGATATTCAAAAGTTGAAAAGCTGTATAAAATTACATGCTATGTTAATAATTTGAGATAATTAAAAAAATTATTTCATATGATATGTCTTACCAATGCAAAACATATCTATTAAACATAATCCTAATAATAAACAAAACTGCCTGTGGGCTTAGTTTTATTTAATTAGGCTTATGTACAAAATTAGTGAAACTAGCAAATTGTATTCCCTATCTTAATTCCTGTAGGTAGATTAAGGTAAAGGAAAATTTACTATCCCACCCTAATTAATCATATTAAATATAATAATATTCCTGTGGGATAATGATTATCATATTAAATATGATTAATTACAATTAATGTCAATTTTTCTTTATGTGATCCTAGATTTAAATCTAATGTTTTATGTATAATTTTAGAATAATCAAAAGTGTTGTGGCTAAGTTTAATTAAACTAAAATTATACGGATCACTTGACATTTCAAAACATACTTAAACAAAATGTACAAATAGGCATTTTTTTTTATGAAAATTTAAAAATATTAATTAATCACTTGAATAAATGTGACAAATTAATTTTCTCCATAAAAACATACATTGCCTATGATTAATAAAATAATCATGAAATTTTATCATAATGAGAAATAAATAATTAATTAATCAACTAAACCAAATATGATTAATTAATTTAGAATCTCCTAATTAATTTTAATTTAATTGTGGTAAATTAATGCCTAAAATAATTTCTCGATATTAGGCATAAATTATATGACATTAGTATGTTTGTTATGATTTAACAATATTCAGAAACAAAAAAAAAGAGCAAATAAACGTTTCTGAACCTTATATAGTAGTCTGTGTAAACATATGACAAGTGAATTCAACTGGATTCAATGGTCAGGGGCGCTCTACATTAGTCAAGGACGGTGGTTCAAGTCCTATGTGAAGCAAATTGTGGTTTTATTTTTTGTTTTTATAAGCTCCATGAAACGCTCCGTTTCAATAAAGCATACTGAAAATCATTACAGTGAACGATAAATGCAGAAAATAATGCAGAACACATGCATCAAAACGACTTGCAGCTTAAGTCATCTTCAACCTTTCTCCGGGTCAACCCAACCCGATCATG
Source organism: Sindora glabra (assembly GCA_020226215.1). Lineage (NCBI taxonomy): Eukaryota > Viridiplantae > Streptophyta > Magnoliopsida > Fabales > Fabaceae > Sindora > Sindora glabra. The sequence goes on along the minus strand of CM035230.1, from coordinate 12,785,360 downwards.
ACCCGGTTCAAAACCCGAAAACAGAACACCAGACCCAAGAATTTTATGCAATTTTCAACATGTTTTTTCATCATTTTTCGAGCCTAAAACTATCAGAATCTCATGGGCTATCAATTCCTAGTCATAAAAACATGGAAAAACAACATCTAAACAGGATTCAAATTCAAATCTATCCTCTGTTTTTCATATAATCCATAACAAGGCAGAGGCAATTTTATGCTCTGATACCAAATGTAAACTAATTATCTAGGATACTCAGATACTTAATATATCCTAGTTAAAACATAAAATTAAGTTAGAAATGCGGAAGCCTACCTCCAGCCATTGCCACGTCTGAAATTGCGCACTAATGTTCTATAATCTCCTCTTGAATTTTACCGAACAGTCACACGAATTATCACACTCGGGTACTTCCAGGTTCTGGTTTGTGCTTCTTTGATGGTATAAATTATTCAGAAATATAATTGAGCATTAACCGAACCCGGGGACCCTTGTTCCATTTATATATATTTACATTGCCAACTTTTCCCATCAAGAAGCCGTACAATCCAGTGGACGTTGAGCAGAAAAACTGCTCTCCTATTTTTACAGAGCATTTTCATCCGCACGTTGATCTGTTACTAACTTCGGGAAAGAAGAGAAAAAACTGCTACAGTATTGACTATCACAATTAAATTTTATCTATAATTATATTAGGTATATTATCTTAAATTATTTATAATTAAATATAGTTGCTTTTATAACATACTAAATAGAGGTTTAAAATATAATATTTATATTTTATAATGATATCTGTCAAATATGCCAAAATTTATTTAATTAAAGATTACCTAATATTTGATTTAAATGTTACCTACAAGAGCAATATTTTAAAATTATTTTTGAAATTTTAAAATAAAATAAAGTAAATAATGATATTAATATGTTAAATTTAATAAAAAATTATTTTTTGCAGGAGTTTTGAACTAGCTTAGTTATATATTGATTTGAATCTTTTTTTTTTCTCTTTTCGAGTTTTGCAGCAACAAACCCCATTAATCCAATAATAAAGATTTCCCCTATCAAAATTAATCACATTTATTGGTGACTTTTTTTTCCTTTAAATTTTTTAACAATTTATTTTTTCTATTTACTATGTATGAGGTGTTTCACTTTAATAATAGACATTGAGTATTTCATTCATACTAATTATAATTTACTTTGATATTTATTTGAATAAAAGAATTTATCTAATTTTTTCCTCTTTTTTTTTTGAGTTTTCTAACAACAGTTGAAAATTTTTTAAGAAATTTTATTTTCAATCATTGGCCCAACAATAAAACCTTCTTGGGTGATGGATTCTTTTTAATTTCAATGAGCTAGCCTACTTTTAGGCCCATATATGAGGAAGGGACCAACTTATAAATGGTGGCTTTTTATGTACTAATATGTAAATTTAACCTATGAAAAAATGCTTCGTGGGCAACTACAGTTATCGGTGCTCCAGTACAGCTGGAGTATTTTGTTTCCTTCGTGGAAGTGAAGCTCCGACGTCTTCAGGGTTTGTGAACCCCAATTTTGTTTAGGGTGTGAAAGTGGCCGCCCAATTTTAATTGTGCCAACTGTCCCTGGCATAATGGGATAAGTCTTAGATAAGGGATTGCAGCCTGGATCCATGGAGAAACGTGATTAAATGGAAATCATGTTAAAAGCGATTTCATTTAAAATGAAAAACGTGAATACGAAATCCTCCGGATTTTATTTTTTTTAAGAAAAAAAATGATTTCACTTGAAAAGAAAACACGGACATCACGTTAACGAAACGTTTTTGGCTTTGCATGATGATTAAAAGACTTGAAAAGACGTATTACATCATTTTACGTGTTTCAAATAATAATTTTGAAAAGGGGCAGTTCTCCGGCACTCATGCAGAAACATCAGTGCCGAATGAAATTCAATCTGAGCCTTTGAAAGGATCTAATTACGTCACAATTCTTCTTTAAAAAATCAATTTTTGACTTGATGTAATGACAAAAATGAAAAGGTAAAATATCAATTTTTCCTTTCATTCAAAAGATCACATATATTTTATTCCGAAATAATGAAAAGTTAAAATAAATAAATTTCATTTTAAGTTTTGAATATTTTTATAAAAATAGATTATATAAATAAATAATTTAATTATAATTTATTTATTAAAATTTTAATTTATTTGCTATATTTTTATAATTAAAAATGTATTATATTATATTTATACTAATATTAGCATTTTAATCGTAGATCATAAGACTACACATGAAAAACAAAACATAAAAACAAGCAATAGAACAAATGAAATAAAAAAATAGTGCATAGATTATAATGTAATAAAAGTTAAAAATAGAAAATATAGTTATTTAATTAAATTAATTCTTTGATTTATTTAAAATAACTTTATAATCAAAAAGAAAATATATTGTATTATACTTATTTTACCTAATAATATTAGCGTTTGAAATATGAATTACAAAAGTGAATAGAAAAAAATGTAATATAAGTCGTGAACTTTTGACAAAATCATAATTGATATTTATTTAATTTGAAATAGAATATATGAAAATTGAGAACATCATGATATAGACAATGTTTAAACTATATACGTCTGATTTTGATTTTAAAATATTTTTATTAAAAAATATAATATAAATTAATTAATTAAATTATTACTATATATATTAATATTTTAATTTATTTACAAGTTTATGTAAAAATAAATTATATTATGTTGTAATTAGTGATATTAAGGTCAAATCTATAAACAAAATTAGTGATTAAGGAAAAAATATGAAAAACACACAATGGAGCAAGACAGAAAAAGAAAAGAGTAAGTTAAAAAATAATAAAAGTTAAAAATAAAATATAAAATTAAATAATTTAATTAATTAAATATTTAACTAATTAAAATATTTTACAACAAAAATATATTTTGTTATATTTTACTGCTTAGTCATTTAGTGCATGAATTGTAAACATAATATGCAATGAGATAAATAAAAAGAAGTAAAATAATATGTTAGTTGTGAAATCTTAATAAGTTTTCAATTGATATATGTTTAATTTAAAATTCAATATTTAAAAATTAATATTAATAAAATATTTATAAAATTGAGATAAATAAATTTTATTTTTATTTTTAAACATTTTTATTAAGAGATAGATAATATAGTTAATTAATTTACATATTAAAATTTTAACACATATAAAATATTGTTATATTAAAAATAAAATCTATTATATTATATTCATATTATTCAGTAATATTTATACCTAAATTATAAATAATAGAAATAAATATACAATATATAAAAAATAATATATAAGCTATAAATTAGTAAATATTTAAAATAAAATAAATTATTAAAAATTTAATATAAGTGAATATAAAAAATATATGTAATGAAACAAAAAATAAAAAATAATTTTATAAATTTATTATAGAAATTTTTTAGTTAATTATTATTTTGATATTAGACTTTAAAATCTGAGAGTTTTCAAATTTAACAAATCATATTACAGTTTCTTCTAAGCGCACCGTAAGCAAAGTAAAAAATGATTACTCTTTTTGGGCTCCTTTCATTGGAGCGAGTAAGGATAATGTCATATGTCAACAATTTCCTTACTTTTTAGGTGGCATTTGGTTCATGAGATCTTACATTCCTAAGAAAGTATACATTTTCGAAAATGTGATTCCTGAGAATTTAATTAACGAGAATGTAACATTCCTATATTTAGTTCACTATAAATTTTTCTGATAATATTTTAATATTACATTTCCATTACATGGGAATCTGAGATACCCACCTCCCCCATGGAAATATTTTAGGGGAATGTTGAGCTAAAAAGATTCCCATGAATGTCACATTCCCAAGTATTTTTTTTTAAATTTTGAATCAAACATGGGAATGTAATATTTCTTTAAAATTTTTTCGAGAATGTTAAAAATATTCTACGAACCAAACGCCTAGGATGATATGTCAATAATCCATCTCATTTTTAGTCAAAGTACCTAGGAATATGGATGGCAAAAGTACCTAAGAAACCCCATTTGAAAAATTAAATATATATAAAGTTTTACATCTAGAATTTAAATTTATGATAAAATATCAAGAGTTAGCGTATTTTTTTATAAAAAATTGTTTTTTAGAACAATTTTTAACTGGTCATAATTTAAAATTAGAATCTAAACTATTTTAAAATAATAAAGATTGATAAAGATTTGAAATTTTAAAAATTTATAATAATTAGTATTATCTCTTATGATATTTATATGACTTTATTTGTTGCATAATAAGGCCTCATTAAATCAATGTGTTGAAATTTATTTTATGGTTGTGATTTTAAAATGTGATCTACTAGTAGTGTCTTTCTTGATATTTCTAATTTGTACAATCTTTTCTCATCTAACTTCTCTCGAATGTAACTTGAGATTTCTTCTACTCATGTAATGTAAATCATTAACAACATCTTGGAGGAGTTGAATCACGAAGAGATTACTTGAGGATCACCAAAAAAGTTACTTAGAGAAATTACTACATCTTAAGTTAATTAATTGATTCTCTCATTGGCTTAAGAGGATCTAGGTAGTTAGAGGATTATATTTTGTCATGTTTTTATCTTGTACTTTATTTAATGTATGAGTTATATTAGATAGTATGCATGAATAATAAAGCTAATAATGGTGAGATTTAAAATATTTAAATTAATTAAATCCTTCAATATAAATATTAAGTTAGTAATAATTTGTGATGTCTTCTAATGCTTAACACTCTTCAACATCTCAATTGACATAGGATAGGTTTACTAAAGCAAAGTATCTCATCTATCTTAATGAGATGCAATAGAATAAAAGTGATATTTGAATGCTAATTATTAGTTATGACTTAATTGAGCTATCTTAACAAGATTAGGGCCCTAGAGGCAAAGAGTTAGGCTTTAATTTATAGGATGAATTAAAATAAGTTTTATTCACTTAACTATTGAAGAATTATAAATGATACAATTGGTAAATGTTGCCTTTCTAAATAGCCAAGTTTTGAGTGACCAGCCAAAATTGACTTAAGACTAGATGAAATATAAATCCTAGTCTACTAGAAAATTTCAAAGATGTAATTTTTCAAATTAATAGTGAAGGCTATTAGTTTAAATAAAATAGTGGGAGAAACATTTAATAAAAGACCTTATTAAATGATTAGAACTAATACTTATTCTTATTCTGCATATTTTTGTCATAAATATAAATGGTAAACATATTAAATAACCAATCATTGTGATTGGTCCTTGAAAAGGACAAAATGACTAAGATAAATTTCTTAGATTAGTACAAGAATTTAGGGATAGTTATAAAATATGAGTGAAAGTTGCATGTCTTAAGGGGACCCATTCATTAACTAGTTGAAACTAGTGCCCCTCATGTTCAGAGAGATGCTTATAAGAAAAATCATGATGATGCTTTGAATGTTAATTCCCTTATGTTGGCTACTATGGATTTTAAGATTCAAAAGCAACATGAGAACATGGATGCTTTTGATATGCTCGAGCAATTAAAGAAACTTTATTAAGGGCAAGCTTAACATAAAAGGTATGATATCTTTAAAATATTGTTTCAATGCAAACTAGCAGAAGAAAATTTTGCTGGACCTCATGCACTTAAAATGATTGAGTATACTAAGAACATTGAATGATTGGGTTTTCCACTAGACTAAGAGATGGCTTTTGATGTATGCCATAAAGCTACAATCAATTTATCATGAATTACAATATGAATAAAATTAACAAAACATTACTAGAATTGTTATGCATGTTGAGAACTACTGAACAAAATTTACAAAAGATAGAGCCTAATACCATAATGATGGTTTAAAATGGCAATGACAAGAATAAGAAGGATTCAAAATCTAAAGGTAAGCCCAAGCATAAATCCTTTACATTGAAACCTAAAGATAGTATGGTCAAGAAAGGGAAATGCTTACATTATACTGAGACCAAACATTAAAAGAGGAATTGCAAGGTTTTCTTGGAGGATTTGAAAAGAAGAAAGGAAGTAGGACTTCTACTTCAGGTATTTTATTATAAAAGTTAACATAAATATTAAACAATTCAAATGTAATGATCTGAACCTAACCCATCTTTAACATTGTCACTTAGGCCATATAAATGATAAGTGCATATCCTATCTCCATAAAGATAGACTCTTGGATCCATTTAATTTTGAATCATATAAGGTGTACAAATCTTGTTTATTAGGTTATATGAATAAAGCCCCAATCACTAGACACAGTAAAAGGGTTAATGATTAGTTAAGCCTCATGCATACTATGTGTGTGGGCTTACTAGTTCAACTAATAAAAATAATTTTCAATACTTTATCACATTTACTAATAACTTCAATAAATATAGATATGTGTGCCTTATAAAACATAAATTAGAATCTTTTGCAAAGTTCAAGGAATTCAATAAAAAAGTACAAAAATAACACTTCAATCAAATCAAGATAGAAAATACTTAAGCTAAGAGTTTGATAACTATTTGAAAGTGTGTGGTATAGTATTAAAACTCACTCCACGTTATAATAAAAGACATGGTGCAATTTATGATGAGTTATATAGATATTCTAATTTTATTTTGGGAACATTTTCTAAAGATAACTACTTTTACATTAAACCATGTTTCTTTTAAAATGGTTCAAAAGATTCCATATGAGATATAAATTGTGAAATATCCCAGTATATATATTATAAAGATTTGGGATTGCAAGACCTACATAAAATGTTAAGCTTCTAATAAGCTTAAACTTAAATTAGATAAATTCACTTTGTAAGGTATCTTGAGGAAATTAAAAGGTACTATTTCTATAATCCTACTGAGGGCAAAATATTTGTTACATGAACTAATGTCCTAGAAAAAAAGTTTATTTTTATGAAAATGAGTAAGAGAAAATAGAACTTAAAAAAATTCGATACTTACGTAATAACATTAAACCTATAAATGTACCCAAATAGAGACCACAAATTGTTATGAAAAAAGAACCTATTCAAGTAATATAAGTCCCATATAGATCTAGGAGGACACGTTATAAGCTTAAGAGATATAGATATCTTGTGGCTCAATCTAGTGATATATTGCTCATAGATCCAAATAAGCCCACAAACTACTGAAAAGCTATCAAAGGGTTGCACATAAGAAGTAACTTGAAGCTATAAGATTTAATATGGATTCTATATATGCTAACCAAGTATAAACTTTGGTTGACCCATTAAAAGGGACAAAACTTTTAGGTGCAAGTAAGTTTTCAAGAAAAAAAAAACTAACATAGGTGGTAATGTATAAACCTTTAAAAAATGATTAGTCACTAAAGATTTTAGACAAATTCATGGTATAGACTATAATAAAGCCTATTCTACAATTGCTATACTTAAACCTATCTAGATCTTGCTTACCATTGTAGTTTTTTAATGATTATGAAATCTAGCAAATAGATGTCAAAACTTCTTCCTTAATGGGAAGCTTATCCAAGATGTGTTCATGACATTGCGTGAGGGTTTTATCACTTCTAAAAATGTTAGAATAGTATGTAAGACACAAAGATCCATTTAAAGGTTAAAGTAAACTTCTTGGAG